>JARFIW010001397.1:0-530135 GCA_036346225.1 Platerodrilus igneus | reverse complement strand
AAAATTTTGCACTATAACGTGGTCCGCGTCACACGCGTACAAGAGTAAAGTCCCATTAAATAATTAGGTGCTCTTACGACTGTGGTCTCAAAATACTCGTCTAGTAGCGTACTGTCGATATATCCAGTCGCCAAATTAAGTGCTCGTAAGGTTTCGCAAAAATTTTGCACTATAACGTGGTCCGCGTCACACGCGTACAAGAGTAAAGTCCCATTAAATAATTAGGTGCTCTTACGACTGTGGTCTCAAAATACTCGTCTAGTAGCGTACTGTCGATATATCCAGTCGCCGAATTAAGTGCTCGTAAGGTTTCGCAAAATTTTGCACTATAACGTGGTCCGCGTCACACGCGTACAAGAGTAAAGTCTCATTAAATAATTAGGTGCTCTTACGACTGTGGTCTCAAAATACTCGTCTAGTAGCGTACTGTCGATATATCCAGTCGCCGAATTAAGTGCTCGTAAGGTTTCGCAAAAATTTTGCACTATAACGTGGTCCGCGTCACACGCGTACAAGAGTAAAGTCCCATTAAATAATTAGGTGCTCTTACGACTGTGGTCTCAAAATACTCGTCTAGTAGCGTACTGTCGATATATCCAGTCGCCGAATTAAGTGCTCGTAAGGTTTCGCAAAAATTTTGCACTATAACGTGGTCCGCGTCACACGCGTACAAGAGTAAAGTCCCATTAAATAATTAGGTGCTCTTACGACTGTGCTCTCAAAATACTCGTCTAGTAGCGTACTGTCGATATATCCAGTCGCCGAATTAAGTGCTCGTAAGGTTTCGCAAAATTTTGCACTATAACGTGGTCCGCGTCACACGCGTACAAGAGTAAAGTCCCATTAAATAATTATGGAATTAAACAAATTCATTATTGTTTAATTTTAATCGGTTTTTCGGTATGTATTTTGCTTATTTTTCAATGTATTTAACTGCATATCATTCAATATTTTACGTACATTGTACTCTGCGTGTAATATTTCTTCTTTTTATCATCGCGTCATGTATTAGGTGAAGTAATCAAAGCCGCCACTTGATATTTAGTATTATTATATTAACATTTTTAATGATAATTTTAATGTAATAATGTAAGGGTAATTTTTAATACTATATCGTGATTAATGAAATTTTTAAATATTTATTCCTTATCATTTTAAATATTTATTCCTTAGAACATAATATACATTTACACTTTTGTTATTTATTTTTCACAATCTTTTATTTAATAACATTTTTGTAGAGGCATCTTGAATATGAATATATATTTTTATATTTATGTTTTACATATTCATATTTATAATTCTATATTTATAATGTTTAAAAAGAAATTAGAAACATTTTTAATTACAGAACAAGCAAATATAGAAATAACTTCACAAGCATTGTGAAGAAAGCTATATAGTAAGCATTGATAATGTTTAAAAGTATTATTAATATTTTGATTATAATTTCCAACATTATTTATTCATATATATTAATAATTATAAAATTCGTAAATCATATTTAATAATTCCTAAATATCTTTTAAACATTAGTCGCGCACAAGAGCGTGAACTGCTATTCATACTATATATGAAGATATGAAGATTCCAACATTGGAATATAAATGAAAACGATAGAGGAACGGACGAGCACGCGGATGGGGATGCGGACGTGGACGAGGACGTGGACGTGGACGTGGAGGACAATGGCGAGGAAGAGAACGCGGACGAGGACAAGCAAACGTCCATATTTATAAAGGAAACGTGTATATATATAATTAAGAAAATATTTTTATATGTTTATATTAGATATGTTTTATATGTTTATTTTTATATGTTTATATTAAGAAAATATTTTTATATGTTTATATTAGATATGTTTTATATGTTTATTTTTTATATGTTTATATTAAGAAAATATTTTTATATGTTTATATTTTTAAAAATGTATAAATTTTTATAAGATTAAATATAAAATATCTGTAAAAATAACAAAAATAATTAATATAAATCCTTTGTAATCCTTTAACTTTCCTAAAATAAATTATCCTTACATTATTACATTAAAATTATCATTAAAAATATTAATATAATAATACTAAATATCAAGTGGCGGCTTTGATTACTTCACCTAATACATGACGCGATGATAAAAAAGAAGAAATATTACACGCAGAGTACAATGTACGTAAAATATTGAATGATATGCAGTTAAATACATTGAAAAAATAAGCAAAATACATACCGAAAAACCGATTAAAATTAAACAATAATGAATTTGTTTAATTCCATAATTATTTAATGGGACTTTACTCTTGTACGCGTGTGACGCGGACCACGTTATAGTGCAAAATTTTTGCGAAACCTTACGAGCACTTAATTCGGCGACTGGATATATCGACAGTACGCTACTAGACGAGTATTTTGAGACCACAGTCGTAAGAGCACCTAATTATTTAATGGGACTTTACTCTTGTCGAATCATATACTTATACATGATATAGTAAATTATTAAGATAAAAGGTTATTTTAGTGATATGTTTTTGTTGATTTTAAGAGCACCTAATTAGCACTTAATTCTGGTATATCTAATTTTTCAGTTTGCATGTTGCAAATTAGTTTTTTCATATGGGGGGGTCCAGCTTAACGTTAAGTCAGCCCCCATTTCAAATTTAATTTCCTGCCAAACTATTCGAGCACCTAATTTTGGAATGTAGCACCTAATTAGCACCTAATTAGCACCTAATTTTTTTATAGGTATTAATTTATTTATCGCTGGTGGGGGGTCTAACTTAATGGAGGTCCTTTAGGAGTCATTTCGAACAATGAGCATTTTTAATTGCATTCATAGGTTTTTATTGCAGGGCTGCGATGTGTTGTTGTGCGCGCGTACATATGGGGTAGAACATGCGCATTCAGGACACGATTTTATTTGCAGAGGAGATCCATCTATCTGATCTGCATGCGACGACGATTGTAAGCCATGCGCTAAACAATAGCGATGCGTCCATAATTGTTTTTGCAAATACTCCGGTAATTTATCGAAATTTCTGGCGACGTCTTTACTTGCATGCCTCTCGATATACTCGAGCGGTAATTTCGTAAGATCCTCGACCGTCAACATTCTTCTATATTACAAACGTATATGATTATTAAAATAAACATATCATCTCGTAGACAATTTTCTTATCCCCTTCCTTAAGAATGCATACTATAGGTTCCTGCATGATTTATATTGACGCCAAAATTTAATATTCTCGAAAGAGCTAACCCGCTCTGCTTTTCGGTATATTCGTCCAGTTTATTGTTCAATTCCTGAATGGCTTCGGGTTTAACTTGAGTTTGAAAGTCTTCAATTTTAAAATTTTATAATTTTAGTAGTAAAATGTCTGAGCGATGACGACGATGATGATGATGACGATGTATCCACGGCTTCTGAAGACGATGATGTTGATGCGTTGGACTTTACGTATTCACCGTTAAACACGAAATTAATTTTAAGAGATCCAAATTTTCTCAAACATTTTCTCAAACGTCGCTCTATTAGGGCGAATGCATCTTCTAAAAATTGCATGGGATCTATGTGATATAAATTGACCACAGCACTCGAACGTATCCTGCGGGCGAAAGCCGATTTCAAATCGACCCACACGATATTGTTCGACGTTCTACGTCTTTGACATTCTTCTTTGATGTTAATCTATCGAAATTTTCAGCAGGATCGTCGACTTCGACGTCGTTCGCATAACCCTCGTCGTCGTCCTTCGCACTAGTATTATCGCCGGATCCATTCTTTTACTAATACCTGCCCTCTGATCGCCCTATCACGCTTGCTTTTGCATTAGAAACGATCTGATTACATTTCAGATTTAGCAGCATCGATTCATAGTGACGTTTTCGACCTACGTTGCAAGCACTTTTCAATTGTTTTAAAATTGCACGCGTTGAGGTAGGCGCGTCTGGAATTTTTAATTCGTCCGAAGCTTGAGACATTTTTACACTTTCGACACACGATGTTTACCGTTCGAATAATTACACAATAATAAATAGAAAAATATTTTGGATATTCTTTTACCAAGACGACGAAACTATTATTCGTAGTAGGGGAGAAATTTTTTTTTCAAATACAAACGCAGCACGCAATTTTTTCTTATCGACACCTGTAATAAAAACCTTGCGGTTATTTCCCCCAGCCTTATTCTTCTTATACTTCATCATAATTGCCTACGACACATCGAGCGTAACATTTTTCAAATTATTAAAGATTACTTGAAACGTCTTGCACGTGTCCGATGAGATAATCCCGAAAACACACTCTTAAAACAAAAACACGTTCGCACCACTTGCGCGCCCTTACGATATTTCGTCTTAGACTAAAACACGCACGCCCCCCCTACACACCTATACACATAACGATACATACCTTTCTTTTCGAAAATAAAACAACAACAACACCGCCCCCCCGATCGATATCTACACACACACTTTTATCACGAGGGCGGCACGACTTCCACGTTAACTTCACCGACAAACCATACATACCCTACACCTTACACGCACACACCTGCACATACATACCTCTCTTTATATAATACGCACACCCTTTGCAAGATATTTATGATCCTTTTAAAAAGGGCCGGCCAGCTTCTCCATAGCCATACTATCGTTATCCTCAAACCTAACTAATACTAACACACACACACACACCTACACATACATGACCTTCACACATACATACTTCTCTTTTCCATAATACACACACCCTTTACAAGATATTTATGACCCTTCAAAAGGGCTGTCCCAGCTTCTCCAATCCTTTGTAATCCTTTAACTTTCCTAAAATAAATTATCCTTACATTATTACATTAAAATTATCATTAAAAATATTAATATAATAATACTAAATATCAAGTGGCGGCTTTGATTACTTCACCTAATACATGACGCGATGATAAAAAAGAAGAAATATTACACGCAGAGTACAATGTACGTAAAATATTGAATGATATGCAGTTAAATACATTGAAAAAATAAGCAAAATACATACCGAAAAACCGATTAAAATTAAACAATAATGAATTTGTTTAATTCCATAATTATTTAATGGGACTTTACTCTTGTACGCGTGTGACGCGGACCACGTTATAGTGCAAAATTTTTGCGAAACCTTACGAGCACTTAATTCGGCGACTGGATATATCGACAGTACGCTACTAGACGAGTATTTTGAGACCACAGTCGTAAGAGCACCTAATTATTTAATGGGACTTTACTCTTGTCGAATCATATACTTATACATGATATAGTAAATTATTAAGATAAAAGGTTATTTTAGTGATATGTTTTGTTGATTTTAAGAGCACCTAATTAGCACTTAATTCTGGTATATCTAATTTTTCAGTTTGCATGTTGCAAATTAGTTTTTCATATGGGGGGTCCAGCTTAACGTTAAGTCAGCCCCCATTTCAAATTTAATTTCCTGCCAAACTATTCGAGCACCTAATTTTGAATGTAGCACCTAATTAGCACCTAATTAGCACCTAATTTTTTATAGGTATTAATTTATTTATCGCTGGTGGGGGTCTAACTTAATGGAGGTCCTTTAGGAGTCATTTCGAACAATGAGCATTTTAATTGCATTCATAGGTTTTATTGCAGGGCTGCGATGTGTTGTTGTGCGCGCGTACATATGGGGTAGAACATGCGCATTCAGGACACGATTTTATTTGCAGAGGAGATCCATCTATCTGATCTGCATGCGACGACGATTGTAAGCCATGCGCTAAACAATAGCGATGCGTCCATAATTGTTTTTGCAAATACTCCGGTAATTTATCGAAATTTCTGGCGACGTCTTTACTTGCATGCCTCTCGATATACTCGAGCGGTAATTTCGTAAGATCCTCGACCGTCAACATTCTTCTATATTACAAACGTATATGATTATTAAAATAAACATATCATCTCGTAGACAATTTTCTTATCCCCTTCCTTAAGAATGCATACTATAGGTTCCTGCATGATTTATATTGACGCCAAAATTTAATATTCTCGAAAGAGCTAACCCGCTCTGCTTTTCGGTATATTCGTCCAGTTTATTGTTCAATTCCTGAATGGCTTCGGGTTTAACTTGAGTTTGAAAGTCTTCAATTTTAAAATTTTATAATTTTAGTAGTAAAATGTCTGAGCGATGACGACGATGATGATGATGACGATGTATCCACGGCTTCTGAAGACGATGATGTTGATGCGTTGGACTTTACGTATTCACCGTTAAACACGAAATTAATTTTAAGAGATCCAAATTTTCTCAAACATTTTCTCAAACGTCGCTCTATTAGGGCGAATGCATCTTCTAAAAATTGCATGGGATCTATGTGATATAAATTGACCACAGCACTCGAACGTATCCTGCGGGCGAAAGCCGATTTCAAATCGACCCACACGATATTGTTCGACGTTCTACGTCTTTGACATTCTTCTTTGATGTTAATCTATCGAAATTTTCAGCAGGATCGTCGACTTCGACGTCGTTCGCATAACCCTCGTCGTCGTCCTTCGCACTAGTATTATCGCCGGATCCATTCTTTTACTAATACCTGCCCTCTGATCGCCCTATCACGCTTGCTTTTGCATTAGAAACGATCTGATTACATTTCAGATTTAGCAGCATCGATTCATAGTGACGTTTTCGACCTACGTTGCAAGCACTTTTCAATTGTTTTAAAATTGCACGCGTTGAGGTAGGCGCGTCTGGAATTTTTAATTCGTCCGAAGCTTGAGACATTTTTACACTTTCGACACACGATGTTTACCGTTCGAATAATTACACAATAATAAATAGAAAAATATTTTGGATATTCTTTTACCAAGACGACGAAACTATTATTCGTAGTAGGGGAGAAATTTTTTTTTCAAATACAAACGCAGCACGCAATTTTTTCTTATCGACACCTGTAATAAAAACCTTGCGGTTATTTCCCCCAGCCTTATTCTTCTTATACTTCATCATAATTGCCTACGACACATCGAGCGTAACATTTTTCAAATTATTAAAGATTACTTGAAACGTCTTGCACGTGTCCGATGAGATAATCCCGAAAACACACTCTTAAAACAAAAACACGTTCGCACCACTTGCGCGCCCTTACGATATTTCGTCTTAGACTAAAACACGCACGCCCCCCCTACACACCTATACACATAACGATACATACCTTTCTTTTCGAAAATAAAACAACAACAACACCGCCCCCCCGATCGAGATCTACACACACACTTTTATCACGAGGGCGGCACGACTTCCACGTTAACTTCACCGACAAACCATACATACCCTACACCTTACACGCACACACCTGCACATACATACCTCTCTTTATATAATACGCACACCCTTTGCAAGATATTTATGATCCTTTTAAAAGGGCCGGCCAGCTTCTCCATAGCCATACTATCGTTATCCTCAAACCTAACTAATACTAACACACACACACACACCTACACATACATGACCTTCACACATACATACTTCTCTTTTCCATAATACACACACCCTTTACAAGATATTTATGACCCTTCAAAAAGGGCTGTCCCAGCTTCTCCATAGTTATACTACTGACAGAGTACGATATTCGACGTCCATCTGAGATGAGTCGATAAGTTTTGGCAGTGACGTTGCTGGCCATTCTTCGCTAGGACGCACTAACCAAGAAGGCCCTGTGCACCATAATGGATGATGAACCAACTCTGAAGCCAAAAGTCCACGTGAGACATAATCCGCAGTGTTGTCCTGGGACCACTAAAATGGGGGAATACGTTGTTGAATATGCGAAATGCGATTGCTAACAAATTTCTTTCACTTATGCGAGAAAGACAGAATCCAAGACAAAACAACCGTGAAATCTGACCACACGAAAATACTACTAAATGATAAACTATTTGTATAAGTATTTTTGACGAAATCTGCTAAATCTGCCAACAGTTAGGCAGCACATAATTCGAGACGTGGCAATGAAACGCGATTAGTAGGAGCAACCTTCGATTTTGCGCATACTAATGACATGGCAATATTACCTTCTAAATCGAACGAACGAAAATAGACGACAGCTGCATATCCGGCTTCAGAAGCATCACAGAACCCATGCAACTCCAACTTTTTTAAAATGTTACATACGATGCGACGTGAAATCTCAATATTCGAAACCGCTGGCAATTCACCCAAAAAATGTTTCCATTTTTCTACAACTTGCAATGACTGCTCTTGGTCCCAACCGAAACCTAAAAGTCTAAGATCTTGACCAAAGCGTTTAGCGAAAAGTACTAGAGGCGCTATTAAACCAAGAGGATTAAAATTTTTTGCGATAGCTGACAAAATATTACGCTTAGTACAAGTGCGCTCTTCAGCGTTTAAGTTGTATAAAAATACTACTATAAAAGCGCGATAAGCCCAAAATTTTTATTGAAGCACTATCTTTATCTTGAAATGTAATTGTTTCCGAACTGGACAGGGACTCCTTCAAGTTGGACATCACTTCCGGACAATTACTATTCCTTTTCCTTAATTGAAAACCACCACTAGCGCAAATACTATTCAACTCACCAATTAATTGATTAGCAACTTCAATCGAATTGCATCCAGTGACTAAATCATCAACATCGCTCGCCAATACCGATGACGCGAAAGGAAAATTAAGCGATTCTAACCTTGCCAATTCTTAAACAGTACGCAAGGCCAAAAAAAGCGACGGCAAAACGCCATAAGTCACAGTATTGAATTTAAAGTCTATAATAGGAGAAAATCTCCACACGATACATTGATAATCACGATGAGTATCTTTAACCAAAATCTGCCAATACATTTGTTTAATATCAGCTGTAATTACAATAGGATGTACACGAAAGTGCAATAACAAAACTGCAATGTCTTTTTGCAGAGCAGGGCCAATGGCCAAGCTATCATTTAACGAATTTCCATCGAAAACCACACGCAATTTGGTGGTACTGCTATCACGCAATGTACAGCATGATGGAGAATGTAATACATTCTCTTATGAACCGACGAATTTTTCAGGCGATTCCACTTGAGCCATGTGATTGCTTTTCAAATAATCTTCCATAAATTTTTTATAATCCGAATACAATTCAAGATTTTTTTACTAAACGACGTTCTAAAGACAAAAATCGATCTCGTACCCACGAAGGAGGGTTCAGAAATTTTAAAGAGCAAGGACACTACAAAACGACCGTCCTTGTTAAGACTATAATTTTCCACAAATTCCTTTTCACGCTTTTCTTCTACAGGAGAAACGTGTTTCTCGAAGGGAATATTTTCTAATTCCCAAAATCGACAAATGTCGCTGGCTAAGGGCTCAACGAAAACACACATCGACGTAATAGAATTATTCGGGTAAACGACCTTTCCCGTTAACACCCAACCAAAGGTTGTTTTAATAGCAACTGGCTCGTTAGCGACACCCCAACGAGATTCGTTCGACAAAACCTGAGCAAAGATTTTAGTTCCGAGTAGCTCAGCTAAGGCCAAACCTCGAGTATGCGACCATTTTTTGACTTCTATAGACTATGAGGGTAATTGATTACAAATGTTAGGTAAAATATAACAATCAATTTCATATGCTGGAGGTGGGACTGACTACACACGATAGTGTACCAGACACCAACGACGTATTCAAGTCAAGTCCTTGAACAGTGACATTGGCTCCCCGTTTCTTCAAACCTAATTTTTGACGGCATCTTTCAGTCATAAAACTTTCCATGGATCCGTTATCTAAAATTATACGAACAGGTTGCAATTTTCCTGTATAATCAAGCACCGACACCATTGCCGTAGCTAACAGTGTGGTTGTATGTTCTAATGACGTCGAAATTAACAAACTAGTGGCACGCTTTTCATGCACAACCTTACATGTGATTTTTCAATGCTCCTCCCGAAGGTATTACATTGGTTAGGAAGCGAGTTTTTTTTTACCTGGAAAATGTAGAATTTTGCCGAACCCTTGCTGTTCCAAGCAAGTTAGGGATCTTTAACGTACGTGACAACACACACACACGGGACCTCCATTATACCTCTCATCCGCACGACGGTGTATTTTTGTGAAAAATGCTCGCCTGACATTTTTCAAGCGGACCGTGTCGGGATTCGAACCTGGGACCTTGGGCGTAGTAGTCACACGCATACCAACTACGCCACGGAGCCGCCTGTTCATGCACAACCGCCAATGACAGATTGTCTTCACTTTATCTACTAGTAGAAGTAAATCTAGGCGCCGCTCTCCAAGGATACTCTGACCTTTTACGATGAGTTTGTCTGCTTGACGACACCAATTTTTCTCGTTTATCGAAGTGAGGTAACGAATTGTGCAACTGATGACATTTTCTACACGACCAATCTAACTTACAATTTTTCACCGAATGTGAAGTATTTAAACATTTAAACAAACTTTTAAACCTTTACCACCTCAAATCTTTCTTGAGAGGTTTTATTGAGAAACTGCTTACATCTATAAATAGGATGCACAGATTGCAATTTTTACTATCATTGGTGGTACCAACTAAAGATGTTTTAGCCGAAGTGCTAACAAACTTTCCTTTTTCCCTTTGTTTCACGGCATCTCGAGATTTTAAGCAAGTTCCTGAAGCAATCTCATTTATTTCCAATACTTTACATTGTTTTTCAATGTACGACCTTAAATCTTTGACCGAGGGAATCTCGTCACTATTTTCTAATTCGAAACGCTTTAAAACGTTTAAATCTAATTTTTCGATAACAGATTAAACAACATTAAATCTAATAAATCTATTTCCATTTGCTTTAACGCGAATAGAATTTCATCAAAACAACTAATTAATCGCCGGTGTTCCGTGTGCGAGTCTGAGGAACTTAACTTAGGGCATTTTTCGAGAGCATTAAAATATGTTGAAAGTAATAACGTCTTGGACTGAAAACGATTAGTAATGATTTTATAAGCTTCATCGTATACACAATTGTTTAATGGCAAATGTTTTATTAACGCACGCGATGAATTTTATAGTGTATCTACGAGATAGCAAAATTTTTCGACAGGGGACAAACTGACATTACCGTGAATCAATCGCTTATAAATTGCATGGTAACTTTCAAAATCCGAGATACAACTTGAGAACCGCGGGACTGATGGGCGTTTCAAGCGAATACCACTATTTATCAACAAAGGATTATTCATATTTTCCACCTGCGGCTAGATCTAATTCGCAATGTTCGGCAATAATACGAATATCTAATAGATAATCATCGATTTTCACCCTAAGAACCGAGAATTCGTCCAACTGTTCACTTTCTTCATTAAAGAAAATATCCTTGCAAATAGCTTGAAATTATCGCAGCCCACGAAACACAGCTGAATTGATGATCCCTAAATCAAGGGCCGTTCAATCGAGGACTGCTCAATCGATTCGCGGACCTATTTGTTTTTCAAAACAGTGTAATACGTTTATTAAATGATATTCTTACAGAAGAATGAGTTGACATCGAGTTATAAAGTGTTCTTGAAGTAGATAGAACCATTTAGACTCGTTTTACGGTCATTATAATTGCAATAAAACTTGTTTTGAAGGTATTTTTCATAAGAATAATTATTTACACACGGATTTGAAATCAATGAATACTTTGTATTTTCACGGATTCCAAAGTTAGGCTTTCGTTCTTAAATGTTATGTGTGAACACTATATGTACTTAACGCGTGTTATTTTACATGGGAATCTTCACTTATAGGTTAAAGGAATCTTATGATAAGAGAAAATTTAAATATTGGATAATTTTCAGGCCTGTTTTTTTCACAGAATGTGGTGCTCCATGACCTTCTGTGGCCTCATTATCACATTTATATATATATATATATATATATATATATATATAAATTGCCGTGGAACCCTTAATCGCCTCGCCAGAGTAAAAAAAAACATTCGAGCTCCAACGTTGGGCCGTCATAAATTGCCGTGGAACCCTTAATCGCCTCGCCAGAGTAAAAAAAAACAATCGAGCCCCAACGTTGGACCGTCATAAATTGCTGTAGAACCTCAAAATATTCGAAATTTTTTTTAGTTTCCAAAATCGCAAATAGATTTCACACAATAAAAAAATTTAATAAAAAAAATATTCTCTTACCCAGATTCCTCTCTTCATCACCTTAATTCTTCTTCAGTTCCCAGGCTAGCTCAGTTGGGCCTCCTCTTGGATGCCTAGATTCACTATTATGCTCTGTATCGTTCACGCACACTCAATAAAACCACAAAATAATATACAATCATACAATATTTATTTACCACTATTTACAAATAAAATTCATGATTATCCACATTTCAGTGATCAAGTTACACCTCAATAAATCCTATTTTTGTACTGTCCTGGATTTTAATTTAAAATATCAAACACATTGAATATACCCGGAGTAAATGGACCCTGAATAATATTTTATTTTCTTTCTTTATTTATAATTTATTTTAAATTAGTATACTCTGGAGTATGGTGAGCTCATAATAACCCAGTTAATTATGAATAATGTATGCTTTTGTACTTCGCATACTCTTACAACAAACAAAAAAACAAACCCATGTACTCGTAACAAAATTTAAATTCCTGATGAAACGTTAATAAGCTTTATATACATCTTTAGATTTCTATTTAAATACCATAATAAAGTTAGTTATACGTATTATTTTCAATACGCAAAATAATGCACAATACCTTCAAAATTCACTCTCACGCGTCACACAATTTTCATAGTTTCATAGTTTATAACAACAACAATTTTAAAGCGTTACCTGGAATTTCTTGAAGACCTCTACTACGTTGACGATGCGGTAAAGTTGTTTCGCTCTGCTCTGCTGGCCGCTTCTAGCTATTTGTAGATGAACCCCATTTAGGTTGTGCTGTCTGCTCTGCCTTCACGGTGCATCCAAATCCAAATCCAAATTAATTACACTTCTTTCATACTTGCGTACTTTAGTTTAATTTAATTTAAATTTACGTTACTTCACGTCACTTCCCGAGCTTGTTTAAGATAAATGTTGCACCTCAAATTAAAATATAGACTCGCCACTATTCACGTATCAAATTATGAGGCCAACACTGTACTATTTAATTTAAAATAATTTTATATACTTACAAGCTCGTTCGTAGTCTGAAGCAATGAAAGTACTAAGAGAACGAAGTTAAAAGAGAGAGCGATGCTAAATCTTTTAGAGTATTTATATGATTCCAATGTAACCTCTCCATACCCTCCTAACGCAAAATCCTTCATTTAAAATAATACTTCTTAAAATTTTGGTTCAACCGTTTTCGAAATCTCCGAAATTTAGCGCGTCGTTACGATATTTTCCAATAAACCCGACTTCAAATATCCCCGTGTTTGTATGTTGTACAACTAACGATATCGACCAATAGTATATCCATTGCCGTCTTCAAAATCCCGCCTATCTAAACGCTGTCCCTTTCTTATGCATATTATATGTTTCCTTCTAACCTTGTTTGAGTGGTAGAGAATCGATATTACTGTCCGCGTTTCAACTTTACTCCATGTGAACTTGTATACGTGCTTAGAAATGGACTGTCCGTATGCCTGTCTCATTCCGACGTATTTCATTGACCCTCTATCCTTTCTGCACTTTAAGGAAACTTTTAGTTAACATTTACGCGAACCCTCCAACCGTTTAACCAATATTCTTTGAAACTTGTTTGCTATCTATAAAAATAAGGGAAACCTGACATTTAGAAAACATGCAGGTGTTTAATTAACCGACGTTTTAACACAACATTTCTAGGAGCTTCTTTTCATGGTATTTCAACTCAATCAATATATTTGTTTGTTATAACGAACGCTACTCGCCTTGGATTTATTGATTTTTCATGCCTTTATGCGTATTAGAAGTAATTAAACTCCATTAAATTAATAAATAAATTGCATTGGCTTCTAAAATTTATTTTCTTTACGAACCTAACTAAATTTTATTCATTAATTGTAAATTTTTGTTAATACTTGTTACATTGAACTGAACTAAATGAAATAAATGTCGCACGTAAATCCTGGTTGTTTCCTCTATACAGGGTGTTTCAAATTGCTTTGTTTATAGTAAATTTTACCTTTTAAAACCACTACAATATATATATATATATATATATATAGCTATGTACTCTCGGAATTATCGAGCCCCTTCGTTGGGCTGTTAATATTTATTTTGCTATGCACTCTAAATTATTCGCGTTCCATCATTTGGACGACCATTTTAATATTTACTATGAATAAACAAGATTGTAATTATCTCCTCCTCCGGCTGTCTTATTAATATTGCTATCAACTTAACTGGATTTTATCTTGAAGCAACCTTGTCTGCCAATAGCAAAATTCGATACGTTACCGCCTTGCGTGTTATCAATTTCCTATTCAACTCGTAGCTCCTCCTTGAACTATTTAAATCTTATGACCTCGGCTAGCATTTATTTGGAATTATAAAATTCAGTTAATTTCGATTTTATATAATGAAACCAATATATCATGTACAGCTTTTACAAAGTATTTGAAATACACTTTTCAATTAGTTAATGTTGTAAATTTTATTTATTAAACATCATATCCTACTTACTCAAAACCCAAAGTCACCAAAAAAAAACCTATTATCCTTATCAACAAAGTGTAGAATATTCTAAACCTGTTATCATATTACTCATTTTATACGTATGCAACTTCTTTTGTTGACTTTTCACAAGCAAATTCGATATTCAAAATAAAAAAATATATAGAAAAACAAAATGTCTTATAACTAAAATTCTGACCTGGTTTATTTTCTTCACATCGACGCTTCCATTTGAAATAAAAATTATCTTCCCCAATTCTGGATTACATTTAAATTATTGCCATTACACTATGGACTACCATTATTAATTTATGCACCCCCAATTTATTGTCGTTTCATATCAAACTTATTACTTCTTATCAATCAATTTCCTCAAACTTAAAATTGTATTATTCTTCCTCCAGACTTAGAAATTGTGGTTTGTTTACCCCCGTACTTCAAAATTGTATTACTCTTCTTTTCGCCCCGGACATCAAAATTGATTACTGTATTTTCCCCTGGACTTCAGAATTGTATTACTGTTCCCCCCCCCCCCCAGACTTCAGAATTGTATTACTGTTCCCCCAGACTTCAGAGCCCTATTATTTTTATGTTTTAGTTTAAAATGAATTCACCAAAAATGTTCTTACGTTTAATCGGCAATTATAGTTTTCATCTTGGCACTTATTTTCTCTTTCACTTTTAAAATTCACGTATTGCTTTATTTCATAACGACGCACTTCGGCCTTTGTTGAGTTCAAAACTAACTTCGTTATCACGGTGCTTGCTAATATATTCTTCATTTCCCACTCCGACAGTGGGTATGGTCTAGAACTCGTCGCTTATTTCTGACCAATCAAATAATTACATTCAAAGCAGTTTCTGATGTAACTCTCCACGATTCCCAATAATTGTAACTTGCTTGCAGCTGTCTTTCGTTATCAACATGCTGTGTTTTGATAAATCTAATTGCTTTTCCATAAACAACTTATGCAATTCGACTATTAATTTTCATATTTACATGTTGTTCACGCACTTTTTAATCTTCTTTCTTATCAAAAATGGTTAGATACTTGTACGCATTTATATTAGCTACCTGAAGCTCTATTTCTATCTCCGTATTAATCTAATTGTTTGGAACTCTTTTGAATGCGTGTCTAATTACACTTTATCGTTCACTTATAAATATACGCGTGCTTCCACTGAAAAATATCATTACTTGCTTTACCTAAATTCACTAAAACTTTATCTACAGGGTATTAAATATTTTCTATTTACCTAATGGATGTCTTCCTGGTTTGTACGCTAACTATGCGTCTTCCTATGTTTATCCGCGTCGCTTAAAACTATTTATACTTTATATACAGGGCGTTGACTGCTTACTACTTACAAACTATGTCTATTTCTCAATTCTTCACTAAATAAATGCAGTTTTCTGCTGCCTATGCTAATTTCTCATTCTTAAACGACCTTTCCTATAAAGTGCACCCTTAAACAACCCCTTATCGCAGCAATATATATATATATATATATATATATATATATATATATATATATATATTTAAATTTTAAGGCTAGTGCGAACTAATTATAAATGGCATTAGCAAGATTTGAGTGGCAAAATTAAAATTGTTTTGTATATGCAGTTTTGATGTTATAAAAGCGAAGTTTTTGATACGAGGATAAAATTTTAGTGCAATAATTTTTGGATAAGTTACTAAGATGAAATAATAACTTAGACTTTTATGCAAAGCCCAAATGATCATTTCAAATCTTGCTAGTAATTGAAAGAAGAAAAATATAAGGTCTTGGACAGGACTTGAACCTGTATCTTCAGCTTTGACCGCAGTCGCTTCCTGTTTATAACTGACAAAAGTCAAAAACTTGACACTGTCAGATATGATTGACAAAAATTCCAACGAAAATGAAAGTTAGGTTGATGTGTTCCGAACAATTTACATATTTACATATCTTTCCAATTGTAATTAACCGTCCAGGAGGCGCAATTAGTTAGCGCATTGATCAAAGCCGACAATTTAGGTTCAAATCCTGTTCTGGACTTTATATTTTCCATCTTTAAACTACTAGCTCCAAGTTGAAATCAGCAATTAGGCTGTATTAAAGTCTAAGTTATTATTTTATATCATCAACTAATATAACATTGAAAATCAGTTTGCCTCGTGCAAATTACATACAAACATTTATATATCAAAACTAATGTTAAAGTGATTCTCATATTTAAACGAACCACGACATATCATCGCTGGACAAGGATGATTAATAAAAATAGTCTTTTACATAGCTGTGTTGAATTCGAGGATCATACCTAAAATTTTTAAATCGAAAGTCACAGTTCCATTACAAAATTGCAACACAAATAAATAACGATTTGGTAATATTTCATGTCTAAACCCTAAGAAGTAATAAAATATAACATTTTTGATGAAAAAAGATGATATTAGTTCTAAAATTCTGAGATTATAGTCGCAGATTTGTCATGACTAGAACAGAAGTGACTCATGTGAATCACGATCCATTTCATTTCCGGTACCGAATGTTAACCTATCATCAACTTGATGGATTTGTGGATTAAGTATGAAATGTTCAGATCTTGAATTCATAGATCCAAATCGAAACAAAAGACATGTTCTTCTCCGAAAAGTATGCTAAACTTACATTAAGTTAGAAATTTTATTATGTAAGCTACTTATCTATTATTTTTACATTTTGCTTAGTTCCCTCTCTTGAATGTCTCATGACTACCGCAAATGGAAAACGTGTCATATTTCAAAACTCCCAGGAGTGTTTACACACCATATGTCACAACAATTTGTCCTCATGTTTTGTTTCACTACAGGGGTGACACTTAATGTATCGTTTATTTTATTTAAGCGTGTAAGTTAAGGCTCTTATATAAAATGAAAAGTCAAAAGCATCCAAACCAAGTAATTTAATATACTAAAAGAACGCAACGTTTACTACAGAACAAAAGAATATTTCAGTAGCTGAAAACATCCCTTTCCTTAGTAATTAACGAACAATCCCAACCGCTTGGCAGTTTGAGAAAGAATGGCAGCTCTAAAAGAGGGTTCTGCGAGTGAATAGGATGCATGATGTATGCGTTCCAAAAGAGACCAAGTAGACTTTGTGAACTTGATTTTACAGACAGCTGAGCTTCGAGTTTAATATTCCCCCTAACTATAACCAGCATAGCCACGTTTGTGTGCACCGATGCAGGAAGACACCGATGTTCACGTCACACACATGTACTATGTTGCATTATTGAGATCTCGAATTTCAACGCTCTTCTTGCCAAGCTGATTATATGCTTGGGTGTATATACACGTTGTCAAGTAACATCGTTTAAGCTTACCACGTGTTTATCATCATTAATTGGTACTCATGAATTCTAAGCGACAAAGAAGGGAAGGAAAGCGTTTTAATTAATGTTTAAAAATTCTGATCCGTTCTAATTTTATTGTAAGTTACTAGCTGACTCGATACTACCACAAAATCTCAAAAAAAAGATCGGATATACAAAAGATTTTAATAGACGAATTTGCTATTACATCGTGAGTGTTAAACACTATTAAAATTCTTCAATTACTGTACAGGGCTAATTAAACGTGCACCCCATCTTTAGCTAATAACGTTAAAATCATCGCATCATTGAGAAAATCATCAATACTAACAAAGATAACTAGCCCCATTCTTATTAAAGCGCTAAAGACTAGACCATTCTATAAAGGAAGTGGCTAATTCAACGAGAAGCTACTATAACGGCAAAAGAAAAAGCAAAGTCCGGCAGAAGTCGCTTTTTAACTCGCAATTACTACCAACAAATAAATAAAACGCAAACTGCATGTGGGTCAAAATGACCCATTTATCAACTACTTCAAAAATAGATCAAAAGCTTAATTTTTACGATAAAAACAGATTAATTCTTATCATTTAACGAATTAACCCTTAAGCGCCTGAATTAATTTTTTAACTTGAATTTTTACAATTACGGAGTTTTATAACCTAAGAAACTTATCTAACTTAGTTATCAGTAAAAATATTTTTTGTACGTACCAATTCTTCAAAAGTCATGTTACCATATGGCAACGCTAAACGCTTAAAGGAGCTATTTGAATATGGCTTATATGCAATGTAATAAAGTAATAGAGAATTAAAGTATAATGCGCTAACCTAACAAATGTGTCTATTTTGTATGAAATATTAGAAAAGACCATTTCGAATGGACCTGCACCTTGCCGAAGTTCTAGATTACTAGAATAGGTGAAATGGCTTGCGTGTTCTAATGAGCTAAAGAGCCAAACTACAGGTCCAACCAAAGTAATAGGGTCGTTAGTGAGGAACCAGACTAAGACAGGTCCCCGTAAGAGGGCAGCGGCTCTTTCGGTACTTCGATTGGCAGAGACCATAGGGGTCGGTATGGCAGTCTAAGACACACTACCGCGATGTGGAAGGCAACGGGAAACCACCACATTATCTCCCAAGTACACAGCGTACTTAAATTGTAACAAACATGATGGCATTCTCTGGGGTAAAAGATTCCGGAGTTAAAATAGTCCCCCATTCGGATCTCCGGGAGGGGACTACTTCGGAGGATGCGATCGAAAAGTTAAAAATAAGAGTCAGGAACATTCTGCGAGTCGGAGCGTGGAATGTTAGAACTATGAAGCAAGTAGGTAAGCTGGAGAACCTAAAAATCGAAAGGAAAAGGTTATCACTAGACATAGTAGGGATTAGCGAAGTTCGGTGACCAGAGGCGGGGGATTCTTGGAGTGGAGACTTCAGGGTAATTCATACAAGGGCAGAGGAAGGAAATTTGGGTGTGGGGATAGTTATGCGGAAAAAGATAGGATACTATGTAGAAAATTACTTACAAAAGAACGAAAGAGTACTCATGTGTAGATTAGAATCTAAACCGGTAAACACAGTAATAATACAAGTATACATGCCCACCTCTAGCTACAGTGACGAAGAGGTAGAAACCATCTACAAAGATATCGAAGACATATTAAGATACGTAAAAGGACATGAAAACTTAATAATTACGGGGGGTTTTAAAGCCGTGGTAGGTGAGGGTAGGGAAGGAGCGGTAGTAGGTTTATTTGGTTTAGGCACGAGAAACGACAGGGGAAATAGGCTGATAGAATTTTGCGACAAGAACAATTTAATCATCACAAACACGTTATTTCAACATCATGCTAGAAGACGATATAGGTGGAAGATGTCAGGAGATATAGGAAGATATCAAATAGATTACATTCTTGTTAGACAACGGTTTAGGAATCAAGTAAAAAAAAAGACTGTAGAAGCTACCCAGAAGCAGATATAAATACTGACCACAACATCGTAATTATGAAGGCCGCACTTAAATTTAAGAATGTGAAAAAAAGAAACGGAAAAAGGCACTTGGACCTACAGAAACTAAAAGATAAAGATATTCAAGAAACATTCGAAAAAAAGTCAAATGAATTGCTCAAAGGTATCGGAAAAATATCTGATACTAAGGAAGTAGAAACAGAATGGAATAACATTAAATCCAGCCTAGTCATGGCGGCCAGAGGTATTCTGGGGTATACACAAAAAGAAAAGAAAAAACCATGGATAACAAAGGATATCCTGAATTTAATAGCAGAAAGACGAAAATACAAAAATAAATCAGACGAGACAGGAAAACAGAGATACAAAGCCATAAAATGAGAAATTATTCGAAAATGCAGGAAAGCTAAAGAACAATGGATTGATGAAAAGTGCAAAAGGTACAAACGAAGAATGGAAATAGGAAAGACAGACGAAGCATACAAATTAATTAGAATGAATTTTAGGGATATAAAACCGTATAGCAAAAATATAAATGGGACGCACAAGGAAACGTCATCATAGAAAATGTAGAGAAAGTGGGTAGATGGCAAGAATATATAGGGAATTTATATGCAGGAGAGGAACTAACTGCAT
This sequence comes from Platerodrilus igneus, assembly GCA_036346225.1. NCBI lineage: Eukaryota > Metazoa > Arthropoda > Insecta > Coleoptera > Lycidae > Platerodrilus > Platerodrilus igneus. The sequence goes on along the minus strand of JARFIW010001397.1, from coordinate 509,575 downwards.
TAGAACAGGAATCAGACATTGAAAATGATGACTTGGGATATCCTATACTTAGAGATGAGCTTGAATTAGCATTAAAGAGTCTAAAAAATGGTAAGGCGCCGGGTACAGATAAGGTGCAAACAGAAACTCTAAAAGCTGCTGGACAAGCAGTAACAGAACGTCTCTTCCAACTTATAAGCTATATGTATGAGACAGGCGAGATACCCAAAGATTTCAAACGTAGCATCACAGTAACTATACCAAAAAAGAAAGGCGCGGATAGATGTGAAAATTTTCGAACAATAAGTTTGACAGCACACGTGTCAAAAATATTAACTAGAATTGTGCAAAGACGAATGGAAAAACGAGCTGAAGAAATACTAGGAGAAGACCAATTTGGGTTTAGGCGAAACAGGGGAACACGGGAGGCTATTTTAGCTTTGAGAGTGATAATGGAGAAAACAATAGAAAAAGAGGAAAGAATGTATATAGGGTTTGTATATCTGGAAAAAGCATTCGACAATGTAAAATGGAAAAAATGTTTAAAATACTCAAAAAGATTGGAATGAGTTATAGGGATAGACGAATAGTACATAGCTTATACAAAGAGCAAACAGCAATAATAGAATTAGAGCAGAAACGTAGACAAGTAAACATTAGGAAAGGGGTGAGACAGGGATGTGCCCTATCCCCATTGATTTTTAACTTGTACATAGAAGAGGCAATGAATAAGGTCAAATACAGAAAGACATTTGAAATTACTATCCAGGAACAAAAAATTTATATGCTTAGATTTTCAGATGATATAGCGGTATTAGCATCTAGCAAGGAAGAGTTAGAAACTGCTCTTAATTAAATGGAAACGGTTCTAACACAGGGATACGGTATGAAAATTAACAAAACTAAAACTAAAGTTCTAGTATGCAAAGGTGGGGAAAATAAATCAAAAACAAAAATACAAGTATGTAACACGAACTTACAAGAGGTTAAGGATTTCTGCTACCTAGGAAGCCAAATAACGCAAGATGGAAAAAGCACAAAAGATATAAAACAAAGATTAGCACAAGGTCGTGCTACATTTAACAAGAAAAAGCAATTACTGTGCTCAAAGACCACAAACATAGAAACAAGGAAAAGATTGCTTAAAACATATGTGTGGAGCACAGCACTGTATGACTGTGAAGCCTGGACAATAGGAGAAGCGGACAAGAAAAAGGTAGAAGCGTTTGAAATGTGGTGCTACAGACGTATGATGAAGATATCATGGACAGACAAAGTTAAGAACGAAGAGGTACTAAAAATGGTAGGAGAAGAAAGAAATATGTGGAAAACGGTAAAAAATAGGAGAGATAAGATGATAGGCCACATACTACGGCATGAGGGAATAGTGCGGAATATATTAGAAGCAGAGATAGGAAAAAAGAGAAGAAGAGGCAGACCTAGCTTAGACTACTGCACACAGATAGTAAAAGATGTAGGCTGTAGGGGTTTCAGAGAGAGATGTGCAGGCTGGCCTAAAATAGAAATCAATGGAGGTACGCATCCAACCAATCCCAAGATGGATAAACTAATGACGAAAAAATAACTGTTAAAACATGATGATTATTATAAGTAACTACAAGAATTGGTTGGGCAATATTCTCGAATAATGTTAAGTGTGTAAAAGGATTTACTGGAAAACCATTACTTCGGCAAATGTCTAAGTGTTGGGGGATCTTGGTAGCCACGGGTTGCTTAACCCCCTTCACTGAATCTCGGTGGAATAGGGCATAAAATTAGAAAACAATAGAAGGGGAACGAACTGTATACACATGTTGTGTGAGAATTTCAGGGAACTAGGTAGGCTAGCTCAGAATACAAATAAGTGCAGGTACGTGTTCAACCAGTTTTGAGACGGAAAATCTAATGACGAAAAAATAAGCGCAGATAAATCTGATGATTAGTATAATCAACTAGTTGGTGGTTGCGAAATATCTGCAACTAATGATAACTGTGCGAAAAGATATATTGGAAATATATTTAAATCGATATATGGTTAAGTGTTGGGGGAATCTGACAGCCACAGGCTGCTTACCTCCCTTCACAACCGTTCATTTATATTTCCAATGCTCCACCAGAAGGTACTACATTGGCCAGGAGGCGAGTTTATTGTTGCCTGGAAATTTAGAATTTTGCCGAACCCTTGTCGTTCCAGGCAAGGTAGGGATCTTTAACGTGCGTGACAACACTCACACACGGGACCTCCATTTAACCTCTCATCCGAACGAGGGCGTAATTTTTGTGAAAATGCTCACCTGTCATTTTTCAAGCAGTCGGCCGTGTCGGGATTTGAACCCAGGACCTTGGGATCCGTATTCTTACGCTTACTACAGTTATCCACTGCGACGGCTCCCTTCACAACCACTGAAGGTCGGAGAAATAGGGTATATAATTGTAAAACAATAGAAGGTAATTGAACTGCATCTAACAAGAAAGAACAGCGCCTGTGAGGAAAGACAACAAACATAGAACAAGAAGAAAATTGTTGAAAGCATATGTGTGGAGCACAGCACAGAATGCCTATGAAATACGGGCAGTCTGAAACGCAGACAGAAAAACGGTAGCAGCGTTTTGAAATGCTGTGCTTCAGATGTACGAGGACGATAGCATGGACAGACAAAGATAATAACAAATAGGTTATAGAAATAGTAGGGGAACAAGGATATCTGGGAAAAAAGATAAGAGAAATAGAAGGGCAGAATACGTTCTAAGGCATTTTTGGGGAATAGTATGGGATATATTGCAAGCGGAGATAGGAAAAAAGAGGTAGATGTAGACCTAGATCAGATAGTTATAGATGCAGACTGTGCAAATTTCGGGGAAATCTGTAGGTTAGTTCAGAATAGGAAACAATGATAGTACGCGTCTAACCAGTTCCAGGACTGAAGACCTAATGATGATGATTTGAAAAGAGTCAATGCACATTGTACGCACACTAGAGGAACATTCTTCACCAGCGCATTGTCTCCTTTTTTTTTGGTACTGGGACAACGATATGATCAATGGGATCATATCGCAAGTTGTCCGATTATCGCTTCAATGTTACGGAGAACTTTGATGTAGGTGTTCTACCAGAGGCTTTTGGCATTGCTCCATATGATTTCATGTAATACTGACTAACTTCACGGCGAAATTGTAGCTGGGTCAACGTTTTATCACTTTTTCTAAAAATTTGCCAAGCATTGTGTATGCAAGCATCAACAAGCCAGGTAAAAAGACACCACCACAATTCCTTTCCCCGTGCACCTAATGCCAACGCAGGGTACAAATATTACATCACCATCTCTATCTATAGCAGACTGACTCTTGAGTTCCTCTAGGTTGTTTCCCTATATTTTTTTTATTAGTCAATGGACAGCTTATAGGAATTATATTCTCCCTTATGGTGCCTGTACCATGCCACCCTCTAGATTTCAAATGCTTTAACAAATTTATGCCAGTAAATAGGTTACTAAAATACAAATTATACGGTTGAGGACCTATCTGCTGTACTAATTCGTTTAACATAATTATAAGTGTCTTTTCCAACAAGGTATTTATATTCTATGAAGCATCTTGGATTATTGCCTTGATGTAACACGAAATTTATTAGGTGTCCTGATGGAGTATTGAAGCACCACATCTTGTACCCCAATCGGATGGGTTTGCCTCTAATAAATTGTTTGCATGAGTGGCGCCCATAATATTTTATCATGCTCTTGTCGTAATATTAGTTAGATTCAGATACGAAATACTTCAAACAATTGCTTTTGATCATGTCCATACCAGGTAGTAATTTCCAAGTTTTATCGGTAAAAGCGGGATTATTATTGTCAGCACAATGAGGAAATCATAATATTTGCAAAAACCTATCTCGTCTTATTGATTTATACACAAGTTTATTTCTCATATAGTTTTCATTGTCCCAATAGCAGCTTTTCCCAGGAAGTAAGTTCATTATAGCCACTGAGAATTAAAATTCCTATAAAGCATTTCAAGTCCTCAACAGATATTTTCAGATCTGCGGAATTCTTAAAAAGTTCATAACGAGAAGCTTCTTGTAGGAGATGCTGATATACGCCGTCATCAAAAAATTTTTCAAACAGGTGTACGCAATTAAATTCTTTGTATAAATCAAGGTTCGGTGGTTGCATTTTACGGTGGTATGTCTCCAATAAATCGCCTTCTATACAAGAAATTTCTTTCTGTTGAGATTCTTTTTCCTGCCCTTGCTAATTTGCAATGGTATATTGTTTATTTTGTCCACATTTTGCAACACAACTTCAGCTTGCGCTCGTAGTTGAACACCGCTTAGATTATCAACCAAAGCTCCACTATCTTCATCTCCAGAATCTTCATCCGCAAGGATTGCAGCATGAGCAAGTTCGATAAATATTTCATTTACATCTTCATTACCATAAGCAATCACCTAAGCTTCTTACAGAGTAATACCTCTGTAATGAATATTCACAATCAGTTAACCGAGTTTAGATAGGTCTAGTAATATGTATGAACAAGTACAATACATAGGCATGAATATATAAGGTTTTTTTGGTAGATGGCTGTAGTGATCGATATCTCGTAAAGTATCGATCAAACAATTTCAGATTTATGCTTGTTGTCAAGGTGACATTTCACACTAGAAAAATTATTTTGTTTTTTTTTATTTATTCAGTTGTGAGTAACAGGGTGTTAAAAATGGAAGTCAACAAAGAGAAAATTCGGTACATTTTACAGTTTTCTTTGATAAAGGAAAAAATGCAAGCCAGGCGGCTGAAATTGTGAATGGTATTTATGGTCCCGATACTGTAACAGCTAATTCCGTTCAAGTACTTTTGATGTTAAAGATGCACCTCGCATAGGCAGGCCTGTGGTCACAAATGTCGATAAAATCACAGAAATAATCAAAATTGACCTGCATGTTAGTAGTCGTAGCATCGCCCTGGAGCTAAAAATCGATCATAAGACAGTTTAAAACCATTTGCACAAAGCTGGATTCAAAAAAAGCTCGATGTTTGGGTGCCACACCAATTAACACCAAAAAACATGATGTATCGAATTTCCATCTGCAAAGCCTTGACCAAACGAAATGAAATCGACCCATTTCTAAAACGGATAGTGACTGGGGATGGGAAATGGGTCACATACAACAATATTGTATGAAAACAATCGTGGTCAAAGCGCGGTAAAGTAGCTCAAACGGTGGCCAAACCATGACTAACGGCCAGAAAGGTTCTGCCGTGCATTTCGTAGGACTGGAAAGGAATCATTTATTATGAGTTGCTTCCATACGGCCAAACACTAAATTCGGATCTGCACTGTCAACAATTGGACCGTTTGAAGCTAGAGATTGACCAGAAATGGCCAGAATTGGCCAACATAAGAGGTGTTGCGTTCCATCAGGACAACGGCGGGCCACACACGTCTGCAGTGACCCGCCAGAAACTCCGAGAGTTTGGTTAAGAAGTTTTAATGCATCCACCATATAGTCCGGACTTGGCACCAAGCGATTATCATCTTTTTCTCGCATTACAAAACTTCCTGAGTAGTAAGAAATTGGCATCAAGAGAAAATTGTGAAAATCGATTGCTAGAACTTTTCACCAATAAGGCCCAAGACTTCTACGAGAGAGGCATTATGCAGCTACCTTTAAAATGGCAACAAATTATGCAACAAAACGGTGCATATTTGATCCAAATCGGACAATCCGAAACATGTTAAATAAAGTCTTGAAGTTCACGCAAAAATAATGGATTTCTTTTTCCCCAACCTTTTATTGCAGCAGTGCAACCGCCTAGTGTTACATATATGTAACGCGGAAACAAACACCTGTCTAGTCAGCACATACAAGGTCAAACATTTTATCTACATTCAGTAGATAAAAATTAGAACGTTATACTGTTATTGTATAGAAAAGAACACGAAAGGGATAAATTATATTATAAGTTCTCACGTGAATCTAGAACCAAACGCCGTATTGTACACATAAAAACACTCAGCAACTTTGGCACACAATAATACAACGTGCACAACTAAATTAGCGGAAACAACTTTGAATCCTTTGAGACTGATGATAACATCAACCAAGAATACTACCACCATTCAGATTATTTGCGAACTAATGTAATGCAGTATTCTTTTAAATAATATCTGTGATGTTACTATATGGCAACGCTAGGCGTTTAAGGGTTAACACCAACAAGTGCTGCATTTAAACAGTTAGCTTCATTTTAGTTAAGGAGTTATAGACCATACCATTCTACGTAGAAGTGGCTAAATCCAATCAAGCCCTCCTATATTTTGCCAACAACATTGCAAGTGATTATGCTACGGAGAAAATAGCTAGTACCAACAAGAGTTAAAATTATACATAAGACTATTTATCTATTTGAGTGTGGCTAAATCTAAGTAAGCCATCTACTTTTAACTTTGAGGGTGATCGAGCTATGAAGAAAATAACTGCCGCCAAGAAATACCATCTTTTACACAACTAGACCCATTTTGGTAAAGATGTTATAAACCAAGCCGTTATTTATATAGAAATGACTAAACCTACACAAATCCCAGCTGTTTTTAATAACGTTGCAAGTAAATGTATCAAGAAAGAAACAGTTAGTATTAATAAGGGCCATCTCCGTTAAAGTTACATATGAAGAATTGCTAACCTAAACTATTGACCTTATGGGGACATTTTATCAGAGGTAGTAAATAGGTAAAAAGTTTCCAAAGTAGAGTCTTGCCAAAAGGATGTTAGTGCGAAATTTTTCGAGTAAAAGTGGTCCACGGTTGGATTGAGACGGATAAAATGACCAAAGCAATTTAGAAAAACCCTGAGAGAGAATATAGCTAATTGAGATCAGGTTCGCGGAGACATGATCATGAAGGCGACTCCGTGGCGTAACGGTATGTGTGTGACTACTACGCCCAAGGTTCCGGATTCGAATCCCGACACGACCCGCTTGAAAAATGTTAGGCTAGTATTTTTCACAAAAATACACCCTCCTTCGGATGAGGGCAAAATGGAGGTCCCGTGTGTGGGTGTTGTCACGCACGTTAAAGATCCCTACCTTGCTTGGAACAGTAAGGGTTCGGCAAAATTCCAAATTTTCCAGGTAAAAAAACTCGCTTCCTGGCCAATGTAGTACCTTCGGGTGAAGCATTGGCAAATCACATGTAAGGAGGTATGATCATAATGTAGAATCTTCGGGTGGAGCATTGGAAAATCAAATATAAGGGAGGCGTGGACAAGAGGAGGGAAAGAGACCGATGCTAATTTTTTTACAAGAAAGTGGCCGCTACCTAATCAGAAAAAGTAATAAAGAATTGGATTAGGGCCTATTCCAACTATCTATCCTTTTCGAACAAAAAGAAGTAAGGAAAGATCCTCTAAAATTTTTACATAACTGTACGCGATTCGTCATAAAACTTTATTTCAAATCAAAATAGCAAAAACCCACACTTAAAACCTGCGTTAAAATAAATGGGCGATACAAAACTAACTGTCAAACGCTTAAACGATACAAAAACCTCAATATAAAGTTTACAGATGTATGGAGGTCTATAATTTTCTGTACAAATAATTCACCAAATTAAATATGTTGCTTACCTGTGTGAGTCAAACCGCTGGAACGCCCAATCTCTAAGATGACCATTTGGACTCCTAAATTCCTATTTAATAAATGATTTAAAAGCTACATAAAAAATACAAGGACTTTTTTAATACTCCTAATACGTTCACAGTAGAAAAATACTTATGTATATTTGATAGAATTTTTAAAACAACAAAAAAGAGGACGCTATTCAATAAACATAATTTATCTTGCAATTGTTAACAAAATAAATAAATATTTTTTCCATTTTTTAGTTAAAAATAGAAAACTTAAATAATTTTAAATCTTATGTAAGAATAAACATATTTACTGTACAATGTGCGCACTTCGTTTACAAAAGAAAAGATTATTAGAGCGAACTTAGGTTTTTTAAAAGGATATTTGTACTATATTACAATTATTTTATGTTGATAAAAGTTAAGTTTAGGTTGAATTTTATTTGAATTTATTTAGAAACTAGTTAAATAGACTAACTTGTCAAAGGATATCCAGTCGCCCTGGTGATGGAATCGAATTTGGAATGCATATTATGTTTCAATTTTATTTAATTTGGCCAAAATTATAATACGTATTTTAAGATATTATAAAAAAATAAGATATAATACAATTGTAATTAAGAAACCAAAAGCAAACAGAGAGACCAATAGTTGGGAGTAAAATTACCTTTCTCATAAGATACCAAAGGTTTGCTCTTGTAAACGTGTAAGGTTGTCAGGCGCATAATATGAGCCGCCCGTTTGCAACACCAAAAGGGCCGCCGTTACCTACCTCATTTTTCTTAAATTTAAAAAGTCGTTTAGAAATGACTAATTAATAGCGGGATCATGTGCACAAAAAATAATCAGAAGAAAGACATTAATTAAGAATAGACGTTTCTGTCGCCTAAAGTGGTCGTTCATTAAAGCAGGCGGGGTTGAAATAAAAATAAAACCATCACCAGCTTCCTCAGAAGATATCAACAAGTTTTTTGTCTATAATAATGTATAATCATTTAACCAATCGAAATAATAAAAAAAAAAATGGGCAGACGGTCGCGTTTCAAGAGCAGACGAGCTCAAAGGCGACGAAAACGACCCTACGGATCCTATCTTATGTGAAAGTTATTACTGCCTTGTTTATACCCCGACTGGTTTTTGTACAAAAATGATAGATACACCTAAAAACATTCACGGTTACGGGAGGTGGGTGGGTGCGAAGTTCGTGTGACCCCACCCTCCACCCGGCCGTCAGCGTCACTTACGTTTGTGTGAATAAATCAGTATATTAAAGGTAAAAATTAGCATTCTTCGATATATCTGCGACACACTCTCTAAACAAAATAGTGTTACCCTCCCGCCTACATATTTTACCAACTTAAATTTTAGTATATACTTGAGTGTATTTTAAATAGACATCCGTTTTTGAACTTTCAAAAGAATGCATTTTGGAACGCAGTGCACGACTTACTTCTAGTTCGCCTATATTTGAAATTTAAATTCAATGAGTCTGTCGTGCATAAGTGGTGGGAAATGGCCGAACGAAAATTTTGAAAATCGGTGGATAGGACGGAACAGTCATCTTATTGAATTTCCGCCTGTCACCAGACTTGATGCCTGTGGCAATCGATATTGCCAGTTCATTTCCTGAACACAACTTATTACACTTTTATTGGTGAAAGTTTATATGGTCGGTAAAACAGTTACCAAAGTTCATAAGATACATCGCGCAAGCGCAATGGATAAAAAGCAATGCAACGCCCTGGCGGAGGAAAGCGCGAACCTTTTACAGATTTGGCGCCATCATCTACCATGACGTCACTAATAATTTATATTGCGCCATAACCGGAAAATGTACACAAAATTAAGGCAATAAATAATACAGAATTAAAACAAAAGGTAATACATTATTACTTACATAAGGAATCCGGCATCCGGCAGGAAGTCGCGCTACGGTAGGCCTCTGCTCCGGGGCTGTCGGCTGAGCTTGGACATCCAATTTGTCTCGGGGTCGTGGATTCCGGTTTGCCTCGAGGTGGCTGCAAATTTATCTACCTAATATGTAGGGAACGGCAGGATCAGGTTTTATAGGGAACGACAACAAGATAAAACAGATGGGAAATCTACATACTAGAGATAAGGCACACTACGATACCTGACCGACCACACACCTTGAAAGTTCACCGGCAAAAGACCGCGATTTAGAGCGTCACGGAAACACTTCTCCCCACCCTTTGTCTAGTATTGCTCTACCCCTCTAGGGATAAGCACACTGCGCGAATGCACTACTCTGACGTACGGAAGTACCGCCTTGTCTATTTAAAAGATTCCCGCGCCGCGTATTTGAAAATATGCCGCGAAACTTCCGTACACCAAAAACTAACCTAAAACAATGTTTAAGTGGCAATGGCACGTAACAAACTCCGGGAATAAGTTCATCTTGGTGGGCATGGATTATTTTACGAAGTGGATTGAAGCGTTTACTATAGCAAACCAAGACTTGCAACCGTTGTTTACGTGCGGGTAAAGGAACTGTTCTGCCATGTTGGAATTCTTATGGCGTTGTACATAGATCAGGGCAGAAATTTGGAGTCGGCGTTATTTCAAGAAGTTTTCCAGTTTCTGGGAATGACAAAAGTTCTTAACAATATCGTTGCAACCACAATCCGATGGTAAGGTAGAGCGCATGTACCGCACCTTGGGCAAGTACACTTCCAAGGTGGTCTCCTAATATCAGACACACGGTGCCAATATTTACATCTATTTTTATCGACCTGTCCGTCTTCGGTTCATGTGCGTACTGGATAGACACCAGCAAGTGCTATGCTGGGACGCAAGGTACGTCTACCATGTGATCCTGAGTTTGAGTGTAAGCCCGGAGATTACATCGTGGGCGAGAACTACGTAGAGAAGCTCAAGCGCAAAATGTATGACATCCATGGTAATGTTAGGAAAAATAACCAGATCGCAAGCGAATGGATGAAGACCAGATACGACATCAAGCCGCAGGATTCTGATTTTCAAGAGGACGACCGCATTTGGCTATACAACTCCGGATGAGAGCGTGGACTGTCGCCAAAGTTTTAAAGACTGACAGGGTCCGTACGAAGTTGTAAAAAGGATCAACAGCGTGGTATATCAGATTCGTAGGCTCCTAAAAGGAAGAAAAATAGTGGTGCACGTTAACCGGTTAGCACTTTACGATAGTGATGACTCCGGCAATTCCGAAGAACGGCATGCAGTGAGTCAAACAGTTACGCTCGAGCTACGCTCGATTGCTTTATGTCCCTGTACAGCATCATGGGCAAGGCGAGATTTGAAGTAATCTATTCGACGTGCCATCGGAATACTCCTTGGCACATTGCGTAGCAGCGGAGCTTGATATGTCCCGAGGACTTGCTCGGGGAGTTTAAAATCAAATTTGGTGGTATGAGCGAACTTCGCCAACAACAACCAAATGTTGGAAAGACTATAGAGCTAAGAAACCGACATCGTGACATCTGGTGAATCGAATTATCAAGATCTGTAGGACCCGTTAGTCGACTTCAAGAGCAAGATAATCAAATTTAGAGACAAGAAGTTGGCCATACCCAAGATCGGTTGTGGTCTCGATGAATTAAACTGGAGGACGATACGAAATATGCTAGGGATACTGTTTCAGAAAATCAGGGTCCAGATTTTGGCGCATGGTTACAAGCATCTGCTATATATTGTGTTGATTGCTACTTCTATCAACATGTAAACTGCAAAAATGGTTTCGGCTGTCCTTACCGCCGCAGAAACTTGTAACGTCCGGGCGACAGTGTTCTGGGACAGAACAGCTATAAGACACACATTTTTTACCCTTGTTGGGTGCCGCTTTTAAGACTTGCTGCATGAGCAAGAAGAGGTAACTAGGAATAGAGAAAGTGGGATAGGAGTTCAAACATCCCGCTCACCAAAATAAACAAAGTTTTATTTTAAGTAAAAAAAACTAATATGTATGAAATTACCCAAATGTGTATATATATATATTATATATATATATATATATATATATATATATTGCTATGAGAATAGGGCTATTTAGGGATATATTGAGTCATAAGGGTCGTACACTACATGTAAATAGCACTAAAATTTAGAAAACTAAATGATTTCATCATAAAATGGAAGTAATTCGCCAATTATGCAAAAAGCTAATATCAGGCACGCTCTATATCAATCACAACTAACTTTAATTAATGAAAGAAAGCTCATTCTTCAAAAATCAAATCACATTTAGTATGATAAATAACTTGTACGCCATACAAATCATTTTAAAACAACAAAGAAGCATAAACTGAAAATAAATACGCATGAATAACATTTTAAACGCAACGAATCTTATTGAAATAAATACACATTAGTGTAAGGAAATAACCATGCATCCTCGCAATAAACACATCTTCAAAACAAACATGTTTTATAAACGCAGGAAGTAAATAAACGCATTTTAAATTTACGTCGGTGTAAAAATTTCGTCTACATGATCTTTAACATAGAGTCAATACGAAACCCAAAATTTATCTTGGCAAAAATAAAAGCCATATACGTTGTCTATGTGCGAGGTCGAAATATAATTTCCTACATCAAAACAAGGCATGACGGGTGAAAGTACAATGGATCTAGGAATACATTATATAAACTGGACGTATACGTGATCGACGTCAGCAATTCAACAAGCTATTATCAAGTTAATACCACAGAAAGTCCAAGGTATGGACAATAACCTAGAACACGCCTCAACCTTTGAGCGAAGAACTCAGATAAACCAATGAAGCGTTGTTTTAAATACCACACGAATTTGATAAATAATCAGTCTTTCTTCAACCAAGGCACGCTCTATCACAGTTCAAGTCAGAAAATCACGCAAAGTGAACATAGTAAAATTAAATAATTATATTTTGTGGAAGTTGTGATAGAAAAGTTTAAAAATAATAGTAATAGTGCAAATATACGAGAGAAGATAGCCATTGACTGAAAAACGGCTCTAAATTATCATCTAAATAATCAAACATCTAAATTATCATATAAATAATCATCCAAACAGTACATTGTAAAAAATAATCTAAATTTTTATCTGAATACGAATCTAAACATTGGTCTGAACTTTAAAATACAAATTTAAATAAGGATCTAAATTTGCATCGAAGCAATAAACGGAGTATTATTCTAAACACTAAATAGGCGTTTGGCCAAGCTGTATTACAAAATCAACAAGTAAACTCAACCGAAAACAATCCAGGTGTACTGGTCAACGGCACGCAGCAGTTCGAAGATTGGAAACACGCAGGCAAAACACAGATCATAAATAAGAACAACTTTTAATAGCATAAGGCATTAATTTCATTTTGGACATTTACATTTTTCATATATTGAAATATTTATGTAAAGGGTCATCAAAAATTAAAAAAAATAATTACGTAGATCGAAAGGGAAAGATCATTGAACGTTCAAAGGTATTTCCAGTAGTAAATAGTGTTGTTTTTGCTGGCTTTAAATTGATTTAAGGGAGTTACAATTTGAGGACAAACAAATTGATATTGTTACTTTGATTGAGGGGGTTTATTTTTGAATAGCAAATCACATTATCAAAGTTATAAAACTGTAAAGTGTATAATTCTTAGTCATTATACAAATTTTGACTAGTTTCGTTTATATCACTCAAGTAGGAAAGTTCTAGAGAAAAGGAGGGGGGGGACTTCTTTGTTATCGTACCGTCTTGCACTCTACGTGGATTGAGCTGAGCTAGTCGAGGCATATAAAAAGAATTGTATTTAAAATTTTAAGTTGAGGTGATTTAGAGACACAGAGCGGTGGTGGGCAGTAGAAACTGAACGTTAATTATATCGGCGTGTGGCGATATCATAGCAATATATATATATATATATATATATATATATATATATGTATTATATACATACATACGTAAATAAATATATACACACACCTATGAGCTTATAATGCAACTAACTCTACAAGTAATCAAATATGTAATTATGAACTAATTTCTATTCCATTGGCAAATAACATATTTTAGCACGTCTTTAAAGAGTCCCATGTGCTGTTTTCACAGTTACTACGCGAACTACCTCATCTTTCTCGGAATACAGTTCAATGATTCTCCCAACCTCCAACGAAGAGGTCGCCAATTATCATCTTTGACAAGTACTAATGTATTAAGCTGTAAACTGTATAGCGATACTAAACGGCATTGTTTTCACTCACAACAACAATAATGGTTCGACTTTTTCTGTGGTTCGCACATAACACACACATTTTTAACCCTTGTTGAGTCCCGCTTTTAAGACTTGCTGCATGAGCAAGGAGGGGTCAACTAAGAATAGAGAAAGTGGAATAGAAGTTGAAACAAACACAAAAGATGATTGATGGGCCCTTCGGCACCACATATTGCAGATAGACTTGATTGAATTTAAGTTATTTGGATTAGAATAGAAACTCTCGAGAATGTTGTTTGCATAATTTCTGGTATGTTCTCGAAGTAAGCAGTACAATTGAAATGTATATAAATTGCCGTTATTAATATAGGAAGTCGGTTCTAATTGAAGCTTTGATATGTGTTCTGATAGAAGCTTTGATTATAATACTTGTTTTAAGTTAAAGCTTTGCTTGTTGTACATATGTGATATAAATTACTGTTCGTATAAAATATTCTGTGATATAAATTACTGAACTGATTATATAAATTAATGATCATTTATTGTGGGAACTTCTAGAATTCCATTGTAACTACGAATTGTTGAAAAGGCTCGTATAATCAGTTTGATAATAAAGAACTGTTGTTTATCAAATAGTTTTCTTTACAATATAGTCTATTTCACGAAGCTCTGTAATGATGTCATATAGAGCAGTAGCTGCTATATTGCCATAAGTTCCATCTAATACAATTTTTTATAACGTTTGTCCTAGGTATATTGTTCATCGTTAATCCGGAATAACAATACAAAAACCGAAATTTGTTCGAAAGAAAACAATTTTAATACAAGATAAACAACAAAAATGTGAAAAAATGCTAAAAACATAAAATTGTAAATGATAGTCGACAGTTTGAAAATGAAATGAAATTTAGCAGTGATCCTAAACCGTAGCATTTATTTTCTTCTAAACAAAAATTACAAGCGAATAAATTCTACTTTATCTTCCATTAATTTTTTCGGTTTATAACTCCCCTTTGGCTAGTAGTTTCTAAAGGCCAGAATGTACTCAATGAAAGGCAGTCTTGTACGTTACAGTGTAGAAGCCAAGCAGTTTAATTTTCTTCTCGATTTGCAGATGCTACAATTCTTTCTCAATTATAATGTCTTTCATAAATCTTTCAGTTCCAACTCCGCCTCTACCATAGCAGTTCAACAGATGAGACATACAACATCATGTTCATCATTATATTGTATTGGCTGCAGTCACTTTAAATATAATAAATGATTATATGGTAGAAGCCACTCCACTGCATTTGTTGTCATGGTCATTCCACGAATTCCATAATTATCTTAATTCCATTATTTTAACTTGCTTATCTTTGACAACGTTAGGATGTTTTAAACAAATGCTATTCAAAGTTTACTTGATTTAAATTACACTTGATACAGTCAAAAAGATGCTATCTGAAAATAAACTGACAAATCTGAATTACATTTGACAAATTCTTAAATTAATTTGAACTATAAAAGACAGGTTCTGGTATTAAATTGATAAATCTGAATTTCAAATGACATTCTGAAATTAAATTAATAATTCTAAATTACTTAATCGCCTTCGCGGTTTTATTCATTTTAAACATTTTCGAGGATTAAAAACAACTCCAATTGTTGGTAAAGTCATATTTAGAATTGGCTTCTCCATTATCGTCATTCCAATCAGAAGAAAAGAAGAGATTTGGCATTTGTTATTTGGTGAATTTATTTTGAACTTCAACAAGACAAGTGGCAGCTGGTCAACATGGTTGATATGATGTGATTTCAAGTGCATAGAACCCGCTTAATCACCGTCAATCGAATATGCCCTGCCTACTAAGAAACTACTGGAGGTATGTTCGTTTATCGTGGTAAATTAATTTGTACATTAATTGCGTTTTACACCTTTGTTCATAAAATTTGTTCTCCTTCAATGCCGATAGCCAGATTTTACATATTTTAAATCACAATTAAAGTAAAAAGTTTTTCATATTTCGCATTTTTCGCATTATCATACAATATTTAATAGTCTTCGAGCCGAATTCGTAACAGTCCTGGATTTACAGCCATTAAAAATAGTAAAATTCGAGTTTGGTTATGTGTTTTATAAATACGTTATTTGTTATATAGCGTGGTGCAACACCTTCATCAGATTTTGTAGCCGGCTTTATATAGTGCTCTTGTCAGTGGATATTAATTTGATGCAACGCCCTCAAGGTAGCGCCAGTTACATATCCCCAAATATATATATATATATATATATATATATATATATTGTTGTGAAACCTACAAAAAGCCTCACCAGAGTAAAAAAAATTATTCGAGCCTCTCGAATTGGGCGGCAAAATTTGCTGTGATTCTCGCCCTGTTGAATCTCTTCTGATGGTCGCCTTTTTACTCTTTCCACCTAGGCTGCTCACCTAGTTAAAACTTTCATCCTCATTCATAAAAAAAAACAAACACATTCCTACCACAAACATCAACGTTAACTCTATTTACATCAATATTCATAATACATTAAAATTTCAAAATTAAATTGCAGCATAAATTTCAGTATCATAAAATTTCAAGTTTAAATTTGTCATCATTTTGAATTTGCATCCAAAATTAAAGTCCTGGTAGGATGCATACTAATTAAGTTACAATATGTGCAGACCTAAGTCTGAATAAAAGGGAACATCTCCCACCCCTTGACGTTAATTAAACAGGTTAGTCTAATTGAGCTCAAAGACAGACCCAAATTTTCATCATAATCAAAACATAAACTGCTAAATACTCCTTTCTACTTATACAAGAAAATTTCACCTTAAAATTAAAAATTTGTTGTTTATACAAATTCACTACTGTCTATTTTATCAAACAAATTATAAAAATATCCAACACACACCAAAACATCAAAGTTCGAACAAAATTGTATAATTTACCTGAAGGTTACTGCACTCGTGGCTTCAATGTGCATCGGACTTGCTAATTCCACCATTCCAGCTGGTTTATGTTTACGGTTTCAGATTCTGATCGCTTTTTAAAATTCATCTACAACACCATTCGTTTAAAAAGTTTCAGGGCTTCTCAGGAACGCATCTATATATATCTAAATCTTGTTTGTAGATCAAATCACGTTTATTCTTTCCCGCTATACCCAAAACTGCCTACTTTTGTTTATTCATTTATCGTTACAAATTTGGATAATTGGTACAGTAATACTCGCAAATATAACTAGACTTTATTACCTTGTATCTTCTTTTCTAAGTGCACTAATGCATAATAACTTGTATCGTAGCACGTAAAGAGCAAACTGTTTTAAAGTATTCAATAATCAGCAAAATATAAGAGCAAACTGTTTAAAGTATTGAATCAAAATCGAAAATCTAAGAGAGCGAAACTCCTATAAACACGGGTTTATATAATAGCTCGCCTGCACGTCGGTTTTGTCCCGCGACGGCCAGTTTTCAGAATTTCGCATTCTCTGTTCCCTTCTCGACAGTCCGGCACGCGATTCTACTAAATTTTTGCACTCGTGCCAGTTAAATCTAAGAAATTTTCACACGGCTCGCAAACACGTCAGAGAACAACTAATTAATTTTGTATAGAAATTGTTGTTTTCACCTCTCATATCTGCAACTTATTTCACCCAATCGTTTCCTCGTGACGTTGCTCAAATGACGCCTTTTATTATCTGTGTCTCTGCCTTGCGCATTTTATTCGTATTTTTCTAACCTGGCCTTAGTGGTGCAAATCGATATTCTTTACTATCGGTTATTTCAGTCCACGTGGATTCATATGTTAATATAAGCTACGGTTTATCCGTTTATATGCAGAATTTTCATGTTTATCAGCTCGAATTTATTAGAATTTGACATTTAAATATACGCAGGTGTTCAATCGTAATACTTCTACGATTTGAATATTCCACGTATTCCAACCTTCTAGATATATTTGTATGCTAGCAACGCGTCTCATATTTGGTATTATTGGGTTTTTTAAAAGCTTTTATGCCTATTATACCTTAATAATCGTTCAATTAACTCCAATTAAAATAATAATGAATGGCATTGACTTCTACCCTTTAATTTTTAGTGAATCCTAATTAAATATTACTTATTATTTGTACATTTTGTTTAATACTCGTTACTTAAAACTTGAATTAATTAATATAAATTTTGCACGTAATTTCTATTTGTTTGTTTACTTGAAATAATTAAATTACATACAAGTTGAGCATTTTAATTCTGCTTCTTTTTATAGAAAGCGTCTAGTGAATAATTTAATTCCCTTAGTTTTAACGAAACGAATAAATTTGTATGCTCCACGTTTAAATAACGCGTATTATCTAATAAAATTCTATACAAACCCTACCTTCTAATTGAATGATTTAAATCTTCACAGTAGGCCTTTAATTACGCGTACTTTTTCCCAAAGCTTCCTTATACACGGTGATTAAAATTATTTGATGTCGTTAATTAATTTTCTACCCTGGTCTAAATTTGAGTAATATATATATATATATATATATATATATATATATATATATTCTTGTGGATTCAAAGGGTTAAATTTGTGGTAAGCAATAAAATTTCAACCGCTCTGTATAGAGAAAAGAACAAATTATTTACGCGCAAAATTTATTTAATTCATTTAGAGAGAACGGACATGTATTGACGTATTTTTATAATTAATAATGGTATGTTAGAAAGTACATAAAGAAAAACAGTTTTAAAGCAAATAGAATACGCATAATTAATGTTAATTTATTTTAATCCAACAATTAAGAGCATAAGAAAACCCACTAGGGAATAAAATCAATAAATCTAAGGCAAAAGTTCGTTGTAACAAGCAAATGTCAAGTTGTATCTGATACTACGAAATACAAAGTCTAAGAATTGTTGTGCTAAACGGTCAATAATTAACGAACACCTGCGTTTTTAAAAATTACATTCTTCGAAATTATGAGCATATTAACACAGGACTTCATAGAAAATATTTTCAACCGTCAGTTTGGTTAGGAACAACAAGCTAACAGAGTTCCTAAAGAGCAAGAGAAATGCACGATAGGTTATATACTACAGATAGAGACAGGTATACAAGCGTTGATATTCAAAACGCACGTAATATATCCACGTGGAGTGAAGATGGGCTGTCAGCAATATCGATTTTCTATAACTCAAGTGGGGTTCTGAACGCGACAGCAGACATGCATCAGACAGAGATAAAATAGTTTAGGCGGAGTTTTATGACGACACAGAATAGTATCATTGGTTAGATCCAAAAGTTTTCCAAACGTAGGAAAACGCGACAGGTGGGAGCAATTTCGGTTACGTACGGCACGGAGACGGAGTAAATTTCAGGAATTTTCGAAACGGTTGCATCAAAATTTGTAGAATTTTATTTTGAAAATAAGCTTTTCGAGTGAAGTGTGTCCGTGAGTAGCATTTTGAAATGATATAAATACTCTAGCTAGATTATTACGGCTCTCTTTGTCTTATCTTCGCTTCTATACTACTGTACTACGATAGACCAACATTATAGTAGAGTTTTTGTTATGTGAGTATTAGATATGGTAATAATACAGTAAATATTGTGCTAGCACGTGTAAATTGTTAGTAGTTGCCTTCTATTTATTAACGCGAAATACGTGTAGTGTATATTAAATCAATAGAGGTCTGGCTACTACTATACAAAGCTAGAAAATCAATAAATAGAAGCATAATATACATGGGGTGAGCATCTCAAACAACCAGATTTGTATGCTGATATGGAATGGTACTATAAAACAACGCGCTTGCTTGCAAATTGGGTTATCATGTGAATTCGCTGAGTATCACAGCGCATGGTCATAAAACCCAAGGTGTTCTGATGATCGTCGTCGAAGAGATGAAAGCCTGAAACAATCTCCAGGTAATTTATTTGAAATTTCTGTTGTATGATAAACTTTTGTGGAATTTTGGTGATGTGTGAGTGAATTTTTGGGGTTTATTAATGGTTATATAAACTTATTGGAAAAAGATACATGTACTGGACAATTTATTGGGGTTTGAATATTGGAAAGAGGTGTATTTTAAAACTTACTAAATTTTATTCTGAATATAAATTGGAGTGTAAATGGTAAACGGGTCTATCAATTTTGTATTAGTTTATGCAAGGTAAAAGGCATATACTAAATAAACTGGGTTATTATGAGCTCACCATACTCTAGAGTACAATCAATGTAGGGTAATATAAGGGGTCATTCTACTCATATTTTACTGAATTTGTTTGAACATAATTAGAACATCAAGGACTTTAAAACATATCACACTTGAGTTTGAAATTTGTGTATCAAACTGGTTTTTTTTTGTATACATGTGAATAATTTGTCTGTAAATAGCGGTAAATAAAAGATTGTATGATTGTTGTATTATTTGGTGATTTTATTGAATGGTGTGCAAGTGTGAAGTGGTTGTAAATTTAGGTATCCAAGAAGAGGCACAGCTGAGCTAGCCAGGGAAGCTGCTGAAGATTTTGGAAGCAGAAATCAAAGGGTAAGCAATTTTTTTTTAAAGTTGTGCATTTTTGAAAATATTATTTGATGACACCGGTGAAGCAGTAAACCCTTAATCACCTATCACAGCAATCTTTTGACGGCCCAACGTTGGGGCTCGATGTTAAAGCTTTGTCCCAGCTTCGTCCAAGGATTTTTCTGAACTTCCACGGCAATATGTATATTTAAATTAAATTATTAAGTCTTAAGAATTATTATTACATTGTATAATTGAAGGACATAATAAAAGGTTAATGAAAGTTCACAAACAAGACATGAGAACGGAAACAGTTACTTTGTATTCCAGACCTAATATGACACTACAGGTGCTGGTCACAATAGACAATAAGACAATAAATATTAGAATATAGATTATTAAAATGTAATACTTTGTATTGTATCAAGAAATAGCAAACAAGAAATCTGCATTTCCCACAAAGTGATGTACGAGCAGGGATGGCATAAATACTCTCAGGAGCCCAAGATGGCTAGTCAATCTCGAGCTTCACAACTTTAACATTGTTCGTTGTTCAAGCTACTCAATTTAGTTTTAATTAATTAATTAGTGAAAGTAACTTTGATTATTTTTATTTTTAAACGATAATGAACAAAAGAATTTAAAATTCCAGAGATGAAAGATCAGATTAGAAAAATACGACTATGAAATCATATATAAAAAGGGAATGTATAACAATAACGCAGACGCACTAAGCAGAATACAATTTAACGCAATAGAAACAGAGTCAATTATAGGTAAGGTAGACGAACTAGAGATTAGGGAGGACCCAGAAGAAATAGAAACCATACACTCAACGCAAAACGACGAACCGAAAATTGTAATTAAAATTTTTAATGAAGCGATAGACACAAAACCAAACCAATTCATAGTTACCGAAGTTTTAACCAATCCTAATCCAGTAAAATACATAAAAACAGATAACAAGAAAATATATTAAATTCAAATAACGAAAGATGATAACGAGGAGCAGATATTTAAAATTTTGAAAGAATATACCCCAAAGAAAAAACGTTTTTACTTTCATTTCACCACTGAACATTTATTCAAACGATTTTCAGAATTATATATTAGATTAATTAATAATTCAGGATTTGAGATTATCAGATGTACACGCAAATTAATAACTTTAGATGACCCACACGAAATTTATGACGTAATTAGAAATCAACACGCAGGTAAAACCAACCATCGTGGAATCAACGAAACATTAAAACAACTCATAAAAAGATATTACTTTAAAGACATGAAAGAATTAACCACGGATTTTATCAACCAATTTGAATTATGGGACAAAGCAAAATACGACAGATCACCCCTGAAAGTACCTTTACTGCTAACCAAAACACCCCATAAACCTTTTCAAAAATTACATGTAGACACTTTGAAGTCCAAAACTTTTTAACAATCGTTTACGCATTCACCAAAGTAGGCTAAGCGATACCCATCACTTCAAAAAATAGTATCGACGTAACCCAAGTATTCTTACAATACTTTACATTTTGCGGTACACCCAAAACAATAACTTTAGACAATGGAAGCGAATTCAGAAACGAAACAAAATACCCTAGAACTCCATAAAATAAAAATTCATTTTATAACAGAAAATCACCCGGAATCAAATGGACTAATTGAAAGATTACATCTAACATTATTAGAACAAATTAGACTGTTAAGATTAACTTATAAGAAACAACATATCACTAATTTAATGTCATATGCACTAATTGCCTACAACAATACAATCTAATCATCAACTAATTTTATACCCCTCGAATTAACATTAGGACACTCAGACTCTCGCAACTCCTACGATATACACTATAACAAAGAAGTATACCAACAGTATGCTAAAGACCACAAAAAAATTAAAAATAACTTATGATAATGTAAAAATAAATTAGATAGCGATAAAGAACGTATTACAAAAACCCGCAATAAGAACGCCGATATAAATAGATTTTCAGTAGAACAAACCGTGTACGAAAGAAATTTTAAAGGTAAGAGAAATTTAGGTCCATTTAATATAAAAAAAAAAAGTAGCCGTAGTAGATAATCTAAAAATCGTAAAATATATTCACTTAAAGAATTTAAGACACCCTGTAATTTCAGATGGACAGCCATCGCCCTTGTCGTCAACCTCCTGCAGGTAGAACGGACGACAACGACATAATAGTGGAATATATAAAAAACAACCTCGGCATACTACCAGTAAAATTGGCCAGTAGGCAAAACACAATAGATTACAAGACAGTCGTACAGAAATTTGATTTAACAGAATTAAAACAAGAAATGTATATAATTAGAGACAATTAGATTGAAACAATCGATGGACACAGCCAAATTCGGAAAAGAATAAGCGATAGAAATGCTTAACTACACCAGTATATTGAAAAACATCGTAAAGAACACAGACGACAAATTTAATAGATTAATACCAACAGACGAAATTACAAGACAAAAAAAGGACTTATTAACGGATTAGATAATATCATAAAAGCTATCAGAGGTAATTTAGACAACCAAGATGCTGAACGATACGACAACGCAATACAATAATTAATTGAAAACCAGAATGACATAAAAACCATTGTTAGAAACCAAATATCTTTAACTCAATCAACCATAGTAAAATTTAATGATACACTAAGAAAACTAGTAAAAAAATCAGGACAATCTAGCCAATAGACTACTAACCCTTGAACGCAATGTGCAAACCACAATGCTAGGAATGCGAGATTTAATAAGATTCAACACGATATTTAATCAAATGATATCAACCCTCAATATAATTCAACAAATTTGAGCCACATTAGAAAACGCTGTAACATTTGCTACACTATACACATTACACGATAGTACTATAGACAAAATTGATTTATTAAATGAATTATTAAGAATTAGATTACTTATAACTAATAGTAAACTACCCTTTGAAGTAACAGGATCTAACATACTTATGTTTGAAAAAATTGCCATAGTAAAAGGTTATGTAGAAAATCATGAAGTTATGTTTTTAATACAAATCCCCATTGTAGAGATTAACACATAATTATTATCATTTATTTGCTTTCCCCATGAAAGTTGCTACCCAGTATCAAGTTATTATACCTAAAACCAAGTTCCTTTCCCTGAATGAACTTAGGTATGGCTTCGCGAATGAAAAATGCAAAGAAATAGCACCAAGCAATATTTATGTAAATTATTAACAACAACTATTCAAACAGATAGCCCTTGTGAAGTACAATTATTAAGATTCTCTAATCACTATGAGAATTGTGATCCAAAATCAGTACAAATTACGAATATGAAAACTTAAAAAGTAACAGACAACAAATGGATTGCTGTATTTCTGCAAGAAGTAATAGCAACCGCCCATTGCAACCAAGACAAATACAATTTAGCACTAATTGGAAGTAAAGTAATCACAAATTTTAGTCTAAGAAACAAGAAACAAAGGTAAATAAAGAAATAACAAATGAACCCTTAGGGACAATGAGTTTTAAAAATTAAGTAAAACCCTTAATTTTCATCTACGTCGGGAGGAGTTACATATCCCCCAAATCAATATATATGTATATTTAAATGAAATTATTAAGTCTTAAGAATTATTGTTACATTGTATAAATTAAAGGACGTATAATAAAAATTTAATGAAAGTTCACAA
Source organism: Platerodrilus igneus (assembly GCA_036346225.1). Taxonomy (NCBI): domain Eukaryota; kingdom Metazoa; phylum Arthropoda; class Insecta; order Coleoptera; family Lycidae; genus Platerodrilus; species Platerodrilus igneus. Next base: position 485,581 of record JARFIW010001397.1, on the reverse strand, counting down.
ACCAGACATGAAAACGGAAACAGTTACTTTGTATTCCAGACGTAATATGACGCAGCAGGTGCAGGTCCCAGTAGACAATAGGACAACAAATTAAGATTATTAAAATGTAATACTTTGTATTATATCAAGAAATAGCAGACATGAGATCTGCATTCCCACAAAGTGATGTAAGAGCAGGAATAGCATAAATATCCTCAGGAGCCGAAGATAGCCAGTCAGTCTCGAGCTTCACAACTTTAACATTGTTGGTTGTTCAAGCTATTCAATTTAGTTTTAATTAATTAATTAGTGAAAGTAACTTTGATTATTTTTATTTCTAAACGTTTATGAACATAACGTAACCATTTGTTGAAATCATTTGTAATTGTTGTATAAATTAAAAATACACTTGATAGGAGTGTAAATTTGGAAATAAAGTCTTTTTAAAAAGAAGCTCCCAAAGGCCCAAAACCTATCTCGCCGCATGTCAAATAAATATTCATTCCCAATTCATTTGCATTGTAAAAAAAAACAATTAGCTTAGTGTTTGTTGAAAATATTTATTACAATTGTTTTGAAGTTTATTGCAGTTTCGTTAATAAATGTTTTGTTTTGTTGCAAATGCAGATGATTCAAAAGATTGTAATTTAAAAAATTACGTATTTCTAGTTTTTCTAATACAAGTTACTGATTAAATATTTAATTCAATTGAAAATTAATTGTGTGAAATCTCATTTAAATACATTTGGGAAGTTCGCATGATTGTATAACTATTGTGATTTGCATTTTGTTGGTAAACTTTATGTTTACCTGAAAGGGTTAAGTTTGTTGTTTGCGTTGGTTTGTTTGTTTATATAAATTTCTACGTTATAATTACAATGCATGTGGCTCCAAAGAGAGATCAGTTGATTTTAGTTAATGCCTGGCATAAATAAAGCAAGATTAGAGGAAATTTTAGATTGTGCAAATTGTTCGGCGGATGATCCATCGCTTAGAAATTTGTTTAAAATCCAATATCAGAATCAATATACAGGAAATATAGTGAAAACTATTTGTTGATTCTTCATGCAACAATTACAACAAGCACGCCCCAATAACAACAACCCTGATCACATACAACTACACGACGAGAATACAAATCACTTACCATAAACGCCAAAAAACCACAACTACATAAAATCATAACTGACCACGACGGAGACCCTTGGACCACCTATCGCAAATTAATCAAACCGCCCCGTACCCACATCTTAACAACACCAATACACAACTCCCTCTTAGATTACGTGACATCTCTAAACACCTTACTAAACTCTGCAATCCCTTCTGCCTCCCACGACGTAAACATATACCCTCAACAACAACTAGAAAACGACTCCTGCACCCCATCAGACGCCGAACCAGACTAAGATGTTGACATAACCCTACTAGATAATTCAGTCAAAAACTTCAATCTAAAAAGTGCTCCTGGACCAGACCTCATGACAAATCTAATCCTACAACAATCCTGGCCCATAATCAAAAATCCCACCCACATCCTCTTCAAAAAATGCCTATCCACAGGAATTTTCCCGGAATTCCCCAAATTCGCATCAATAACCCTCATCCTAAAACCTGACAAGCCACCAGAAGACCCAAAATCTTATCGACCAATTACACTTCTCCCTACATTAAGCAAACTCCTTGAGAAAACAATCCTTCACAAAATCAATTCCGATATCACGAACCACAACATCCTATCCCCATCTCAATACGGCTTTAGACCCAACTACAGTGCTGAGAAAACCATCAGCCTCATAGTCTCCTCAGTCAAAAATTCCACATCCAAATACACTATCGCGCTCTTCCTTGACTTCAAATCCGCTTTCGACCTCCTCTCGTCGCTTAACCTGTTAAATCAACTAAGACTATCCCACTTTCCTTCGAACTTATGCAAAATATTTAACTCATTTCTAACCGCAAGAGCAGCATCCTCGGCATCACCTCAAATTATTATCATATAACCAAATATCATTCCCAAGGATGCCCCAAGGCTCCTGTTTATCCCCCACCTTCTGGAACATAGCCATAAATTCCTTACTCCTACACAACATACCCAGCATCACCATCCTCGCATACGCAGATGATGTCACATTCCTTATCCACGGTAACTCCAGATCCTCCCACTGAACAAACAGCCCTAACACTAACATCCTACATAAAATCCTGGTCCGTCTTAAATAAACAACTATTATCCCCATTTAAATCAAAACTCTTCCTGCTAAAAGACTTCCTAAACCCACAACGTCCTCCCAAAATCAAGATCCTAAACACCCCACTTATATTCTTTCGTTACGCACGATACTTAGGACTGTACATAGACATCCGACTGCACACACACACACGCATTTAACCAAACTAAGAACAAAAACACAGACATACTAAAGAACCTCCACCAATCACTCCCAACTTCAGTACATCTATCCACACACGCACTCGACGCCTGATTCTTTCCCAAATTATAATCCCTATTATACAGTACGCATCCGATACCTGGTTGACATTAACCCCACCCTCTTCTAGAACGAAACTAAACACAACAATCCGCCACTTCCTACTAGATACATCCCGCGCATATAGAACCACATCCACACTAGCCCTATATACCATTCTTCAGATCCCTCCCATAGAATTACAACTCAACGCAGCCCTACAAATTCGAAACCTGAAACGCAACATTCCAATTCATCTCCACGACACCATCCTAACTCCTAACGAATACAGAACATTGCCTATATCCAACATTAAAACCCGCATTCGTTCCTCGTTAAACCATACCTGGCAACAACTCTGGTCCACATCCCCATCCGGGAGATACACATACGACCTGTTCCCCGAATTACTAAAAATTCCACAACATGTATCCCACTCCAAACCATACAATTCCTAACCTCTCACGGCAAATTTCGATCAAAACTTCACTCCATCCCCATATTGTCCTTGCGACAACTCCACACCTGAAATTCCTTATCACCTCATCTACACATGTTCACTGCTATCCATCTCTAGCTCTAACTTTAAATCCGCACTAAACCTAAATCCCTACACCCCACTAGCTAGCAAAACACACCTCATCACCCACAATCCTGAGCTACTAAACAAATTCCTCACCGACATCCTAAACACAAAACCCCCAATAAACAGTTAAACACTCTAATACATAACCTACCCCACATCCCACACTATGCACAACACGATTGCTTACTCCCCTACATCAAGCATCCAGGCACTAAGACGAAAACGGGAATTGTCTCACCGACAATCAATCACAACACACCATGATCAACCTTCATCTTAAAGAAGAACTCTCATTTTAAAATTATCACCATATATTTACTTACATATCTCATTTAAACGGTATATATTTTACTAACCAGTCTGGACACTCTATCCAGGAATGGTTATAAATAAATGCTACAACTAGTATATTAATATTCATGCAACAAGTGAAGAATTTCAAGTACTACTATTTCAAGAACGATTATTGCTTAATCAAATTTACTATTCGATAAATCTTTTGGAAGATAAGCTTTTTTCTTCGTCCAGTACGTCAGTTAGTTTGAATACATCGGCGCCTGCTGCAACTTCGTCTCAATTGTCACATGTTGAACTTCTCAGACTCGAGTTAAATACATTTTCTGGTGATCTGAAGCATTGGCGTACGTTCAAAGATTTGTTTGACACACTTATACACAATTATAGTTTGTCTAATATCGAAAAATTCTAATACCCCTAGCTGTTCCTGAAAAATGAAACATTTAATCTTATTAAAAGCAATCCTATGCCCTCTGATAATTATCCTTTAGCGTATTAAACACTCACTAATCGTTTTACTAACAAAAGGATCTTAGCCTAACATCATTGATCGTTATTAAAAAGGTATGCTTCTCTACTACAGAGAATTCAAAGCAGCTTAGAAAGGTTGTTTACAGAAAATTTGTCGATATTGAAATCATTAAATTTTGACAGTGTAATAATTTTTTTTGTTGAAAAGAGAAATTGTTAATTGAAACAAATTGAAAATATACAGGAATAAGCAAAGAGAAAAAAATTTTGTCGCCAAGACCATTTATTTACAAGATTAGGTTGATCCTCAATTTTTAACAAATCCTTGGTCTCATATTGAAAACAACAAACTCGTTGCTATTTTCTAATTTGATTCAATTACAAGGCTAAGTTTAACATTTCGTACCCACAAAATTGCAGAAAACAATGTGGCTGCTATGAAACCTGGTTTGTAAAGTCAAAAATAGCTATTTAATCTTCCAACAGCCTGTGTTCAAGAAATACATCATGGTTTCCAACTTGATTCATACACACGGCACGTGGACTTTAGAAATTTTGTTCTGATAAGACTTTCCCCGCTTTAACTGTCCTGGCAAGGAATTTTTTTAATTCGCACACTCCCACATCTTCGAAGCAAGCGGGTTAGAAAGTCGTTAATATGCAAACCCCAGTAGGGTTAATAAATTTCTAAATTTATAGAGCAGGCAAAATAGCTGGATTCACAGTTTAAATATTTGGCGAATGCTAGAAATTTGAATCCATTTTTAGATTAGTTAGCTAGATTTTGATAGTTTTAAGACGAACCTTCAGGTCGCTCCGGTGAGCAGAGCTGGTAGCTGCTATCCGGTATTACGGATCCCTCTCCTTTTCATTTTTGCTTGTGGCTTGTTGACCGAACACACTCCAAAATCAACGATAGGGATACCGTATTTAAACCTTATTTTTAGTTTTAGTTTCAGGTTGTAGATATTTATTTAGGATCGATTTATTAATTTGAACAACGCATTGGAGGACGTGCTCGCAAGGATAGTGGTCCTTATTCGCATTATAAGTAGGGTTAACAACAACAATAATGAGACAGCTAGACAATAGGTCGAAACGGTGGAAGCCACTTGTTCGTCTTCCGGTTACCTCTAGGCGACCAACAAGTTCGAAATCTCGAAGCAGATTCATCACGAACCACATTAGTCTGGGGCCGACGCCTTTTGATAATCCAGCTGGAACATGTACCTAACCAGCCTAGAAGCAGCCGCCAACAACTGTGGTTAAGGGTGACTGACTTGTCTATTAATTGTTTCTGCAACTCCCTCACTGTCGGTAACCAAATATTTTACATATCTTGAATCACAAATAAAGTAAAAGGTTCTTCACATTTCGCATTTTTCGCCTATCACACAACAATTAGGTATCAAAATTTCTTAAATAAATTTAATTGTTTTTGAAGTTAGTGCAATGCTAAACATTTATATACCTTTCCAATTTATAAGCTGAATTTCTACAGCCCTACCCCACTATCGAAATTTGAACTTTTTTCTACGTCATTCGTTTGTGCATCGTAAATGCTCAAATATGCACCGTGAACGAACGTTTGTGCACCGCTCTATACAAAGATATGAAGAAAACAAAAATGGAAACCACAGCCCCCCACCGAAGAAATTTCGGATATTTTATAGCCAATCGTTTATGCATCGGAGGTGCACAAAAAATGTGCACGGTTGTAACGTTCCGTTTGTATGACCATTCATTATATTATAATCGTATAGCAAGCGTAGTAAATGACGCACATCGAAGATTAATTTTAAAGCAGGCGAGGAATTGACATTGAGTAATGTCAGAGTTTTTGTGTTATTTTATGGTGCGGGTTTGTTAATCTATTTGTTGCAGGTCTACTCATTGTCCACTTTTATTTGCCGTTATCTATATCCATATATATATAGAATACAAATCCATATTGGGAATTTCTAATTTGGACGAGAAAGAAAGGACCTTTAAATTACGTATGCCGTAAGCCGTAATTGTCCAATCTATTTGGGAACAGCACACACCCCGTAATGACGCTTGTTGGTAGTTTGTTAAAACGTACACGACTCCTCACTATGTACAGTGGTTTGATTTACCCCACAAGGTAAGCGTTGAACTGTTACTATTTTTAGTTAGTGATCAGACTAGTTCCGCACGTTGGCACTGAGCTATTTTGTTCCCCAAAACTATAAGTTGTTGTTGACAATCGGTGTCAGTGGAGCCAACATTAGAAAAGTGCGCTGTGTCGTATATTCACTCTATCTTCGCTGCCCCGTCGGCCACGTGGGATAGAAATAGATGTGTGCGCACTGTTTACATTTATAACTGTAAAGCTACGAGCCTTTTCAAGGTAATATAGCCGTGGTGTAATTTGTTCCGTGGACGCAAGTTCATAATATGTGTAAAGCAAACCTATTCATCTAGTCCTACGTTTAGTATCCACCTAGATACAGCAGGTTTTGCATGCACCCGGATCAAAATGCATGATACTTCGGGTTCCAGTCCATACCCTACGTCGTCAAATTGATTAGCCGCATCAGCGGGAGATCCAGGTACATCCATCCCTACTTTGTTTAAAAATATAAGTTGTACATAAGAGTTTGTTTTGATAGCTCTGGCCAGTGCGAACGTCAATTTAATATTAAGTTATTGTTTATATTTGTTGCATTTAAGGCGTCCTAGGCGCCGTATGTTTGTTAGAATGTATATATATATATATATATATATATATATATATATATATATCTGTGTCAATTAATGTAATCCTTACAGCTATGTGTAGAAATAGAGCCAGCAACCGAAGATAAGGTGTATCATTTCACTTGGGATTGCATGTGCAAGTAGGGCAAATCAGAGCATTCTACACCGTGAGTTTCTCTTTATTTTTCCTTTATTATTACTACCAAGTGCTAAGAAGCTTTCTCGACCAGTAACGAGATTCTTATGATTATAGCTAGCATTGTGTCATTACTGGTGGTGTCCACCCGATTTTGTTATCGTTGAAACCTATCTCTAATCTATCCTGTTTACCGCTTACTACGGATTTGGGCTGTTAGATGCTCAAACTACGACTGGTGTCAGACCCCCCTCGCCGACTAGAGCTAGTCAACTTAAGGATATCAATCCTTTTGTCCCATGGTGTCGTAGTGTCAAACAGGCCCGTAACACGGTATACGAACATTTGTGCACATCTCTATACGGAGATACGAAGAAAATAAAGTGGAGGGACTGTAGAAACGGCAGATCCCCCACCAAAGAAATTCCTGATTTTTTATAGCCAATCATTTGTGCATCGTAGGTGCACAAATGTGCAGAGTATACGAACGTTTGTGCACATTTCTATGTGGAGATACGAAGAAAATAAAGTGGAGGAGCTGTGGAAACGGCAGTCCGATCGCAAAAATTCCGAATTTTTATAGCAAATCGTTTGTGCATCGTAAGTGCACAAATGTGCACAGTATACGAATGTTCGTGCACTTCTCTATTCAGAGATGCAAGGAAAATAAACTGAAAATATTAGAAGTTTCATGCTGATATTTGAGATCAACATATTTTACTTGTATGCCTTCGTATGGTGGACAAAAGCGCATCACAAGAAGATATACGAGGTGAAAAGTTCTCTGCCTACAATGAAGGACTGCAATTTTAAGTAAAAAAAAAGATTTTATTTTTCGACATAACCTCCTTTAACTTCAACACACTTGGTCCAGCGTTTGCCCAACAAAAGTATTCCTTCCCGGATGTGAGAGTCTGGAAGGCTGTGAAAATATTCGTCTACGGCCCTCTCAACTTCTTCATTGGACATGAAGCGCTTACCAGAAACAAATTTCTTCAAGTTTGGGAACAGATAGAAGTCTGAGGGCGCCAAATCAGGGGAATAGGTGGGATGGCCGAGCAAGTCGTACCCCAAATCCGTCAATTTTCCCATCGCCAACGCACCCTTGTGTGCAGGTGCGTTGTCTTGGTGAAAGATGAATTTTTTTCTTCTTCTAGCCAGGCCTTTTCTCACGAATTTTGGCATCCAGCTGGTGAAAAATAGTGGAGTAATATTGGCCTATAATTGTTCTGCCTTTTTTAAGGTAATCTATTAACAGCATCCCTTTCGCATCCCAAAACACGCAGGCAATCACCTTTCCTGCAGATGCGATTGGCTTTGCTTTGTTTGGCGCTGAACAACCCACTGCTTCGACTGCTAATTCGTTTCTGGCGTGTAGTTGTGGACCATGTCTCATCCATAGTGACAATTCGCCTCACAAAATCGCTCGGATCCTTATTGAACCGTGCCAAACATTGCTGCGAAACTCGTTCTTGCATTTGATTTTGAGCGGCATTCAGCAAATGCAAAACCCATCTTGCGCAGAGCTTTCGCATCCCTAACTCTATGTGTAAGATGTTTCGCACCCTTTCGTCCGATATCCCTACAGCCTCAGCTATCTCCTTCACTTTCACTCGCCTATCGTCCAACACGATATCATGCACTTTTTCGATCGTTTCCGGTGTGGTTGCGATTTTTGGTTGTCCTTCACGCGGGTCATCTTCGAGAGACGTGCGACCACGTTTAAATTCAACTGTCCACCTTTTAACGGTTGACAGGGAAGAGGCAGAGTCTACGTAAACTTTTGTCAACTTCGGATGAATTTCCTGAGAAGTTAATCCGTCCAAAACGAAGAATTTTATGACCGCACGATATTCAAGTTTATCCATCTTAATGAAACACGCATAAGACGCCTTCTTGAAAAAATTCGTGTAAACAAACTACTTGAGATAGCAAGTTGAAACTTGTCATACGAACTAATGACATGTGCATGCAGGCGGGAAGCACAAATTTTTGTTGATTGGAACGCCATCTCTGTGTCAGGCCAAGAACTGTTTACCTTACTCTCGTATGGTCTTGTTATCGTGGTTTGAAGCATCCGTCAAAATTGTAAATTCGATTAACCATGATCAACATTTAATTCTTCAATCGCTGTACGTCTCAATACATTCACTACAATAACTTCTGTTTTCGTCCGATTTCCTGAAAAATTTAACATCGAGGAACTCGTAGCGGTGGCACGGTCGACATATTTACGTCTCTCAGACCTTATATGCTGTTCAATATTGCCTGTACCGCTATAATGAGACACACAGAATTCTGTACGTTGACGCATATGACATTCTAGGGTGTATTCGTTTGCTTAGTAAACAGTTTGCTTGTAAACTATTAATATTAAATATGGACTTGCATTTCGGCATAGTTGCAAAAAAATAAAAAGACTCATTTTACATTTGTAGATTTAGAAAAAGCATTTGATAGGGTTAATTAGATTGTATGTTCAGGGTTTTGCGAATAATAGGAATCTCTCATAGGGATAGAAAAATTATTTACAGTCTATATAAAAGCCAAAGCGAGTTAAGGTTCGTGGCTTGGGAGCGGCCTTTTTAAAAAGACATTTCCGAACTTCTTAACACATTTATTTGTTTGTACAGAAATTAATTGGAATTTTGACAATCTTGAAATATTATTCTATGTCCGAAATAAATTAATTAATTGTACAAAAGTGAGTAATCTAACGAACTGCAAGGTAAAAGCTGAACGATGGATTAACTGTCGTGGACTGGGGCTCCCTGGCTTTTTATAATATCCCTACCCCCTCACATGGCTGTGGGAACTTGCAGACCTAATGTCTGCTTACTCTTAACTCTATTCATTAATACAATGTTGCGATCTTAATTCTAAGTAAGCTTAGTACGTGACCGTCTGCGACCGCCTGTGAACTGACATCTGCAGTATCACTTATCGTCTGTGCTACAAAGTAGCGCTTCCGTTCCCATGAACGTTAATAAACTGTATAAAACTATCCTTGATTTACTTTGTTGCGCTTCACTTAGCGCATTTCTTATATTTCTAATAATTTCCTATTTCTTTACATATATATCAATTGGGGATTACATAACTAGCGTAGTAATTAGATTTGATTAAATAGAAAAGAAAGCTAAGATTAGAAATAGTGTTAGACAGGGCTGTATACTATCTCCCTTGATTTTTAATGTTTATATTGAGAAAGCTTTAAACTTAGGTAGAGAGAGAAAAGAGATAGGTATTAGTGTACAGGGACAGAAAGTAGACATGTTACGTTTTGCAGATGATATAGCTATTATAGCAAAGTCTAGAAAAGAGAATTTTTAAATATTCTAGATGAGATACTACAGAGTAACTATAATATGAGAATTAACTCAGTAAAGACAAAGATAATGACAAGTGAGTTACAGCCTAGTTCTAAACCAAAATTATAAATAGGTAATACCGAGTTAGAGGAGGTAGATGAATTTTGCTATTTAGGTAGTATAATTACAAAGGGCGGACGTAGTAGAAGAGATATAGTAGCTAGAATAGCACAAGCTAGAAAAATGCTTTTAAAAAAGAAAGACTTACTAATAGCTAATAGTATTAGTTTAGATAATAGAAAAAGTTTCTTAAAGTCGTACGTACGGAGAGTTATATTATACGGTAGTGAGACTTGGACAATTGAAGAGGTAGATAAGAAAAAGATAGAAGCTTTTGAAACATGGTGTTATAGGAGAATGTTATATATTAGTTGGACAGATAGAGTAACAAATAAGGAAGTTTATAGAAGAATAGGTGAAGAATCCTGTATGCGGAAACAATTAAAGGTCAAGAGAGATAGAATGAAAGAGTCCCAGTTAAGACATGAGGGACTATTTAGTAAGGTCTTAGATTATAGACTACCAAATAACCAAATAAAAACAAAGTAGGAAGACCTAGACAAAGCCATATTAGTCAAATTATTAGAGATTTAGGTTGAGAAGGGTATGTAGACCTTTTAGACTAGCTCAGAATAGAAAAGCATTTAGAACTGCGTCAAACCGACTTTAAGTAAGTTCGAAAACAAAACAAAAAAAAATAATAAAAATCAGTTATCTAAATGTCACCATGACATAACTCACAATTAGTTAGCCGTCTGCATGTTGGAAGCGATTCGCTGTTTAAGCCTTACTGTTAGCACCACAACTAAACTCCGAGTTGTCTTTGATGCCAGTTGTAGGTCCCAATGCGAATCATCCCTTAATGATGTGTTGATGGTAGGTCCTAACATTCAGGATGATCTCCTTTCGATACTTCTCAGGTTTAGAATTCATAATTACATTATTACCGCCGATGTTCAAAAAATGTATCGATGTGTTCTCGTGCATCCTGAACATCGAGACCTGCAACGAATTGTATGGCGTTTCGATAGCAATAAGACTATCGATCATTATCAGTTAAATACTGTGACATACGGTACTGCTAGCGCTTCATTTTTAGCAACACGCGTCCTCCATCAAATAAGCCACAATAATAAAACTAAATTTCCACTGGCTTCTCAAGTAATTAAAAACGATTTCTACGTAGATGACCTCATTACAGGAGGCTACGACATTCAAGCGATTATTTCATTAAAGAACAATATTTCACACATTCTATCTTCAGTAGGTTTTCATCTTCGTAAATGGAATTCAAATGCGAGACAAATAATCACAAGTGAAGTTGATGTTGACACAATCGACAGGGCATTTTACATTTCAAACAGTGCGGACCAAAAAATTCTGGGAATTTCTTGGAATTCTGATAGGGACGTGTTGTATTACAAAGTCAGCTTCAACGAATCAACCAACAAAATCACCAAAAGGCTTGTTCTATCCGAAATTTCGAAGTTGTTTGATCCTTTAGGACTTTTAGGGCCCGTTATAATCAACGCTAAGATTTTGATGCAACGGCTTTGGCAGTTAGAAGTAGGCTGGGATAGAATCTTACCTATTGACATTCAAACACAATGGTTAAAACTTAGGGATCAATTAGCAAGTCTAAACGAGTTTCAGGTTTCACGTCACGCTTGTCTTAAGGATCGACATGTTTTAGAAATACATGGTTTCTGTGACGCAAGCACTCTCGCATACGGCGCTGTTATTTATATCAAGTCGCGTAGTTCATTAGGCTCAATTTCTGTAAGTTTACTTTGCGCCAAGTCACGTGTTGCTCCATTAAAAACGATCACCGTACCAAAATTGGAACTTTGCGGTGCACTTTTACTTTCACAGCTGATAAAGAAGGTTTCCACTAACCTAAGTGTTGAACCTTCGAATGTATTTTGCTGGTCAGACTCCACGATCGCTCTTGCTTGGATAAAATCTGAACCCAGTCTTTATAAAATATTTGTTGCTAATCGCGTGTCACAAATTCAGGATCTAATAAATCAAGAACGTTGGCATCATGTCTCATCAGAGAACAATCCCGCCGACATTATATCACGGGGTCTTACCTCAACCCAGTTAATTCAGTCACAGCTCTGGTGGTACGGTCCACCATTCTTACATCGAGATATCGAACAGTGGTCTGAAAACCTCATTTAACTAGGACTGAAGTAGAGAAAAACTCTGATGCCAAATTCGCTTTACACACTACATTGACGCTTATAATTAACTTTGATATCTTTGAAAGATTTTCGTCAATTAAACGGTTACAAAGAGTTACTGCGTACTGTCTAAGATTTGCAAATAATCTAAGATCTGAAAGGGTAATTGGTGAACTCAGTACAACTGAAAATGAAGCAGCCTTACTAGTTCTCATTAAATTAGTACAGTTGTCAGCATTTCCTCAAGAAATATTCGCGTTAAGGGGAGGTAAACCAATTTCACCCAAAAGCAAACTCCTATCGTTATCTCCAATTTTGGACGATAATGGAGTTATTCGTGTTGGCGGTAGATTAAAAAATGCAGACTTAAGTTTTGAGCAAGCTCATCAAATAGTTTTGCCCGACAACCACAATTTCACTCGGTTGTTAATACGACAAGCCCACTTAGAGAACTTACATGCTGGGACACAATTATTACTTGCTACCATTCGACAAAAATTCTGGCCCCTGAATGGGAAAAGGGCCATACGTAGCGTGCTTCGTAAATGTATAACGTGCTTTCGGAGTGCTCCATTTCAATCCATTCCAAAAATGGGCGATTTACCAGAGGCTAGAGTAACCCCTGCCAGGCCCTTCAATCGCCGCGGTGTAGATTATTGTGGTCCTATTTTTATCAAGAATGGTAAATTAAGAAATCGAAAAATAATCAAGGCATACATTTGCATCTTCATGTGTTTTAGCACGAAAGCTGTTCACATAGAGGTGGTCAGCGACCTTGCAGCAGACAGTTTCTTAAATGCATTTAAAAGATTTATATCTAGGCCTGGTTTCTGTCAGCATATATTTTGTGACAATGCTACCAATTTTGTTGGTGCCAGGAATCGCTTAGACCTAATTGCGAAATCGTTTTATGATAGTCTCAACCATGAAAATTTTAAATCATATGTTATCAACCATAAGATCACTTTTCATCTTAACCCTCCCAGGAGTCCCCATTTTGCAGGATTATGCGAACGTATGGTTCGCTCATTCAAAACTCATTTTATCAGAGTGATCGGGAATACTGCCCTTACTTATGAATCCTTGAATACAATCACCACCCAAATCGAAGCAGTACTTAATTCCCGTCCTATATGCCCAATCTCCAACGATTCATTTGATTTTCTCCCACTAACACCCGGACATTTTCTAATCGGCGGTGCGCTAAATTTAATTCCTCAAGAAAATGTTATGTCGTCGCCAAGTAATCGCTTGCGACATTATGAACAACTACAGCAGATGGTGCAACATTTCTGGAATCGCTGGTCTTTCGAATATTTACACCAGCTTCAACAGCGTACAAAATGGATAACAGACACAACCACTCACCAGCAATAGCTGATTTGATTTTATTGAACGAAGATAACACAGCCCCCCTACAGTGGAAATTAGGACGAATAACAGAATTACATCCTGGTCAAGATGGAACAATACGTGTTGTGTATGTTAAAACTAGTGCAGGTCATTTCAAACGTGCTGTGGCTAAGGTCTCTGCTCTACCTGTGGACGAATAATGTTCATGAACAATATAGTATTCTTCTATTGTAGCTTATTGTAATATCACATTGTATTTTATGTTGACCGCATGGCATTCAAAGCCGGCGGTATGTTAGGATTTAGTATTTTTCTTATGTAGCATCTGTACATTCTTGAGAGCGCTGCTAATTTATTTGTACCGTTAGGTAAAAACAAGCTTTAGAACCCTTCCTCAAGGGTCGACGAGTTCGGTTTTACATTCCATCCGAGTAAGATGTACGGTTTACTGTATTGCAACTACTTTTACTCAATATAATGTTTAATTGCTAACTTGTGTTTCATTAATTATTCAAGCAATCTACAGTCCACTATAATTATACAATTTTATCGAACCAGCTGGAGAGTTACTCCACACCTTACCATAACATATAATTTAACACTTTTCCTTTTTTGGAGGGGAAAACCAGGTAATATTTCATTTCCTTATAAATGGAAATCATGTAAACATGTTGGAGTTCTTTAATAATCATCAGGTTGTGAATATCTATGTAGAGCCAAATATATAGAAAAAGATAGCTATATTAGTCAAATTATTAGAAATTTAGGTTGTGAAGGGTATGGAGAACTTTTAGATTAGTACAGAATAGAAAAGAAGTTAGAGCTGCGTCAAACCGACCTTAAGTAAGGTCGAAAACTAAATGATGATAATACACTGAGAAAAGTGATTTGGTTGATACAACCAATTCTGTTGTTTTGAAGAGTAAAGCATTTGATCAAGTATTTTTTAGTCGTTCTAAACGAAACTATATTAACTGAACCGCTTGCAGATGGTTAAACTAACATCAAAAATTAGTTGACTTAAATTTGTTTGTTTGAATGCATAATAACAGTTGATTAATAAACGAATGCAAAAGTGAATTTCATTCAACATCAGTCGTATTTAATACAAACTAATATTGTCAACAAATTTAATATTTTAGTCCAATACTACATTAATGTTGAAAAAAATCCATTTTAGTTAAATGAATGCTGAAAAAAGTGTCAAATGAACACGTTTTGTGACAAACTGAACATTGAAACAAACGTACTCTAGCTTGTTGATTTAAATAAACTACGATTGCCACATCAAACGTCGGGTTATTTGTTGAATGCAACGCTATTTAGTACGTCTCCGATGTTGCGTATTGAATGTTCAGCGCGCACATTATATCTTTAATATACTGCTAACGTTCGACATCGACACGTCAACATGGCTTCAAGCGTTACTTGGCATTGTTTATTGTGTTAGTTTCCATTATAGTATTTCAACTCACTGTAAAAATACATGGAAGATAAATTTAGTATGCTGTACTATGTTTAAACAAAATCTCTTCGTCTAAAAATACGTAAGTACCTTCATATAAATTAGTCTCAATTGTCCATAACTAAATGCAGTTGTTTTAGCATTCAACTATATAAGCGAACGTTTAACTTCAAAGACCAATGGCAACGACAAGGAATAAACAAACTTTCAATAATCAGTGTCAGTTTTATAAAATTGAAGCGGAGCTTAACTGAAATTATGCAGAATGAACTAGAGTTAATGTAGCATTCAAGGTGAGATCTGATTCCATATTCAACTTGATAATGTGACTGAATGAAGTTATTTTAAATCAATATTTTTTTTAAAATCTGTTAGGGATGAACAAACTCATTCGTTGATCGCCAAGTTGT
Source organism: Platerodrilus igneus (assembly GCA_036346225.1). Lineage (NCBI taxonomy): Eukaryota > Metazoa > Arthropoda > Insecta > Coleoptera > Lycidae > Platerodrilus > Platerodrilus igneus. The sequence goes on along the minus strand of JARFIW010001397.1, from coordinate 470,135 downwards.
ATTAAAAAAAATTTGATTAAAATAATTGCATTAAATCAGAATCGATCAAGCTGGATATTGAATCAAACTACCTTGGATGTTTAAACTAATTCTATATCTAAACAATGTACAACGCAACGAAATGATTGATTTGACAACACAATAAAAGTTTGATTAAACCAAAAATGTTATTATTTGAACCCTTATCAGCCACTTACCTTAATAATTATTATCTACTCAACATATGGGTTAGTTAAACCAATGACGCTTTTTGGTTAGTTGAAAAATTTGAATAGTTTGTTTTAATGCTACAAACCCTTTCAAGTATTTGCTTCAATGATTTTTATATGTAAGTGGGATATTCAAAGTGTTGATTTAACATAACAGTTTATTTGATAAAAGTATTAAATAATTCAAATCAAACCTACAAGCAATTGAAGTAACGATACCTAACATTCAAGTTACATTAATAGCGATTTGAGTAAATGCCATAATTATTGTGGTGCAAATTTAGGTTTGTTTGCTTCAAAATCGGTTTTCCAACATTTTATTATGTTCTATTTAATGCATATAGATCATTGTTTATATACAAACCAAAATTCTAATTGAATCAACTAATTCTCAGTTGAAGCAACAAAATCCTTTTCTCAGTGTAGTTGAAATGTATTTCCAAAGCAAAACACTTCGAACGCGAGCGAGAGTGGAAACAACAGACAATTGAAAAAAGGCGATAAGTAGTAAGAAGTACTCAAAGCGTGGTTAGCGCAACAATTCGTTTTAACGGCGCAAAATAACGCCTAATTATGTCACAAGAAATTTTTTGAAATTCAAAAAAAGTGCGGCTAACTTCACGCACCTAACCAATACTAGCTATGCAGAAATTAATTTGAGTTGTCCACATAAACAGCAACACTTTTCCTACGCACCATACTCAAGGTTTTTAGTGATTTTTGTTGGCGTGTATTGCACATACATATTTTTGCAAAAATCTCAACGTTTGCGCACTTTCATACACTAAAGTAAAAAGAAAGCGACTTGCGGAAACCGGAGACCGCTGAAATGGTAATTTTTTTATCAAACAAATTTCTTCTCTTCTTTTTGGATAATTGTTCGTAAAGGCGTAGCGTTTGCACACTTTCTCAAACTATAATATAAAAAATAAGCATAGAACTGCCGAAGTGTCAGCGTCCATCAAATGAACGACGTTTTCTTACAAAAATTTTGTTGTGGACGGATAATGCAAAATGAAACGGGAAAGAATGGGCGGACAGAGGAGGGGCGTCTTGGTTTGCTTACCATCCACGCCTTGAGTACTTCTTACTACTTATCGCCTTTTTTCAATTGTCGGTTGTTTCCACTAACGCTCGCGTTCGAAGTGTTTTGTTTTGGAAACTCCCAATTTAACTACGCCGAAATGCAAGTCCATATTTAATAGTAATAGTTTACAAGCAAACTGTTTATTAAGCAAACGAATACCCCCTAGGATGTCATATGCGTAAACGTACAGAATTCAACGTGTCTCATCATAGCGGTACCGGTAATATTGAACAGCATATAAGGTCTGAGAGACGTAAATGTGTCGACCGTGCCCCCGCTTCGAGTTGTTCGATGTTAAATTTTTCAAGAAATCGGACGAAAACAGAAGTTATTGTAGTAAATGTTATGAGACGTACAGCGATTGAAAAATTAAGTAAATGTTGTTCATGTTAAATCGAATTTACAATTTTGACCGATGCTTCAAACCACGATAACAAGACCATGTGTCTTCTTTTGATGCGCTTTTGTCCACCATACGAAGTAAAATATTTTGATCTCCAAGATCAACATGAAACTTCCAATATTTTCAGTTTATTTTCTTTACATCTCTGAATATAAAAGTGCACAAACGTTCGTATGCTGTGCACATTTGTGCACTTACGATGCACAAACGATTGGATATAAAAAATCCCGAATTTCTTTGGTGGGAGGACTGCGGTTAATACAGCCCCTCCACTTTATTTTCTTCGTATCTCTGTATAGAAATGTGCACAAACGTTCGTATACTGTGCACATTTGTGCACCTACGATGCACAAACGATTGGCTATAAAAAATCCTGAATTTCTTTGGTGGGGGGCTGCCGTTTCCACAATCCCCATTTTTATTTTTTTCGTATCTTTTATAGAGAGGTGCACAAATGTTTGTTCACTGTGCACATAGGATGCACAAACGAATGACGTGGAAAAAAGTTCAAATTTCGATTGTGGGGGGGTTTGTGGAAATTGAGCTCAATTTATACCATTTACAAAGAATTTGTTTTTAAAAATGGTTGTGTCCATAGCTGACATTTATGAATGTGATATTTCGATTCTCAAAAAGCAGACCACATCTGAATGTACACATAAAATGTGGACTTAATATGGGGGATAAAGAAAATAAGCTAAACAAGAAACATAATAAATAATTGTGGTTTTCAGAATAGTAAAGAAAACTATTTTTACGATCATAAAGAAAAGAAAAAAACGCTCAAGAAAGTTAATTGCCTTATTAAAACTGCAATAGAGCTATGGATAATGGATTAAAGGCAAACCGATAAAAGAAAGTAAATTTAGAATCAAATGTTTGGCAGCCATAAACGTAACTAAAATGTTGGCCACGGCAGGCTGACTCAAGCATAATGATAATCATGGCAAACGATGAAGTGTTGAATTTGTATAATAAAACTCTGAACAAGTCTGAGCGATAAAATAAACACAGAAACGTTATTTCGTTCAGCTGGATGATAGTTTTCTCAATTACTATTTATTTTTGATACGTTAACTCCACGCCGTTGGTGGGACTTTTTGCTAGATATCATTATCTGTAATAATGCGACACAAACTGGAAATAAACGAACACACCCCAAAATTCGCGAATGCGTTTACACGCCATATGTGTCACGATAATTTATCCTCGTTCCAATATAAGGGCGACACGTAATGTGTGTCACATGTGCTGTTGATTTTATTTAAGTAGACATGCCTCACACCTTTAAATGATTTCGTTTTATTATCTGTAATTTAATTTACAAAACGTTACTTCTTATTATGAATAAGAGGATCACTTCAATTCCGAAGAACGACAGTTGGCAGTTTCGTAAAGGTGAACAGCTTGAAGATGGCGAGGCGAATGAATGAATAAAACGAATGGTGTATTATTTAAAAGAACGAGTACGCTTTGGGAATTGAGATTAAGAGCAGCTGAGCTTCGGGCTTAATTTGTCTTCCTAAAGGAGCTTGCAGCTTAGTATTTCTCCCTAACTATTTGCCAAATAGAGGGTTTCCACATTCGCTAACGGTACGAGTTGCTATTTATATTTACGCGATGTATGTACATGTAAAGATCTTGGATCTCAACGCTTTTATGAATGTATATTTATAGTTGGATGTGTGTGCAAAGCGTCTATCAACAAACACCTTACGGGTTTATTGCCTCTTTGATCGTTGTTGGTAGGTATTGATTACAATTTAAACAAGCAAATATTTTCAATTGACGTTTATTAGCTAAATCCAACAATAATATTATTCTATAGTTGAATTATAACAATTAGCATTAGAAACTCTAAAAAGAAAAACAACGATCTTCTCAATAGATGAATGTACGTTAAAAACTAGTTTTCACCCATTAAAACAAAGTATTGACAAACAGCAAAATGTTTTTATTGAAGTAGTTTAAAATGAAATCGAAATCATCATAATCATTAGATCTTCAGTACTGCAACTGGTCAGATGCGTCATCATTGTTTCCTGTTATGAACTAACCAAAACATTTCCCCGAAATTTGCACAGTCTGCATCTATCACTATCTGATCTCGATCTACATCTACCTCCTTTTTCCTTTCTCTGCTTGTAATACATCCAATACTATTCCCCAAAAATGCCTTAGAACATATTCTGCCCTTCTATTTCTTCCACAGATATCCTTGTTCCCTTACTATTTCTATAACCTATCTGTTATTATTTTGTCTGTCCATGCTATCATCCCCATACATCTGAAGCACAACATTTCAGACGTCTGCTGCCGTTTTTATGTCTGCTTTTCCTACTGCTCGTATTTCATAGGCATACTGTGCTGTGCTCCACATATATGCTTTTAACAATTTTCTTCTTATTCTGTTTGTTGTCTTTCATAATTGGCGCGGTTCTTGTTAGATGCAGTTCGGACCTCTTTTATTGTTTTACAATTATATACCCCATTTCTCCGACATTCAGTGGTTGTGAGGGGGGAGGGGGGCTCCGTGGCGTAGTTGGTATGTGTGCAACTACTACATCCAAGGTCCCGGGTTCGAATCCCGACACGGTCCGCTTGAAAAATGTTAGGCGAGCATTTTTCACAAAAATACACCATCGTTCGGATGAGACGTAAAATGGAGGTTGTTACGTATTTCGAGCCCCACGTTGGGCGCCAAATTTGTGATGTTTTTTTTTTCGTGGCCCCACGTTTATCGGGACCCACGTTGGGCGCCAAAATTATGCTACGTTGGCTCGTAGCCGTGCGTAACAAAAAGAAAATCAAAGAAATGACTGGGCTCAATCGGAGATTAGGGGGGGTTGTAGAAAGCAGACCAACATACAATGTACGCGGCTGTAAGGAGTTAGTGATAATACCTGCAAGAAAAATAGTCAAGCAAACCTGAAAAAAAAAGAGAATAAGCATAGCAGCAATGAAAAGTCTAAGCTATTCAGTACTTTGTAGAATGTAAAAAAAAAGAAACTGTTTAGATAAACTATATAATATAACAACGGTAAAAGCAATACAGAAACGCCCACGTTGGGCGCCAAAATTATGCTACGTTGGCTCGTAGCCGTGCGTAACAAAAAGAAAATCAAAGAAATGACCGGGCTCAATCGGAGATTAGGGGGGGTTGTAGAAAGCAGACCAACATACAATGTACGCGGCTGTAAGGAGTTAGTGATAAAACCTGCAAGAAAAAAAAATAGTTAAGCAAACCTGAAATAAAGAAAAGAATAAGCATAGCAGCAATGATAAGTCTAAATTATTCAATACTTTGTAGAAGGTAAGAAAAAAAAACTGTTTGGATAATCTATATAATATAACAACGGTAAAAGCAGTATAAAAATTTTTATTACAAAGTGAGGTAATATTGGGGAGTAGCAGAAACGTTTCCTCACACACCAATTAAACATAAATCAGACAAAATGTTAACAAAAGATAAATAGGTAAGACACAATAGATATGAGTAATTCAGTAGGATTGATTTTTTTTTCTTTTTTTTTTTTTAATAGCAGGCAAGTCTATTTTAAAAGGTATCAGAACGACAAAGATATGGTAAAGCAACGGATAGATATTTAAAGTAATAACAAGTAGGAAATAGTTCAACTTACAAAGTCCTTCAGCAACGCTTCCTTGCAACGGAAGTGTGAGATTCACGATGTCCTGCACTAACGAAGCACTTCACCCTTGACTGTGAGGGTGATGATGGAATTTCTTACACTTTACACTAATCACACCTATGTATTTCACTGGCGTTAGCAGCAGACATTATCATGCTGATGGAACTATGTAGCATTGATAAATTCTTGTTAACTCTATTTCCTGAGACAATAATTTCGAAATATTTTGTAACACAAATAGAGAAAAAAAAAAGGTAATAAAAATTTAGAATCACGGGCCTTCAAGGCATGATGTAATGCATTAAACTAACAGTAACGTGAGGTGTTGTATTTGCTACCTATGGTAACAAAGAAAAATCTAATGCTTTTGAATAACGAAACTCGCGCAAACAATGATCTATTTTAGATTCTTTGGTGTTTAAAAAAATGCAGAAACTACAGTATCCACTGTATTTAAATAATCCAAAGTATGCACTAATCTGATAAAACAAAGGGACACTAGACTAGATCGCACACACATTAATCCTAAAGAAAGAATCGGTCAGTTTAGCAAGTTCTACGACTCCTATTTCACAAGACAAACAACTAAAACCACAAATTAGTAAAGTACGCGTATCACTAAAGTAAGTCAATGTTCCGTAAAACGCACGACAAGTTCTATCACTTTTATTTACAACAGAAAAGCAACAAAAACAATTAGTAGAGTAACGCGCATCGCTAAAACACGTCCGTCAATCAAACACGTTACATCTAAAAGCATACTTCCTTCAAAAGTAATCAGAACTACACTTTATACAGTTAAAATACAACTTTTATTTCACACAGAAAACCACTAAAATCGTGCCGCGCTTGTTCAGGAACAATACGAGAATTGTTACCGCATTAATTCTCACTATTTTCAAAGCAACAGAAACAGTATTTTCCCGTAATTAATGTATAGGAACCAAGAACAAACTCCGACTGCTCATCTGTTTATTCAATTCGTCGTTATTCCAACCGCTTATCGTCTCTTATCTAGACTTGTATATCCACATAAGAAACAAAATTTATATTTACGGCAAGACAAGAACGATGCAATCTATAATTAATTACACGATGCATTCGCCTAAGGAGTTAATAAATATTAAATATCGAAATAGTAATTTGTAGAAATGTATTTATGAATTAAGTATAGCGTAAAAATGTTAAATTACAAAAATGCCCGTTACAAGGTCCCATGTGTGAGTGTTGTTACGCACGTTCAAGAACCCTACCTTGCTTGGAACAGCAAGAATTCGGCAAAATTCTAAATTTTCTAAGTGAAAAACTCGGTTCCTGGCCAATGTAGTACCTTCGGATGGAGCATTAGAAAATCACATGTAAGTCTGTGAAGGGGGGTAAACAGCCTCTGGGTGCCAAGTTCCCCCAGCACTTGAACATTTACCGATTTAATATTTCCTTTCGCACAGTCAACAATAGTTGCAAATATTTCACAACCAACATATGTAGTTGTTTATAATAATCATCAGACTTATCTGCGCTTATTTATATTCTGAGTTAGCCACGCAGTTCCCTGAAGTTCTCACACAGCTGGTATACAGCTCGGTTCCTCTTCTATTGCTTTCTAATTGTATGCCCTATTTCACCAAGATTCAGTGAAGCGGGTTAAGCAGCCTGTGGCTGCCAAAATCCCCCAACACTTAGACATTTGCCGAATTAATAGTTTTCCAGTAAATACTTTCACACAATTAACATTATTCGAGAATATTGCCCAACCAATACTTATAGTTGCTTCTAATAATCATCATGTTTAGGTACAGTTACTTTTTTCATCATTAATTTATCCATCGTAGGACTGGTTGGATGCGTACCTCCATTGATTTCTATTCTGAGCAAGTCTACACATTTCCCTGAAATTCCTACAACCTACATCTTTCACTATCTGGGAACAGTAGTCTAACCTAGGCCTATCTCTACGTCTCTTTTTTCCTATCTCTGCTTCTAATATATTCGGCATTACTCCCTCATACCGTAGTATGTAGCCTATCATCCTATCTCTCCTATTTTTTACGGTTTTCCACATATTTCTTTCCTCCCCTTTGTTCTTAACTTTGTTTTTCCATGATATCTTCATCAAACGTCTGTAGCACCACATTTCAAAGGCTTCTACCTTTTTCTTGTCCGTTTGTCCTACTGTCCAGGCTTCACAGCCGTACAGCGTTGTGCTGCACACATATGTTTTAAGCAATCTTTTCCTTGTTTCTATATTTGTTGTCTTTTAACACAGTAGTTGCTTTTTCTTGTTAAATGTAGCACGATCTTGTGCTAATCTTTGTTTTAGATCTTTTGCGCTTTTCCCATCTTGCGTTATTTGGCATCCTAGATAGCAGAAATCCGTAACCTGTTGCAAGTTCGTGTTACATATTTGTATTCTTGTTCTTGATTTATTTTCCCTTCCTTTGCATACTAGTATTTTAGTTTTATTTTTGTTAGTTTTCATTCCATAACTCTCCATTATAACTGTTTCTATTTCATTAAGAGCAGCTTCTAACTCTTCTTTGCTAGATGCTAATACCGCTATATCATCTGCGAATCTAAGCACATCAATTTTTTGTCGCTGCATAGTAATTCCAAATGTCTTCCTGCATTTGACAGTATTCATTGTCTCTTCAATGTACAAGTTAAAAATTAATGGAGATAAGGCACATCCCTGTCTCACCCCTTTCCTAATATTTACTTCTCTACGCTCCTGCTCTTATTCTATTACTGCTGTTTGCTCTTTGTATAAGCTATGTACTTACTATTCGTCTATCCCTATTCCAATTGTTTAAGCATTTCGAACATTATTTTCCATTTTACATTGTCGAATGGCTTTTCCAGACCTACAAACCCTAATTACACGCTTTCCCCTTTTTCTATTGTTTCCTCCATTATCACTCTTAGAGCTAAAATACCCTCCCGTGTTCCCCTGTTTCGCATAAACCCAAATTGGTCTTCTCCTAGTACTTCTTCAGTTCATTTTTCCATTCGTCTTTGTACAATTCTAGTTAATATTTTTGACACTTGTGCTGTCAAACTTATTGTTCGAAAATTTTCACATCTATCCGCACCTTTCTTTTTTGGTAAGTTACTATGATGTTACGTTTGAAATCTTTGGGTATCTCGCCTGTCTCATACACATAGTTTACCAGTTGGAAGAGACGTTCTGGTACTGCTTGTCCAGCAGCTTTAAGAGTTTCTGCTTGCACCTTATCTGTACCCGGCGCCTTACCATTTTTCAGATCCTTTAATGCTAATTCAAACTCATCTCTAAGTATAGGATATTCCAAGTCATCATTTTCAATGTCTGATTCCTGTTCTAATGCAGTTTGTTCCTCTCCTGCATATAAATTCCCTATATAGTCTTGCTATCTACCCACTTTCTCTACATTTTCTATAATGACGTTTCCTCCCGCGTCTCTTGTATTTATGCTATACGGTTTTATATCCCTAAAATTGTATCTAATTATTTTGTATGCTTCATCTGCCTTTCCTACTTCCATCTTACTTTGTACCTCTTTGCACTTTTCATTAATCCATTGTTCTTTAGCTTTCCTGCATTTGTGAATAATTTTCCATTTTATGGCTTTGTATCTCTGTTTTCTTATTTCGTCTGATTTATTTTTGTATCTTCGTCTTTCTTTTATTAAATTCAGGATATCCTTTGTTGTCCATGGTTTCTTATTTTCTTTTTGTGTATACCCCAGAATATCTCTGGCCGCCATGTCTAGGCTGGATTTAATGTTATTTCATTCTGTTTCTACTTCCTTAGTATCAGATATTTTCCCAATATCTTTCAGCAATTCATTTGTCTTTTTCAAATCTTTCGTGAATATCTATATCTTTTAGTTTCTCGAAATCAAAGTGCCTTTTTCTGTTTCTTTTTTCAAATTTTTAAATTTAAGAGCGGCTTCCATAAAGACTATGTTGCGGTCAGTGTCTATATCTGCTTCCGGGTAGCTTCTACAGTCCTGCACTTGATTCCTAAACCGTTGCCTAACAAAAATGTAATCTATTTGATATCTTCCTATATCTCCTGGTATCTTCCACGTATATCGTCTTCTAGCATGATGTTGAAATAATGTGTTTGTGATGATTAAATTGTTCTTGTCGTAAAATTCTACCAGCCTATTTCCCCTGTCGTTTCTTGTGCCTAAACCAAATAAACCTACTACCGCTCCTTCCTTACCCTCACCTACCACGGCATTAAAATCCCCCGTAATTATTAAATTTTCATGTCCTTTTACGTATCTTAATGTCTTCGATATCTTTGTAGATCGCTTCTACCTTTTCGTCAATGTAGCTGGAGGTGGGCATGTGTACTTGTATTATTACTGTGTTTACCGGTTTAGATTCTAATCTAACCATGAGTGCTCTTTGGTTCTTTTGTAAGTAATTTTATACACAGTATCCTATCTTTTTCCGCATAACTATCCCCACAACCAAATTTCCTTCCTCCGCTCCTGTATGAATTACCCTGAAATCTCCACTCAAAAAATCCCCTGCCTACCGAACTTCTCCCATCCCTAGTGCTAACCTATTCATTTCAACTTTGAGGTTCTCTAGCTTACCTACTTGCTACATACTTCTAACATTCCACACTCTGACTCGTAAAATGTTCCCGACTCTTATTCTGAACTTTCCGATCGCATCCTCCAAAGTAGTCCCCTCCGGAGATCCGAATGGGGACTATTTTACTCCGGAATCTTTTACCTCAGAGAATGCCAGCATTTTATTATAATTTAGGTACGCTGTGTATTTGGGAAGTAATGTGGTGGTTGCCCGTTGTCTTCCACATCGCGAAAGTGTCTTAGACTGCCATACCGATCCCTATAGTCTCTGCCAATCGAAATACGCGAAAAAGCCGCTGCCCTCTTTCGGGGACCTGTCTTAGTCTGATTCCTCACTAACGACCCTACTACTTTGATTGGACCTGTAGTTTGGCTTTTTAGCTCATTAGAATACGTAAGCAATTTCACTTGTTCTAGTAATCTATAACTTCGGCAAGGTGCAGGTCCATTCGAAATGGAAAATCGACATAGTCGATTGATATTAATATAGTAGCAATCAATGATGAGTATCAACACTCAATGATAGGCTATTGTATTATAACGGTTTTTCTTTTTATGTAGCCGTACGTTGTTGGCGCTACGGTAGCGTTATTTGGTGGTGGCTATGACAGAAGGGTGTCTATTTATTATGATGGTAATTGCTATTGTATGAAGGTTTCCCGAATATGACGATAGCCCAGGGTGAAGTTGGTTGGTAAGTGGCTGAAGAAAGAGGGAACCTCTTATATAGATAAACGGTTAACTTTATACATTTCTTCATAGCTCTGGCATGAGGCGGGGTTGTAGGCCGATTTTGTTTCATCACTCAAAACACTAAACAGGAGTGTTGGATATAATGCTTATATTTTTATTATCTTTTCAATGGTTGTAATTGTGAATTAATTGGACTGTAACTGATTTTATTAGATCTAATAGCATCTTAAGTTTAAATGCCTGTAACACAGAACGTCTATAATAAACATTACGGAGAGAGATGCGCTCTTTCTGAATACCTGTCTAGTACGCACTGCTACCCGATCTCGAGTACAAGGAAAAGACCACCTTTATATCTGGTAACCCCCGTTAGATCCCCGAACTAACTATAAGGTATAACTGATTCCAAACATCACGGCCCCTTTCAACCTTAATGACCAAAGATAAAAGTTTTTATTTTAAAGTAATAGGTGTAATTAATACAAAGTCGATGTTTCCAATGGTAGAATACATATTTTTGATACGGATCGTTTAATTAATTCATTCTTCGTCTTTAAAATCACTATACGCACTATGTCATTTTATAAGGACGCAACTCTATTATTCTCCCTAATCCCCATTATAGAGGGGGCGTTTCGTCTTCTTTAACGAGAGTCAATAACCCTTCTTTAATTATATTTGATTGGTTAAATTTCCTTTTAGATATTTTTTACAGGTTGGATAAATACTCAACGGACCCCACATGTGATTTTCCAATGCTCCACCCGAAGGTACTACATTGGCCAGGAAGCGAGTTTTTTTTTTTTTACCTGGAAAATTTTGAATTTTGCCGAATCCTTGCAGTTCCAAGCAAGGTAGGGATCTTTAACGTGCGTGACAACACTCACACACGGGACCTCCATTTTACCTCTTATCCGAACGAGGGTATATTTTTGTGAAAAATGGGCGCCTAACATTTTTCAAGCGGACCGTGTCGGGATTCGAACCCGGTAGCTTGAATGTTTATGCACAATCGCCGACGACAGACTGTCTTCACTGGGTCTACTAGTAGAAGCAAGTCTAGGCGCCGTTCTCCGAGAGACGTTGACCTTTGACGATGAGTTTGTCTGAGTGGAGACACCGATGACTGATGACATTTTCTATACGACCAATCTAACTTACCGAATGTGAAGTATTTAAACATTTAATAGTTTTTAACATGTACCACCTCAAATGTTTCTTGAGGGGTTTTATCGAGAAACAGCTTACATTTATAAATAGGATGCACAGCTTGACAGAAACTACAATTTTTAACATCATTGGTGGTACCAACTAAAGAAGTTTTAGCCGAAGTGCTAACGAACTTTCCTTGTTTTTCTTTGTTTTACGGAATCTGAAGATTTGAAGCATGTTTCTGAAGCAATGCCATTTATTTCCAATACTTTACATTGTTTTTCAATGTACGACCTTAAATCTTTGAAGGAGGGAATCTCGTCATTACCAACGAACTTAGTTCGTTTATGAAATCGATTTGTCGTCCGTCTGTCTGTCCGTCCGAGGCCTTTCTAATGGTCGGACAACAATGTGTGATACATCAATCGATTCAGCTCGGTGTCCTGAGCTTAAGTTTTGATGTCAGTTGAAATCGGGCCACGGGGACGCCGTGCCCCCGCGATATTACGTCGGGAAAATTAAAATTTCAAATAGGTTCAAAATTAATGTGCGATACATATTTGGACTCCCCTAACATAGCTGAGTCGAAATATGGTACCCCCCACAAAATCTGACCACGGATAACCGACCCCCCCGGGGAATTAATTTTTATTTTATCTGAATACTTATAATTATTACAACATAATAATTTTAATTTCTTTAAATTGTTTTAAAGTAAGTCTACATTTGGAAGTTCGTTGCGACAATATCTTGCATTTTCAACTTGTTTTCTAATTCGAAACGCTTTAAAACGTTTGTATCTAATTTATTCGATAACAGATTAAACATTACATGTGATTTTCCAATGCTCCACCCGAAGGTACTACATTGGCCAGGAAGCGAGTTTTTTTTACCTGGAAAATTAGGAATTTTACCGAACCCTTGCTGTTCCAAGCAAGGTAGAGATCTTTAACGTGCGTGACATGACAACACACACACGGGACCTCCATTTTACCTCTCATCCGAACGAGGGCGTATTTTTGTGAAAAATGCTCGCTTAACATTTTTCAAGCGAACCGTGTCGGGATTCGAACCCGGGACCTTGGGCGTAGTAGTCACACACATACCACTACGCCACGGAGCCGCCAACAGATTAAACAACATGAAATCTAATAAATCTATTTCTACCTGCTTTAACGCGAATATATTTTCATCAAAACAACTAATTAATTGCCGGAGTTCCGTGTGCGAGTCTGAGGAACATACCTTAGGGAATTTTTCGAGAGCATTAAAATATGTCGTAAGTAATAACCCGTAGACTGAAAACGATTGGTAATGATTTTATAGGCTTCATCGTATGTACAATCGTTAATGGCAAATGTTTTATTAACGCATGCGACGAATCAACTAGTGTATCTACGAGATAGCAAAATTTTTCGACAGGAGATAAACTGACATTATCATGAATCAATCGCTTAAAAATTGCATGATAACTTTCAAAGTTCGAAATACAACCTGAGAACCGCGGAACTGATAGGTGTTTCAAGCGAATACCACTATTTATTATTCATATTTTCCACCTGCGGGTTAGTTTCTACGAAATCTAATTCACATGTTCAGGGATAATACGAATATCTAATAGATAATCATCGATTTTTACCCTAAGGGCCGAGAATTCGTCCAATTGTTCACTCTCCTCATCAAAGAAAACATCCTTGCAAAACAACTTGAAATGAGTTTCAATTTGCTCGACACTTTTAATCGATGCTCTAATTAAACCAATCGATACATTTTTCGGTTGATTAATTTTACTGTATATATGATCCAACCTTTTAACTACAAATCTAGCTTCAAGAATAGCTTTATCAATTGATATAACCATATTTGATTAATGATTAATAAACGACAATAAAAATTAATGTAAAAACAATGCGTAACTCGAATACGCTACGACACTAATTAATCTACGAAATTAAATTATTAATGGACAAATGCAACTAATTACAGTGCTCGCCCGACAAAACTTTTAACGTTTCTCATAAATTCCAACCCTTTTGTTATATACTAAGTCTGATGAACCGGATGGTTCCTCGAACTTGACGACGAAAAATAAGGCAAGAATTTAAAATACAACCCCTGATCAATAGTTTACATAAAAGACACCGACGACCGACACTAGTCTTTGCGACAAAGGATAAGGGATGTATTGTAAAATCTACCGTTAGGACCAAATGTTTCTACCATTAAATGTGTAAGCACAATGTTAGTCGCTTTGTAACACGCCCAAACTTAATCAAAACTACGACAATTATTAAATTAAAGTATAAGGAGCGAAAAGGAATTGGAACTAATTAATTAATTAATCCGGCGTACGAAGGCCATTGTTTACGCGCGGGGGGTGTTATATAATTTGTATATCAACTTACCTCCGCGCTTGTTTTATTGTTCTAAGATGTAGTTCCTTACTCTTCAACTAAGTGGACTGTATTCGAGATTATAGTACGTGTTACATTGCACTTTCACTGAGTTTTTTAGAGGTTTATCAAATAAATTCGGCGGCACTATTGACTAACTCACCGAACGCACAACTATTTCGTTCCGATATCGATGAGAAAGTGTTTTGTCTGTATTCCTTTTCTGCTTAATTTTCACATGCACAAAGGAGGTTTTACGACAGGATGTAACGGGACAAGGGATGACAGCTTTAGGATTTGATTTACAACTAAGAATTTAAAATAAATTTAACCACGACAACGTGCGACAAAAAGACCGAACAACGAGCGTTAAAAAACATGTAATTTTGGGCAGTTTATTTATAGCTTCTAATTTCTCATCAGCCGCCTATAATCATTTTAGCAAAATATTGTAGCAGTGGCATAAAAAAGTTAAACTATACTTTTCTTTTCTGAAAGCCGCTTTTGTAGCGATTTTGTTTTTTATTCATGTTAGTAAATTTCTAACTATTTATAAACGCAAACACGCAATAAGCTAAACACGTAGTGTACTGTTTAATTAACAGCATTATAGTAACAGTAGTAGTAAAAAATATGCTTTCAATTACAGCTTTTGGGCAACTGAATATAAATAAAAAATAAAAAAAAAGAAACTTCTAACTATAAAATTATCTTACCAGGTTCAAAGCCAAGTATACTGTACCGCCAGACAACAAAAACAAAGAACCGAAAAATGTGGACAAAGCTCATATCTGCCACGCATACGATTAAATTAGAGTTACCTCTTGAAACGATTATCCGCAAAATAATAAAACATAAGGTGTGCATTTAAAGCAACGAAGCTTATTCTTTTATTCTAAACAAAAATCTAAGTGAATTGAGACGACGGGGTTTTGTCTTGCTTACTACTAAATAAAAACTAGATGATAATGCAGCCGAGGTATAAAAAAATGTGTAAAATACAAATTACCTTCATTGACGCGGGGCCCCTTAATGTGATGGGGCCCGGGGCTGCAGCCTCATTAGACCCCTACCACCCATAATCCAGGACTGGGCTTCATCATATGCACAATTGTTTAATGGCAAATGTTTTATTAACGCATGCGGCAAATCATCTAGTGTATCTATAAGAAAGCAAAATTTTTCGACAGGAGGCAAATCGACATCATCATGAATCAATCGCTTATAAATTGCACGATAACTTTCAAAGTCCGAAATACAACCTGAGATCAGCGGGACTGATAGGTGTTTCAAGCGAATACCACTATTTACCAACAAAGGATTATTCATATTTTCCACCTGCGGTTTAGTTTCTAGGAGATCTAATTCACATTGTTCAGCGATACTACGAATATCTAATAGATAATCATCGATTTTCACCTTAAGAGCCGAGAATTCGTCCAATTGTTCACTTTCCTCATCAAAGAAAATATGCTTGCAAAAACATTTGAAATGAGTTTCAATTTGCTCTACACTTTTCATGGATGCTCTAATTACAGCAATCGATTCATTTTCCTGTTTGTTAATCTTGCTGTAAATATGATTCAACCGTTTTATTACAAACTTAGCTTCAAGAATAGCTTTATCAATTGATATAACCATATTTGATTAATAATTAATGAATGACAATAAAATTAACGTAAAAACAAAGCGTACAGCAAATACGCTACGACAACTAATTACTCTACGAAATTATTATTAATCGACAATGCTCGCCCGACAAAACATTTAATGTTTGAAAGTAAATACCAATAACCCCTTTGTTATTTATACTAAGTTGGATGAAACCGAATGGTGTATCAAACTTGTCGGCAAACAATAGGGTATGGATTTAAAATACAACCCTCATAAATATAGTATCCGAAAACTCTACAAAGTTTATATAAAGTAAGCCCACCGACCATTAGTCCTTGCGACAAAAAAAAGGGTTTGTATTATAAATTTACCGTTATACTCAAACGTTTCTATACTATTAAATGTGCGAACAAGATGTTAGCCTCTTTGTAACACGCTCAAAGATATCAAAACTACGACAATTATTAAATTAAAAGTATTAATGAGGAACGACAGGAATAGGAACTAATTAATTAATCAAATAATCCGGTGTACGAAGGCCATGTTTATCTAATTCGCGCAGAGGCTTATAATTTTATGTATCGACTTACCTCCGTGTTATTCTATTGTTCTAAGTGTCGTTCCTACTTTTCAACGAAGTGGACTGTAAAGCGAATTATTGGACGTGTTACGTATGCACTATCACTGTTTTTTAGGGGTTTATCGATAAATTCACATTCGGCGACACTGTAATGTATTTTTTTCTAGTTACACTTCGTTCTTTAATATAAAATAAAACAGCAATAATATAAAATATATAATTTATAAATTTCCGTTCAGTAAAATTAATGCATAAAATTAATAATAGCATATAGACTCCTTTGCCTTTGTGGTCTAAGATTCGTTACTAAGCTGCGTCGAGTTCTCAATTTGATCACTTTGCTATCAACGTTTGAAGGGACAAGCTGCGATAAGCGGCGTAGTAAAGTCAAGATGGTCGTGTCTAAACACGTGGCCTGTAACACAGTCCGAAAAAGAAATATAGTTGATTGAATCTTCGTGTCTGGAGGTTGAACCTAGCAACTTTAGCGTGATGATATTCTTGTATAAGTTCCACCTAGAGCAGTTCAGTTGATTCCTGCAGGCCTAAGGAGATGGAAACTCACCCTCATCATTAATACAGTTGGTATAAAATTATTTAAATAAATTTTATTAACATTTTCCCTATAGTGCAATATCATATAAGACAATATCTTATACAATATGATATATGGTTATATCATGTTATGCAATTTCATATAATGCAACATCATAAATAAGTAATATCGAATAAGCAAATCTTGGATCTAGAAAATTTGTTGGAGTACGAAATTTAATATGATGTAAAATCAAGCAGAAGTTAGTTTCGTTAAATAATAGTTGTATTCAGAAGAGTTCTCGCAATTCCAGTAATAATTTCGTAAGTATTCACGTGGTTTCTATTTGTGCGTCGCAGAAAACCGATGGTTATGGAATTTCCGACAGCTGAGGTTATAGTCCGATTTCTTTTGTTCACAGCAGTATCTCTACACATGAGTGTTTTTAGCATTTAATCACTTTGAATATTAATTAAATTGCAATAAGAAAATATTACATTGAACTTTTGTAACGTAAAAATCGTTTAAGGAAAGAAAGAATTAAATAACAAATTTATTTCTTGTCAGAATGTTTGCACATACAGATAAAGTTAACTAAGCTAAAAAAGTTGTGAGTGACATATTATGTCAGATATAATTTAACATAGATTCAGTTGTCCTATTTAGACCTCACATGTCATGTTACGTTAATTTAAAAATATGTTTAAATATTTTGAGGTCATGAACTTTGATTTTTAGTCAACATGTGGAATTCGTCTAATAACTGTTAAGTAAAAGTAACTATAGGTTGATACATGCTAGTTTATCAGCACTTAGGTAAATAAATTTCATTGTTAAGGTCGAAGTAGTACTACTATGGCTTGGAGAATATGTAATATGAATAATTAAGAAAACTCAAATCCTTACATTTAACTTATTAAGAAAGATCCATTCAGAGGTCTTTATGTTATTGAATACAGAAATTTCATCAAATAGAATCTATTTTTTTTGCATGACTTTTTTATTATTTAAAATTCAAGTAAAAATTACAAGTCATCCCTGATCACAAATTGTGTGTAATGAAAACAAATACCCTGGGTGTATACTTTTGAAACCTAAATTCTATTATTTTATTTTTGGTAAATATTTTTGAGGACACAAATGGTGTCCATGTTGTACCTTTGTTTGTTCACAGGTCAAGCCGAGACATCTGTATGACATCTAGTGTTTGAGGTTTTGGTAAGTGTCTTTAAAAGAGTGAAATTCAGGTTTTATGGCTATGTTAGTGGTGTTGATATAAGGTTTCCGCATTCCCCTAATACAAGCACAGTTAAATTTTGTTGGTTGTTGTATTGAAAAATACGGTGGCGCTCATTATTTATATTTTTGGTCTTTTGACAACCCATGACCCAAGCTCATGATCTACCCAGAGCTAACACTCTACTAGCCGTTTATGTCTAAAGAGTTTTTCTTTTCCTCGAGCCGTTTTCCATCCAACTTTACCTTGGGCTTTCATTGATAATAAGAAATTCTCGACCTTGTGATATCAGGTTAGGGTTTAAGAAATATAAAGGTGTAATTTATTAGCTGATATTCACGAGGGTAAATAAATAAAATAAAAAACAAAATTAAAATTTTTATTACAACACTATTGACTTCACTCACTTTACCGAACGAACAACCGATGTCTTTGATGTCCATGAGCAAGTGTCTATCACTACCCCTTTAGTCCAACTTAATTTCCACCGGCACAAAGGAGGTTTATGACAGGATATAACGGGACAAGGGATGACAGCTTTACTATTCGATTTACAACTAGGAATTTAGAATGAGACCAAACACCTGAGATGATCGACTTATCTTAAGAAAAAAAATATCATGATTTTAAAACGATAAACGAACAAAAAAATTATGTAAAATTGGAAATCTTGGAATTAACGTTTAAAATATTGTGACACACATGCAAAAAATTTTTTGGCAACCTAGATGAGAGAGATACCCTGGATAAATGTGGGGCAAGTGGTAGTGGTAGGATGCCTCTTACGTCTACTCGATCAGTTTATTAAATTTCAAATGGTCCAGGAAACTCGCCCGGCGTACAGAAATATCAGACAGGCCACTAGCGCACTCTATTATAATTTATTAATAAACGAAGTGACGAAATTGAAATCTAAATCCCTTGCCGCAATCCAATTAAATAAATGAAACAACCAACACCAAGAATAAACGAGGTCAATTACATTAAATTAAATAAACCAAACGATAAAATCTGACAAACAACAAATAAACAATGCACACTTCGATTATTTTTTGCGAACATAACCTAGAAAAAAGAGAAGTAGAAATGTTCATGTAATTGTAACATAATGGTGTGGCACGTTTATAATGGTATGTAATTATCTGGCTAACAACCATGTCAGGCAGCGGATGTGATTTATGGTTGAATGCAAAGACAATAGGGAACGCCGCCGCACAGCACAAAACCAGTAAGCAGAAAAGAAAATCCACCCGAACGAACCATGCATGCATGAGAGCGTGCACGTTTGTTAAAGAAATTCTAGTACGGAAACGTTGTCGTTCGTTGTTGGTTTGCGTGTTTTCGACCAATAATACACGACTATCAACCACAAGTATATACAACACGAATGATTGTAAAATAACTTTATTGCTTTATTGCGTTTTCTATTACGAACGTATTTGCGACCTACAGCAAAGCGTGCTTTGGTTGTAGGATTTTGACCTGGAAATTAATTACGGCAAGTTATTTAATTAATTCTGGCAATTCCTAGGAAAAATATGTAATAATATTTAGGTAGTTATTCGAGTGGCGCGATTTACAATTCATAGCCTCATAGATTTTACATAATTTCAAAATATTTTATGAACGATACAAATAGAATTCAAGGGAGCTTATTTAGTTGCGTAAGATTTTGCAAACAATACTGAGTTTTTACAAGACTATTTTTATTATTGTTACTGTTCAATGCGGGGGTCTTATAAATTTGTATATCGACTTACCTCCGCGTTGTTTTATTGTTCTAAGGTGTAGTTCCTACTCTTGAACTAAGTGGACTGTATGTGAATGATATTACGTGTTACGTTTGCACTTTCACTTTGTTTTTAGGGGTTTATCGATAAAGTTACATTCAGCGGCACTAATGATTAACTCACTTACCAAACGAGCAACCGTTTCGCTCCGATATCGATGAGAGAGTGTTTCCGTCACTACCCATTTGTCAACTTAATTTTCACATGCACAAAGGAGGTTTTACGAAAGGATATAACGGGACAAGGGATGACAGCTTTACTATTTGATTTACAACTACAAATTTAGAATGACTTAAAATTAACCACGAAAACGTGCGAAAAAGAGACCGACCATCCCGCCCACCAAAATAAGTATGAACTAACTTATTTTATATTTAAAAATAATTATAGCTATTAACTAAGAAACCTAAACCGACAAACTTATATAAATGAATATATGTATACATACCATTAAATATTAAGTAATTGGCAGTAAACATAGTTTCACTAGAGAACGTTTAACTAACCCTTGGGATGTCTTGACTATAGCTACCCGAACAATACCATCCCTACCAGGATGAACCTCCACTACTCTTCCTAAACGCCACTGCAGAGAACTAGAGAGGGGTTATTTTCTTCCTTTAAGAGGGCAAGTGGAAAAATAGGCAGGGTAGCGGAATTCCTCGACCACTTACCTTTCTGTTGCAACGTGTGCAGATATTCAGCACTTCATTTTTTCCAAAACCCTTGTTGCATTTGCTGCATCAATTGCCAGCGATTTAAACGAGAGGGGTTTATGAACAACAAATCCGAGTCTTGTTTCGAAATTATATCATTATAATAGCTTCGATTACTTCAAATACTTCAAATACCATTTGCGAGCGTCATTATAAGAGCTCCCTCTTTCGATAATTATAAAAATCGCTGTAACTGTTGTTAGGCGGTAGTATACGTCGTAATAGAACACTTTCACCTAAGCTATTGCTTGAGAAGGTCATTCGTTCTTTGTATAGAGGAACATGGCTTCAGGTTATTACACCTGGTGTTAGAAACACCGGAAGAAAAAAGTTGATTCCGATATTAAATCGTCTTTGTTAAAGACACTATATGTCGATGCTTGGCAGAATATAGTTTGCACAAGACGAGACGTAATTTAAAATGGTTGGCTTTAGAATAGCAGTAAGTATTACCGAGCTTTAGGGCCTTTGTTAATTTAAAATTTGCAGTGCAACTTATATGAAAAGTAACTTATAGGATATGTAAAACTTATATGAAATGCAATTATTGGAAATGAAAATTTTATTTGAAGTGCAACTTGTTTGAATCCTAATTTAATTGGTATGCAACTTATTTAATATGCAGTTTATTTGATGTGGCAATTTATTCAACGTGGATAATTTACTTGATGTGGACGCACGTGATGTTCGTTTGATATTCTGTAACAAGGTTAATTAGATTATGTGGTTTTGGAGAATTCTAACCTGATTATTGTTGAAATAAGAAGATTCCAAATTATCAATTAATATTCAGGAGATGGTCCTAATACATTGCAAGTATTCTTCTGATGGATAAACATCTGGTATGTAATTAGAGTTTTTAAGTACGTCAAGCTGCAACCTTTGGCATGACAAACAAGTAGATAATTAAATTGTTTCATTTTGCTCTTCAATAGTTATTAATTGGAATATTTTATCATACAATTTAATGTGAAGTCTAAGTAGTACTACCGAAGGCCAAATAAAATTTGTAGTATAAATTCAATTATTTATAATGCTCAAGTTTTAACAATTACAAGAATAAAATCTTGCTATATTTTTATAATGTAAAAATTACAACACTCTATTTTTGTGAGATACAGATGTTGAGATTATTATCGAGTATTTAAGTACATATTTTTCCTAATCATATTTTAATCAATTTTTGGAGTAAATTTGTTAAGATAAAGCTTTGTAAATAATTTTCAACTGAAACTTAAGAGAATAGAAGTTCATTTTGGTCAAGTCTATGATTATTAGTTGGAATGAATGAGGTTTGATTCTTATTAATTATAAATTTTTTTGAAGTAAATGCACAAACTGTGCTAGTTTTGGTTTAATTTGATTACAGGTGTAGCAGTGCATCTTTAACGATCAATATCGAGCCATAAGGTAAGCATCTATAAGGATTATGTTCTCGTAATATTTTTTTGCACAGCGGTATTTGAGTATAGGTTTCCGCATTGCCCTTATACAAACAGACTCAAATTAGGTCATCATTGTATACAAAAATTCGGTGGCGCCATATTCACTATATTTTTGGTCGTAATCCAACCCCGACCCAAAGCTCATGTTCTACCCAGAGCAAATCGTTCGACTAGCCGCTTAGCCTTTGGAGGTTTCCTTATCTACGAGCCATTTTCCATCTAAACTAACCTTAGGATCTTTACATCATCAGGAAATCCTCGTTATTTATCCTTGTGCCTTTCAGCTGGCAATATAGGAGTAAAGAAAAAACCCATTCGTAAGGCAAAACGTTATAATATATATATATATATATATATATATATATATATATATATATATATTGAAATTAATAAGATGAAATAATAACTTAGACTTTTTAAGTAAAGCCCAAATGATCATTTCAAATTGAGCGGTGCTTCCTGTCTATATCTGACATAAGTCAGAAACTTGACAATTTCAGATATGATTGACAAAATGCTAAACGTAATTGAAAGTTAGGTTTATATATGGTACTTGTACACGATTTAGATTTGTAAATTTTCCAATTATAGCCATCGGCCTCGGTTGCGTAATTGGATAACGCACAGTTCCGGCAAAACTGAGATGCAGGTTCAAATCCTGTCCAAGGCCTTATATTTTCCTTCTTTCAATTACTAGCTCGATTTGAAATGATCATTTGGGCTTTACTTAAAAAGTCTAAGTTATTATTTCATCTTATTAATTTCAATACGTAAGTATTTATCAACCTACCTTGTGTAAAAAAACTAATTATAATATTTATATATATATATATAATATATATATATATATATAAATTTACGAACAAAAAATATAAATCCTAAAAATAAATAAAATAAATGGAATGTATGTTCTGAGGTTAGGTTTTGTGCCCTTACTTTGTCACTTTATGGCTGAATCGAGTGGAGTATGTTGTGGGTAGTCACGATAACCGTGTCTTAATTAGCGTGTAATTGTATTTGTAATCATGAGTGTATCAGCATGAATGTGTGTGTGTTCAACACAGTGAATGGAATGGAGTAGGTGTAAGTGTCAGTGCCGCGGATTTAGGATAGGACTACGCTAAAGAAAAAATTAAATTGTAACAGTTAATGAGTTATTAAAAAGTTTGGGTTAGTAAGAAGGGCAAATGAATCAAGATAGATAGCGGTGTTCAACTTATTTGCTAAAGAAGTTAGGAGCGGACCGTGGTAGATGAGGCGAGTATTTCCGGGTGGGATTGAGCGTCAGAGGAACAAAAAGGTAATAGAGTTAGGTGGAAATGGTACACTTTGTCTCGAAAATTTCCATACCCGGTCAAAAATTGGACTGTAAACCGGAGGAAGGGTTTTGCGAGAAAATGTCTGTAATGTCTGGGAATATGTGGCAGGCGTGTCTACTGGTAGTATAAATGGCCCGGCTCCGTGGCATAGTTAGCTTGCGTGTGACTAATATGCTCAATGTCCCGCGTTAAAATTCCATCACAATCCGTTTGAAAAATGTTAGGATGAGACGTAAAATGTACGTTAAAGATCCCTACCATGCTTGGAATAGCAAGGGTTCGGCAAAATTCAAAATTTCCAGGTAAAAAAAAACTCGCTTCCTGGCCAATGTAGTACTTTCAGGTGGAGCATAGGAAAATCAAATGTAGTGGTAGTATAAATAGCCCAGACCTCTTACCAAAAGAGAAGGAAGGAGTTGTTTGTGGATTTTAAATACGGTTTTATAAAGAGTATGGTACTCGTCTTGTGTAGTGTTCGGTCATATACGAATATGAGAAGGTTGAGCTTAAAGTTGTAGATTTGGATTAGGGAGTGGAGATGAATTTCAATCGGTAGGATTTGAGCTAAGTGTGTATTGTCGCGGTGGAGGTGGTTTTATAAGCTCTTGAAGTGTATAGAAGGAAAGGTCTTATAATCGTGTTCATAGAGCGTCTGGTAGATGCAGGAGTGAGAGGAGGCCCTGCATTTGACATTCTAATGCTCTGCCCAAAGCACTATATGGGCCAGGGAACGAATTCTTTTTACAGGGAAATTTTCAATTTTGCCGAAACCTTGCTATTCTAAGCAAAATAGGAACCTTTAACGTGCGTCACAACACACAGACGCACGCACATACGCACCCACCTAACCAACCACACATACACGCACGCACACACGCGCCCGCCCGCTCACCTCACACTCATTCTTCCATCCACGCACGCACGCACACACGCGCATGAGCGCACGCCCGCACCCTAATTACCCACGCACGCACGCACGCACGTACGCCCGCAAGCACGCACCCACACACCCCACACATACACACGCGTGCGCACACACACACGCGCGTAATCTACATTTCACATGCCATCCTAATGAGGGTGAGTTTTTGTGCTCGCTTAACGTTTTTCAAGAGTTCGTGTCGGGATTCGAACACAAGACCTTGAAATCAGCAGTCATACCTGAAACTATTTGATCCACGTCGTGGGTATGTTTGTATTTGTGTGTGTGTGGAGAGAGAGAGAGACAGAGAGTTTTAAATCTGATGTCTAGGTGTATGCCAAAGTAGGAAGCTGCATGTGAGAAGGTAATGGATAATTTCAGAATGTGAATTTTCGAGTTCAGTTGCAGGTCTAAATAGCGTTTGAAGATGATTATTTTGGAAGCGAGAGTGGTTACTTATTTAGAGAAGAGAACGATTCGGCGGAGTTCATGAGGAGGGAGGCGGTGTTTTCAGAAGTTTCGAGAATTGCCATGAATAAGGAAGGCGACGTCGTCGGCGTATGCAAAGGTGAATGTATTTGGTATTTGAAGTCTATGAGTAGATTGAGGATGAGGGATATGCGCGAGTCTCGTGAGCAGCCTTGGGTTAAAGGTTTAGATATAGGGAAGTAATTCGAGGATATAGTTGCTGTTCGAGAGGAATGCAAGGATTTCATTATCAAAAATGGTTTAAAAGGAAATTTAGCTGCTTTAATTTGATTGAGTTTAGACCACCAAAAGAAGTCAAAAGCAGAATGGAAATCTAGGAGTAGTGTGATTACATATTTATGTAAAGAGGATTAGGGGTGTGCATGGGCAGGGATGTGTCTGGGCGTACACGAGGGAAACGGAAGTTAACAGTCACCAAGCATTTAATTCTTATTTGGGTGGTATCGAGTACTTGACGGTGTATGTATTCGGAGTAAAAAGCACGATTTGTACGCGCAGCTTATTAGTAAAATTAGTTTATCGAGCGAAGATGACAAGCGTTACGTCATCTCCGGACGCATATCAACCTATGCATGGGGGTATAAAGAAAAAGGTCTAAGATAGTTGTTTATATTTGTATAGATTTTGTAAATCTATTGTATATATTAGTTCTAAGATTCTATAATGTTTAAGTTCTTCCCCCGCCTTCCGTTCTTCCAAATCCTTCCTGCTTCTATCCTGGCGGACAGAGTGTACGTGTTACCTGCACGTGGTGTTCCCTGGACAACCAATATCTAGTTGTCTTTGTAATCTGTAAAATGTTTGTTACGTACATTAACGTAACTTAAAAAAAACAAGAAAAAGAAAGAAAGGATGACAGGTGAGTGGGCGGGGTCTTATACCTATAGATAAATTAAAAAGAAACCTGAAATAAATAGAGAAAAAAAATATAAACACTCACTCATTCACATTCAGAACAAAACATACAAAGGAAAGAAAGAACTTATAATTAAACAAAATATTTACACAACACAGTAAAAAATTACTCAAGAAACTGGCAAGCTTTAGTTTTTAGGTAATTACCCCCTGACAGTAATTAGTAAAAAAAAGAAAGAACCAAACGCAACGCCAAAAACCACAGCTCTAGATCATAGTAAATATAAACTTAACCTATATTTACATACATAATTGCAACATTTTCAAATGTGCCCGCAAGTCTTTAAACCGTTTTTACATTAATAATTAGTATATTTTTAGTGATTTATAAACTAATAGTAAAGCAGTAATAAAAGAGCAGTGAATACCAAAATAGTTCAATAATTTTCATATATAAGAATTAAATTTAGAAGTGCCATATTTGAACGGTAAAATCCCAGGCATTCTGGTTCCAAAGTAGGAAGCGAATACAGAGAAAAAAACTCACCCTCGAGTTACTGACGTCGGGGGTGAGTCAGTCGTTGGTCCACGTCAGCGAGTAGGTAGGCCTACGCCTAGGAAGAACGCGTTTGGCCTCCCATTACTAGAATAAACGACAGCTCAGGGGATTAATGTATCCCCTGCAGGAAGCTAGAATAATTACGAACAATAAATTAATTTATTGAAGCCGAAAAGTTTTGTTTTATACAAACTCCAAATACTCGCCACGTTAGATAATGCGTGCCAGAAATTTGCATAACGATAAAACGGAACGAAGCAAAGCAGGACGGATGTTTTCTTGTTGCTATTCGAACAGAAAGTGAATATTAAATTTGTTTAGTTAAAAAACCCTAAGCTCAAGAAAATAAAACAGGAAAACCCTAATTTATTGAAACAATTTCGCCGAATTCTTTAAAAAGGGAAAACACACCAGCCTTAATTATTGAATACTTGGAAAGTCGCCTATCTAATTATGGCGTAAATTCACGGTAAGAAATTCTTAGAAAGGATATTTATTTTTAATGAGCAGAAAGATTTATCAAGTAAAATATATAGAATGTTTATTACTAATTACAATACAAATTTTAATACACGACAGGGTTATTTTAATTTACGGAAATAATTTTCGTGTTTAACGCCAAAGGAATTTAAATTAAAAATTATTGCATATAAACTAATCCATTATTTACGAAAATGAACATAACATGTTGGTTGACTAACACCGCGTACCAGTTGTAATTATTACGCACCAGCTTCATACGCAGTTAATTAATAAAATTAGTCTTTCGGGTGAAGAGGACAAGCGTTACGACTCTCCGGAAGCATATTAACCTATGCATGGGGCATAAAGGTATAGGATAGTTACTTATATATATATATATATATATATATATATATATATTTTATTGTGTATGTATATAATAGCATGTTAGTTAGTTATAAGACATACCCACTATCCCCATCGTTAATAATCCCATCGCCCCTGGCACATGTGTTTACCTCCACGCGGTGTCGCTGGACGGTAAAACATATTGTTAGATTAACGACAATATGTCTTATTGACCGAAAACGCGTTTACTCTCTTTTTAAACACATTAATATCTTTTTTGTTACAGGTTACTTTCAGTTGCTTGGATTCGGCTACACGAGGAAAATAAAATAATGTTATACTCCGCAATGTAAAAATTGTATTCTATTAGATTATTAAACTGTAAATCGGATACAATAAATTATTAAACTTTTGTAGCTTAATTTCTTTGTGTTAATACCTGTAAGTGTTTGGTTAAAATGTTAAAAAGGAGAGGTGATTAGAAATCGCTGCTGGTAAAAAAATCTTAAAATGAGGGTAACTCCCTGAGGGATGATACAATCTGAAAAATTCCTAGAAATAATTCTTAAAATGAGGGTAGCTCTCTAGGGGATAATGCAATCAAAAAAATTCCTAGAAATTCCGATAGCTGAGAAAAATTAAATATTAATTGATACCAAAAAAAAATAGATTTATCTTGAAAGAAACAAGAAATAATCTTTTATATGCTCGTTAGAGGGTATGTGTGTAAAACGGTAAGGGTGATATACTATTTTTCTTCACCTTTTTTTTGAACTTCCTTGTTGATGGATAAAGTGAAGCTTTAACTATTCGCGGCTAGGTCTGGGAATTACCCCAAGGGTGAGCAATGAGAAAAGGGGTGGTGATGGTCTAAACTCTACGATAAACTAACAAAAGGAAAATGGGTTGAGCGCCACTGTATCTGAATGAACGGTTACACTAAAAATTCAATATTCCTATGAGAAGATACAGAAACTCATGGGATATAAATGCAATTAAACTTACAACTTACTAAACTGAAGTATCTGGAAATCTCTGGAACATACTTACTACCTCTCTGGTCACGATGAACCTGGAACAAAATACACAACAAATTCTTTATTAGAAAAACACAGTTTGTGCTTTCCAATAAAAATACCTGTTAATAATTGCAGGTGGATAATATGGAGATTAACACACCAAAGCTTTTTAAATCAGGAATAAATACTTATAACAAACCAGTTGCAGCAAATAGGGCCTTTTAAATTACTTCAGCCTTGTACAATTTCATCGATTAACAAGCTCATATTCTTTTAAGAATTTAGTATATCTAAATATGCATGGAATAAAAACTTGAGTCTAAAAATGGAATTTAATATGTTTTTTCTTTGTTAAATGTTTCTTTGAATGTGGTAATAAATTGTACAAAATAAAATTAAGTTTCAATACATCTGTTCTGACTTAACAGATCTTTAAATTAATTATCATGTGTCAAACAAGTTTTAGTACCAAGTTTCAGATCTGAGTTCTGGTTTACAAGTTTTACAAAGATTATTTCTATTAAAAACGAATCACATGTGTTTTTAACTTAAGCAAACAACTTTTCATTTACATCTGGTATTAGAGGCTTATAAAGGTTTCAATATGAGTAAATAAATATTTTAAAAGGCAAAAAAAAGTAGACTGAACTATCATTTTGTTAACAAGTGACCTTATGCAAATTTGTAATACTATTACTGTATTAATTTTTAGCTATTTTCTTTCATGCTGCTCTAAACATACAAAATTTTAACTCGATCAAACGGACTTCGAAATTTATGTATTCGAACATTTATGAATCTTCACAAACAGAATAAAGAAAGATTGATACCTGTAGGTTTTTGTTTCCAAATCTAATTATTAATTACCAGCACACATGTTCCAAAAATCTGCTTCTCGACTGGTTATTACTAAACTTTAATCGCCTCGACAAATGAACTGCTCTCCAATATTGGATTCAAATACAACATAAACCATCATTTCATTCCGTCCGTAATGTCATACACTAAAGGGGATAAAATATTTTATAATTTATTCAGGTTTGAAGAGAGCTTACCGTTAACAAATCTCAAAACAATCTTTAAGGAATGGCGTGTTTTAGCGCTTTGCCGGATTCGCAGGAGCTTGGCACTTCATCCGCGTCCCAAAGCAAAACTCACCACCTTCTACCATCTCCCATACCAACCGATGTGGAGGCCCCACTTAGGTAAGGCCTGGAGTTTCATCTTCTTAACAAACTAAAGAATGCTCACGCGACTACATCTATCAAGACAAAATGGCGGCCCTTCTAGCGACACATCATCGGCGTGTCCTATCTCGTGACCGGTATGCACACGCGCTGTACCGATTGTACGGATGCGTAGGAAATATCCGCCTGAAAGGTAGACAACACAACCTACTAAGCTCCAAATAAATTCGTTTCTTGATAGTTATAAAAATACCAAATATCTCCGTACAAAACATTTAAATTCCTTAAGTGAACACGACTTCCCGCTTTCATATAGAATTGTTCCTTTATGATTTTACAACATCGAACACAAGGATTAAATACCACAGAATATATTTATGTTGAAGCGGTTCTTATGATCATAATGCTATAGAATATATTTATGTTACAAGGGGTTGCCGCGATTTTAAATCTGTTGGCAGATTAGGATTTTGCGTAAAACAGCAAGATGAATCCGTATCTCGAACCCCTAAAAAGTATAAAGGGGGTAATTAAAAACCAGTTGGTAAAAAATTCTTAAAATGAGGGTAGCTCCCTGGGGGATGATGCTATCTAAAAAATTCCTAAAAATTCAGGAAGCTGAGAAAAATCTGATATTAATTGATACCAAACAAGATAGATTTATCTCGTGGGTGGAAATGTGGAGAAAGATTTATCTTCAGAAAAATATATTCTGCGTGCAACACAGGTCATGAATTTGCCAACAATTGAAAATGGTCGCAGCAAATAAATCCTTTGCACTTAATGCTATTTCTCTATTACTCACAATATACTGAGGAGACATGTTCCATATAATGGTAGACGTGCAAGTTTTATAACTCATCAGGCGGACCGTGAGAACTGTCTTACTACTTAAAATACATAACAAAATAAAGTAATAGGGCACCAGATTAATGAAATAATTGCGAGTTTCAACATTTATTTAAATAACTTCTAAGATATGAACCATATAACTTTTTGGAACACTAAGGGTGACATGGTTTTTATAAAGTTTAGATATGCGGGAATTAAACATCCTGCAGAGTTTTTCTATATTGAATTGAACCTTCAATAATGAGTAAAACGTTCTCCTTAATATATAGTAATGAATGGGTTATTAAAATTCCTGTAGCACAAAAACTACTAATTGATATTGACTTGAACCAAGTTGAAAATAATTTGTTTTGATTAAACCGTAAAACCACAACCTTTCTGGGTTGGATAACCGACTTTAAGTAATAAATACGTAATAAATTAAGATTTAAAATTTTCTCATATAGAAGTTATTAATTAACATAAAACTTGGATTCCAATATTTCTAAAGGAATGTTACACTTTTCGAGAATTCGGCAACATGTCGACTGTATAGTATTTAATAATGGCGTGTTCCTATTTAAAAAATGCAGTATTGGCAATGTTTCAGATTTTAAAACCTCAATCATTTTGTTTATTAATTGGTAGGGGTGTTGGCTAACAGTCTGTAAGTTCGTAACTTAGCACTAGGACACTTAGTTACAAAAAAATATGTTAAGTATGTATTAAATCGTAAAATTCAAACAAGGAAATCAAACGTTCCATAATTAACGCTTGACAAAGAACAGATTTCACAGGGCGATAAACGAAGGCAATAAAATTTAATCAAGCATTCTTGCTCAACAACTTCACCGTGAACGTTTTAATACAGTTTATAATATTTAATAATAATACGTAGAATTATACCCTTCTCGCATCCTTCGGCCGAGATAAACCCATTCGACCCTCGTTTAATAAGCGTATTATTATTATTAACCCTTCGTTTGTAACTAATTGCATTATTAACATCAATCATTTTACTCGAAAGGAGACCCTTTTGTTGCTTTAGATCTTTAATGCGAGCCTGGTATATTAATAATTTATACAGAAACTGATGTAGGTCTCTTTTTTCCACTCTTGAAAGGGGTTTTTGCTTTAACTGATGTATATTAAAAGATACATAAGGTTTTCCAAACTTAATTTCAATCAATACCTTTACTATACAAGGGAGTAAAATAACGGATAATAATTTTGTTCTATCGAAAATATTAAAGTGTGCTTTGCTTAATTCAAATTAAAAGATCAAGTAGGATTTTAACAACAAGGGTAAAGAAATATTTTTTTTGTTACAATTATAATGAATTATGCAATTTACACTTCCAGAAATATCACTTCTTGGAACAGAATTTTTTCTAGAGAACTTTTATAAAGAATAAGGTTATTGGCTGTGACACAATAAAGAAGTACTAAACAGCGCTTTCAAGAAGCTTGATATCTAAATTTCCTTTTGCTATTTATGTTTAAATTATAAGTATTAATAACTACTCTTTTTCTTTATTGTATAAGGTAGCAATTGTGTATCTCTTGTGTCCTTCGTTATTATAATAACATTGTTCTTTTTCGGATCCTGCGTTTTGCAGTTACAGCGATTTTTTCCCTTGAGAATTACCAAGTTCTCCCTTAGCGTAACCAGTGCTTTATCAATTCTAAGACTTGGTGGAGTCCCTTTTGCACCCCCTATTTTTATTTGAGAGTCAGTATACAAAACAATATTTTTGTTGTGAAACCCACGACCACTCCTCATAAGCTCTACCCGAGGAATAGACCCCTAGCTTAGTCGGAAGAATGTCGATTTCCCTTCACTATAAGGGCGAAATCGTTTTAATATTGATTAAAACAAGGAAGCAGGATGCACCTTAACTTATAGCTCTGTCATACAATAAAGAAAACTAACATTATTCTACCTTCGTTAAGTTTAATGTGCACCCTAAACCAAAAAATTCTTTTACTACAAGGTGTAACGGGCATTTTTATAGCTTAACGTTTTTACGCTCCCTTTCTGTTAACGTACTTAAAAATACATCGTTTCTTTGGAATCGCTGTTTGTATAAAGGAAATACTTTCGAATAGTTCAAATTTGTATGCATTTTAACTCGTGTGTATTAATTTAAAAATAGATTAATTGAAGATTGATTTTCATTAATAAATTGCGAGGAACGATTTTTAAATGGGATTATTCGTAAATTACTTTCCAACTTATCGGAAATGATAAACCGCTGTAATTAATTATTTAGATATGATTGCGGCATTCACGTTTTGGTTGTTCCTTATGTTATTAGCGAAGGAGATAAAAGTCGACAAGAGTTTATGGTAACAACTAGTTTATATAAACAGTTTGAGTTTGCTCTTCGTTCCTACAGATTAATTACGTTAAAAATAGTGTGTGCTGTTTGCTTTGAAAAGAGTCTGATTGTTTTAGTGATACGCGTAGCTTTACTAATTGTTCTTTTTGTTGCTTTTCTGTTGGAAAAAAAGTGATAGAACTTGTTGACTCGACCGCACGTGCTTGTTTTACGGAACATTATTTTAGTGATACGCGTTGCTTTACTAATTGTCTTTAGTTGTTTTTCTTGTGAGATAAATGTTTTAAGGAACATTTGATGGACTTGCTTTAGTGATACACGTGCTTTTCCCGTTATGGTTCTTTTTAGTTGTTTTGTCTTTTGATATTTAAACTGTGTGTGCGATCTAGTTTCGCGGTCCTTTCCTTCTCAGAGTAGCGCATACTTTGGATTATTTAAATACAGTGATACTGTAGTTTCTGAATTTTCTAACAACAAAGAATCTAAAATAGATCATTACTTGCGCAAATTTCGTTATTTGCGAAATATAACAGATTACCGGTTTACAAAGGTATTGGTTGAAGTTTCTCACTGCTTTTTGGGATGTTTATGAAAATAATATACATTTGGTCCCAGTTAAAATTAAACTAGTGCTACAAAATATTTCAAAATTATTGTCTTAGGAAATAGAATTACCAAGAAATTTATCAAGGCTACATAGTTAAGACGCGTGAGATTGTCTGCTGCTAACACCAGTGAAATACGTAGGTGTGATTAGTGTAACGTGTGAGAAGTTCCATCAACACCCTCACAGTCAAGGGTGAAGTGCTTCGTTAGTGCAGGACATCGTTGAATCCCACACTTCAGTTGCAAGGAAGCGTTGCTGAAGGACTTTTGTAAGTTGAACTATTTCCTACTTGTTATTACTTTAAATATCTATCCGTTGCTTTACCATATCTTTGTCGTTCTGATACCTTTTAAAATAGACTTGCATGCTATTTTAAAACATAGAAAAAAAAGAAAGAAAGAAAAATCAATACTACTGAATTACTCATACCAATTGTGTCTTATCTATTTATCTTTTGTCAACATTTTGTATGATTTATGTTTAATTGGTGTGTGAGGAAACGTTTCTGCTACTCCCCAATATTACCTCACTTTGTACTAAACATTTTTCTGTATTGCTTTTACCGTTGTTATATTATATAGATTATCCAAACAGTTTCTTTTTTTTACATTCTACAAAGTACTGAATAATTTAGACTTTTCATTGCTGCTATACTTATTCTCTTTTTTTTCAGGTTTGCTTAACTATTTTTCTTGCAGGTATTGTCACTAACTCCTTACCGCCGCATACATTATCTGTCAGTCTGCTTTCTACAACCCCCCCTACTCTCCCATTGAGCCGGGTCATTTCTTTGATTTTCTTTGTGTTACGCACGGCTACGAAAAAACGTAACATAAATTTGGCGCCCAACGTGGCAGCCGCTAATTAACGTAACAGAGATTTTTGGCGCCCAACGTGGGGCTCGATTTTTTTCGAGGGGCTCGACTTTTTTTGAGGGGCCTGATTTTTTTGATTTGCTCTTAATTTTCTAAATTTTTTTTTTGTGACCTTGATTTTTTAGCCTTGACTTTTTTTTTTGGTGTATCGGTTCGATTTTCTTTTCTGCCTATATTGGCTGGCTCTAATTTTTTTTGTGGTGTAGTCTTGAATCTTCTTCCTTCGCTATATAGAAATTCCTTGATTGTAGTTTTTTTTGTGTGAATTATCAGAGTTGTGTTTTCGTTGGTAATTTGGTTCTGGAAAACACTGGCGCCCAAGTTTTCTTTACACCACCTTTTTTTTCTTTTCTTCACGTCACTTTCGCTACCTCACTTAAATATAATCCTAATGTCCCCGATCTAGATCTACATTATCTGTCAGTCTGCTTTCTACAACCCCCCCTACTCTCCGATTGAGCCCGGTCATTTCTTTGATTTTCTTTGTGTTACGCACGGCTACGAAGAAACGTAACATAAATTTGGCGCCCAACGTGGCAGCCGCTAATTAACGTAACAAAGGGTAGACCTTATCATCAGGATTGTAATCGGGGGTTCTTTGTACTTATTCAGGCAATAGCAACCTACAGAGAATAATAATCCAGCATAGGTTTTAAATGAGACAACAACTAGAAATCGATCAAAATTTACTTAGAAATTTAATATTTACAAAAAATTATAGCACTCTGTTTGAGTTGCTTAGTCGCTTAGTTTATTTGCGTTGGATGTGAGATATTCATGTTTTAAGATAGATTAAGTAAACAGAGTGGAGTGTTATTATTGCTTGTGCTTAGCTTAAACGATTAGGAAAAAGTCAGTGTACACAGAGTTTCATCAGCCTATCAAGATAAGAAATAATCCTTCAGTCATTTTGTAGGTTACTCATCATAGATCGAGAGCAAAAGATTAGTTCCAGGTGAGTTGGCGCACAGCATTTGTAATTAGATCAGTTTAGAAACCTTTCAAGGGAGGTAGAAGAGACAGTGTTAAAGTTTGTCTACCTCTTAAAAGATATTGCAATTGTTTTCATAGAATCCTCCCCTTGCCACTGTAATGTATCTGGTGCATTTTTCTGTTAGTTTCCGTAATAAAATTAATTTCATAGGACATTAGCATCAAATTTCACACGTAACAATCTTTCTAGTTAGTTTTAAGATATGACCGTTCTTTAGCTATCGATTATTTAAAACCTGAAGATGGTGTCGGCTTTTGATAAGACATTAGTTGTATATTTGTTATTTTCACAATTTAAAATAAAATTTCTGAATAAAATTAAGTTAGTATTGGGAAAAATTTTTGAATTTCTTAATTCGATTACGTGCATAACAAAGCTCTACCGCATTTTGAGTTATTAGAAGAAGACCGAAACTCATTTGAAATGAGTCACGCTTTAGTTGATCAATCTCATCCCTGCCACATATGAACAGTTCTTAACAAAACAGAATAAACACTAGTTTGCTTATACCTAGCAATGGTCATACTAATGATATTTTAAAACCTGATGCTAATAATTTTTATAATTTTACCTTTAAAATAATAATATAGGAAAAATCTACGAACTTAATTATCTTCTCAAGTGTAATCGTTGTCTCAACTGTAAAAATACTCTCGAAGATAAAATACAACTTCTTCGTCTTGTTTAATAAATAATTATCTTTTCTAGTTATATAAATCAGTTGAATTTTGTTTTACGAAATAATATCCCTAGCAACTCCGTTGACTCACTTTATTATTTAAAGTATTACAAAGAACCGTTCATTATCTATCAATTCCAAGGAAATTTAGTTTAAGCTTTTCCAGTTAGTTTGTATCATAATGGATTACTAATTATTTCTAGAACTCACCAAACTAAATACGACTTTTTATAAAAATAGCCATAGATATTTATTTTTCTAAAATCATAGTACAAAATACACCCGTCTGAGACCAAGATTTAATAGTTCTGGGCGGCTGTCGTAAAAGATGACTAACAACAGAAAATTACCATACTTTACCCCTAATACTCCTTGAAAGTGGCGAATGTCAACAGCAAAGGAACACTGATTTCTTTTCTCCAAAATACAGTTGAAAAAGCAAACAAAAAGTGACAAACATATATACACCCCAGCAGTGGCGTAACTACACCCCTGCCAGCCCCCGCTATGCGGGGGGGCCCCAAGTGCAAGAAGGCCCAAACGATAATAAACTCAACTTATTCATCTTCAACGTATTTGGCAGGTAAGAAACGGTCAAGAAAATATTGCAGATAATTCAGAAACCGCAGGTTAACGAACGTTTTCTTGATGTTACTACTAGGAACTGCTGAAATACAAGAAATAATAATTAAGATAAATACTGAACACCACCTGCAGCCTGCATCCTTTCTTCTTTCTATCCGTTCTGTCCTATTTTGTAAGGGTTAATAAACAGATGAAAGAGACTGTAAACTTTAATAACAAAGATGTCTATATTATTCTTAAGTGATAAGTTGTATAAAGTGGTAAAGCATTATTAAACGACGTATAGTAGGGTTAGTTTGGTTTGTGGGATTTTAAATAGGAATAAAAGGGCTATTGTCTGTACAGTACAGATTCACAGGATGGCAGGTAGCTTAGTAACCTTCGCTTTCTAGAAATATAATACTAGAAAGAAATTCATTTTGTGGTTTCTAGTCAGCTGGTTGCAACGTATTTGCATTAGCTGCATTATATATAACGGAAAGGAAGTAAAAAGCATTCCAGTACGTTTTACTCAATAGTGTTGTGTTCGTATTACAGGAGGTCTTTCATATTTAAACGTAAGTATTTATATCTATTTTTATTAAACTACTATTGATTTGATCATAGTTGAAGTCGCGCTGAGAAATACATATAAATAAATCTTTAAGCATTCAATAAAAATCATTTATATTTTGTTAATTAAAGCATTTAAAGCAAAGTATGTATGTGTTATTTGTAATTTCAAAAGGCTTTTAAATAATTATTACTTATCTAATTACATTATAATTAATTTCATTCAAAATTGCAGGAAATAATATACAATGAGCACTACAAGCGGCGCTGCAAAAAACGAAAAGGAAACTATTGGAAGAATCAAAGAGCAAGATTCCAAAATAAGTTCCTTTTTACTTCTAAAGAGTCCGAAAACAAGAACAATCTATGAAAGAAATTGGGCTTTCGACAGTAACATCTACTAGTTCCGCTACAGACGAACAGCAGTCGTCAACAATTTTAAAACTCTCACCCAGGGCGCAAGTACATCACATAATGACGGCCGCGATAGAAATTTGGAACTAGATACCACTACAATTACAGAGGTAAATGTGAGTAGTACTTTTCACTTAATGAACTATCTATGGATCTGACGAAAGAATATCCAACCGATTTTGCACATTTTTAAAAATCAATGTTTTACAACATGACAATTTAAGAAAAGAAATAATTAATTACGGATTGTGTAGACCAGATGGTGCGTTTCCTAAAGATAATAAAAATAGAAGTTTTTCAGTTCACTATTATTACTTAATAACTGCAAGCGAAAATAAAAGCAATACGTTAAACTTACCACACAATTCAAATGGGTGGTTGTGTTATTCTAAATTAAAAATTGTGTTTATTGTCAACCATGTTGGCTGTTTGCTTCAGTAAGGTCAAGTTGGACGACCGGAATTAATGATTGGCAGGGTTTATCAAAAAATTAAAGAGCATTTGCTTGCTCAATCTCATTTAACTTGTTGTTTTATTTACGATATGTGGAAAAAAATTATACCATAGATAAGAAAGATACTCTACTATTAAAACAAGAAACTGAATTTTGGAAAAATGTTTTACACAGACTTTTCAATGTTACTTTAACACTATCCCAGCGCATGCTGTCATTTCGAGGACATAGAGAAAGTTTTTCTGATTCAAAAGACAGTTACAACGGTAATTTCTTAAGTTTAGTTCATTTAATTAGTAACTATGATCCTATATTACAAAAGTGCTTGAACGACCCAAAGGTTCAATTAAATATCTTTCCCAAAATTCAAAACGATATTATTAATACTTTAAGCGCACACTTAAAAATATTTTATTAAATAAAATTAGATCCGCTCCTTTTTCTCAATCATAATAGACACTACACAGGATATAACTAAGATTGATCAATTAAGTAAAATTGTAAGATATATTGATTTTAAAAAAGACAGCTTGGGAGAGGTAACCAAAATAGATATTTGTGAAACTTTTGTGGGTTTTACAAAAGTAGAGTTCCAATCTGCTGAAGGACTATGTAATACTATATTAAGCAATTTAACCAACATGCAATTAGATATAAATAAATGTAGAGGGCAGGGCTACGATGGAGCTAACGTTATGAGCGGTACGTATTCTGGCGTGCAAAAGAGAATTTTAAACATAGAGCCTGCAGCCTTATATATGCACTGTAGTAGTGCCCATAACTTAAATCTAGTCATAAATGATGCCGTTAAAGGTATAAAAGAAATAGAATCGTTTTTTCTACTTTTAGAAAACATATATACATTTTTGCTAATAGTATAGTAAGATGGAATTGGCTTTCTGTTTTAAAGAAAATTTCACACAATTGAAACGCTTAAATCCGACACGTTGGGCGGATCGAGTAAAATCTTTAGCTGCCATAAGAATTCGGTATAAAGATATAGTAATGTCTCTTAATAAAATTATTATGATATCAAAAAAAACAGATGAACGAAATGACGCAAAGCAAATATTAACTAGCATGGATAATTTTAATTTTATTTTTTAAGTGTTTTTTTAAGTCAAATTCTAGAAGAGCTTAACAAGCTCTCACAAACTGCTCAGAGTGAAAAGGCGAATATTAATCAGATAACTCTCTTATTTCAAAAAACTTTAAAATTTTTCAAGGAAACAAGAAATAACTATTCCAACATCAAGGAGGAAGCAGCGAAAGTTGCAGGGCAATGGAATATTAAACCGGAATTTATAAAAAAGGCAACCAAAAATAAAAAGCATTACGATGAATTATCCAATGATTATCGATTTAATGATGAAGAATTTAAATTTAAAATAAATGTATTTTATCGCGTAATGGATATTATAATTTCACAGCTGTCGAATCGTTTTAAATCGCTTTTTCATGTAAACGAAAAGTTTAATTTCTTAGAACCTAATGTATTTTTGAATTTAACTGCAGACGATATTTTATCTAAGGCAAAACAATTGCAAAAATTTTACTACAAAGATTTAAATGATGCTATAGGTATAGAACTTACTACACTCAAAAATAATAGACTTATTTGTGATGAATTAAAAATGTTAACGGTATCTTACAATTTTAGAATATCTAGTACTTTCCAAATCTACAGGTTCTAGCAGTTTTCCAAACACCATAACAGCCTTAATGTTATACCTAACTTTACCTGTTAGCGTTGCAAGTGCGGAGAGATCTTTCTCAAAATTAAAAATTATTAAAATTATCTTAGGAACCGCACTTCACAAGATAGATTAGACGATTTATCCTCTTAGCAGTAGAACATGACACTGCCAAAAATATGAATATAGAGGATACAATAAACGCGTTTGCAGCAAAACATGCAAGAAAAACAAAATTTTGAATTTGATTTGGAATGTCTGCTAGCTCATAGGTTTTTTT
The DNA here is from genome assembly GCA_036346225.1 of Platerodrilus igneus. Taxonomy (NCBI): domain Eukaryota; kingdom Metazoa; phylum Arthropoda; class Insecta; order Coleoptera; family Lycidae; genus Platerodrilus; species Platerodrilus igneus. Next base: position 430,575 of record JARFIW010001397.1, on the reverse strand, counting down.
ACTGTATCAAATTTTTAGGTGTAAATAATTTTGTGCGGCGTATAAATATGTAGATTTAATATTAATTAACTTATAAGTTTGAATTTATGTAATTTGGTTTTATAATTAATAAAGCACTTGATTAATATAGTATATGTATTTAATTCTATACTGCTTCCTTCTCTACATGTACTATAATTTAAAAATATGGCTAAATATAAGCCAGTAAAAGTAATACATTTTAAAGAGAGCCCACTTTAAAATTTTTGCGGGGGGGCCCAAAAATCGTAGTTACGCCACTGCACCCCAGGTGGGTAAAAGCAATCTTACAGTCTCATTCCATTCGGTAGGCTGGCTTTATTCGAATTCTGAAGGACAAAAACCCACTGGATTAAATACATAAAAAAAAAAGGTGGAAAACCATCCAAATTGAATGTGAAACGTTTGAAGTCCTTGGAGCGTAAGGAAGCCTTAAAATTTTAAGCTAAAAATGGCTACATTAAAACTACCTTTAAAAGGGCTTAAGTGAAGTGACTGTTCTGAACGGACCTGTACCTTGAAGAAATGCTAGAATAATAGAACAGGTAGAATGGCTTGCGTGTTTCGTTGAGATAAAGAGCCGAACTATAGGTTTAACCAAATTAGTGCGGTCTTTAGTGAGGAACCAGACTAAGACAGGTCACCGAAAGAGGGCAGCATCTCTTTCGGTACTTAGAGTGGCAGAGACCAAAGGTGTCGGTATTGCACTCTATGACACACAACTGCAATGTGAAAGGCAATAGAAAACCACCATATTACCTCCCAAGTACACACCATACTCAAAATGCTTTAAAATGATGACATCCTCTGGGGTAAGAAATTCCGGAGTTAAAATAGTTTCTCATTCGAATCTCCGGGAGATGACTACTTCGGAGAATGAGATCGGCAAGTTAAATAAGAAGAAATGCGGAACCGAGAATACTTTCCGAGACAGAGCGTAGAATATAGAACCATGAAGCATGTAGGCAAGCTAGAGAATCTGAAAATTGAAACGGATAGGTTACTATTAGACATGGTAGGGATTAGCGAAGTTCGGTGGTTAGAGGCGAGAGATTTTTAGAGCGGAGACTTTAAGGTAATTCATACAGGATCAGAGAAAGGAAATTCAAGTATGGGGAAAGTTATGCGAAACAGAAAACTATTTACAAAAAAAAAACTAAAGTGCTCATGACTAGAATAGAATCTAAACCGGTAAATACAGTTATGATACACGTGTACATGCCCACCTCTAACTACAGTGAGGAAGAGGTAGAAGCGATCTACAAGGATATCGAAAACATGCTGAGATTCATAAAAGAACATGACAATTAAATAATTACGGGCGGTTTTAATGCAGTGGTAGGTGAGGGTAGGGAAGGAGCGGTAGTAGGTTTATTTCGTTTAGGCACGAGAAACAACAGGGAAAATATGCTGGTAGAATTTTGCTACAAAAACAATTTAACCAACACAAACACATCATTTCAACATCATGCTAGAAGACGATACACGTGGAAGATACCAGGAGAGATAGATAGATATCAAATAGATTACATTATTATTAGACAACGGTTTAGGAATCAAGTAAAAGACTGTAGAAGCTATCAAGAAGCAGATATAGACACTGACCACAACATCGTAATTATGAAGGTCGTGCTTTAATTAAAAAAATAGAAAAAAAAAACCGCAAAAAGGCACTTTGACTTTGAGAAACTAAAAGATAAAGATACCCACAAAATATTTGAGAAAGGATCAAACGAAATGCTAAAAGATATCGGAAACCAAGACGTACTAAAAATGGTAGGGGATGAAATAAATATGAGGAAAACAGTACAAAATATGAGAGATAGGATGATAAAAGTGCGGAGCTAGGAAAAAAGAGAAGAAGAGGTAGACATTGATTAGACTATTGTACATAGATAATATGTAGGCGCTGTGGGAATTTCATGGAAATGTGTAAGGTCGCTCAGAATAGAAAACAATAAAGATATGCGCCCACCCAGTTTTAGGATTGAGGACCTAATAATGATGAACGGAAGTGAAGTGGCTAGTGGCTAGTGGAAAGAGATCTTTGATTAGAAGTATTTACGGTTATTTACTCAGGCTCAGATAATGGCCATACATGTATGGGCTTTATTATAAATGAGAAAATAGCAAGTAAAGGAAAAGTTCAATATGATAATAATAGGAAAATAGTATTCGTATTTGGTATTAAACAAATGACACAAAGGTAGTTAAGATATACATCCCCATACCAAAGCATGAGATTATAAAAATTGAAACATGTACGATCAAATTTAGGGTGTTAGAAAAGGAATGACTGTTTGTTAAATCATTTATTTAAATGTTAAACTAAATGTTAAAAAATCTGTATAAAATAACAAAACCAGCTTTAAACAAACAGTAAAAACAATATAAAGAATAAATAAATAAAGTAACTTACGTCATCCAAACAGGAATATCCACATGATATCGATGGCGTTAGCAAATGTCACGTCTGAAACAAATAGGCACATTAAGAATATTATTTTCTACATGTATGCGAATCGTTACAGTAACCATTTTGCCAACATTATTATAACAATTTCTTGTTTCCGATGGCCATACAATATAACGAAAAATAGGTTTTAAATTTTTTAATCAGTTGGCGAGTTACATATCCCCCAAATCAAACATATGTATAATTAAATGGAATTATTGAATCTCAAGTTAACTTGCAACATTGTATAATTCAAGGATAGACAATTAAAGGCTAATAGAAGTCAGACAGAAGACTTGAGAACTGATGTGAATATATTGTATTCCAGACGCAACGTGACACTGCAGGTGCAGGTCACAGTAGGTTATAAAACCGCAACTATTAGAATTGAGATTGTTACTTTGTATTGTATAAACGAATAAAGAAATAAGCAGACCTGAGCTCTGCAGATCCCACAAGCAACGTGAGGGGCAGGGACAACATAAATACCCTGGAGAGCCCACGATGGTCAGTCAGTCTTGTGTCTCACAACTTTAGCATTGTTGGTTGTTCAGGCTACTCGCCGTAATTTAGTTCATTTAATAGTAATTTCAACTTAGAATATTTTTGATACAGTACATGTAAATTAAATATTAATTGTAATTCAATTTAAATAAATTTGTTATAAGAGTTTTTGGAAGATGACTTTAAAATCGCAGCTCCCGAAGGCCAAAACCTAACTGGCGCAGTCGGATCAGATCCAGAAGGACTCTAGGAAATACAAATTCGAAGAACTGGTGGGTTGGAATATCAATTCTTATTCTGGAAGAACAAACAACGAAATTTAGACAAGGTACAAAATCGACCAAGCCCAAAAAAAAACAAAATTTGGACAAGGTATAAAATCGACCAAGTCCAAAGAAACAAAACTTTGACAAGGTACAAAATAGAGCAAGCCCAAAGAAGGAAAACAGATGAAATTGGCAATGAAAATTATGTAAGTTCGTTTATCCTAACCATATTCTTTTTCAAATTATTGATATTAGCTAGTAAAAATAATATGTACAATTTTATTATCGCAATTTATTATTTTTACCATTTCTGAAAGAATTTACTCAGGAAAAATATTTAGTGCAATTTATTAGATAAAACGAAACGATTTATTCAGAAAGACTGCAGTTTAATGTATAAATAGAACGCAATTTTTTATTACAACCATTATAACTGAAAAGATTCATTCAAACTTGACACTCATCACATTTTTATAAAGCTCTATAATTACATACTTTCAGCACGGTAAATTAACGAAAGTATATGATTATATAAAAAACATTTATGCACTTTATTGTAACAAAACGAATTACTCATCACTGAAATAAAAATCATTCAGAAAACCTGAAACTTTAAAATTCAACATTTTCAAGGCAACGGAGGTGTGTAATTGTAAAGAAGCTCGCAACACTTGATTAATCATTACAAATCTGATAAAAGCGTATAATTATAGCGCAGTCATTACGAGAAACCATTCAGAAAATAGAAACTCAACTCGCAACAATCTGTAACCTCTGTAAAGTTAAAAATATACAATTCAATGCGGCAGTAATTGACGAAACAATTACCAAGCAGAAATTCTTTAATGTAATTATAGCACATGATAACCACATACAAAGTATACGTAAAGCAATTTTTTAAATAACTAGATATCAACTTTAATTTAATCGCACTGGATTCCAAAAGAATCTGTTAATTGTTTTTGACACCTCATTTCCACAACAGTGTCTTGAGCCGCTAACAAAAATTTTAATAGTTCCTGACGGCAACACCCGGCACCCCAATGCCACAAATGATAATCTTATATTAAAAGTAATATTTGCTCTAAATCTAGTATGTATGGAATTTAAATAATAACAATTGTAAAATAATTTTAATTAGTTTTGCTCAAGTTTGTGCGTGATTATCAGATCTGATGCTCAACAAAATATTGTTTAACTAATAATTTTTTGATATCATTAACACGTGTGAATTTATTTAATTTTTTATTGTCGGATAAAAGTTCATCATCTAGAACTTGTTTTCTATTCCGAGCTAAGCTACACATTTCTGTGAAATTTCAACAGCCTACATCTTTCGCTATCTGCGTGCAAAGTCTGATCTAAGTCTCCATCTACCTCCCTTTTTTCTATATCTACTTGTAATATATCCTACACTATCCCCCAAATGCCTTAGAACGTGCCCTGTCCTATTTCTCCTTTCTTTTTGGTTTTCCACATATATCTACTATTTCTAAAACCTCTTTGTTATTAACTTTGTCTGTTCAAACTATAATCAAGATACATCTGAAGCACCACATTCCAAAAGACCTCTGCCTTTTTCCTGTCTGCTTCCCCTAGTGTCCCTATTTCATAGTCGTACAGTGCTGTGCTCCACGCATATTCTTTAAACAATTTTTTCTGTGTTTTTATGTTTGTTGTCTTCGAACATAGTAGCCATTCTTTCTGGTTAGATACAGCTTGTTTCCCTACTATTATTTTCTAAATATATACCCTATTTTACCAATATTTAGTGGTATGTGAAGAAGGTTAAGCAACCTGCGGCTACCAACATTTAGACATTTGCCGAATTAATAGTTTTCCAATAAATCCTTTCGCACAATCAAGATTGGTTGAAAATATTGCAAAAGCAACACCTGTAGTTGTTGTCCCCAACGGAAATTTTTGAGGGCAACTGAGAGGAGTTGTAATGGACTGTAAAATAGGGGCTGAGAGGTTTGTCATATAGTGACGACATAGAGAGAAATGGTTTAAATACATTTATCCCAAATTTGGCTTCTGGTAGCGCAACACTCGCTTACTGATGGTTATCGAGGACTAGGGTAGGTGGATATGAATTGAAGGAAGTGGAGTTTGATCTGTCTGAGTCATTGTAATAGACGAGAACGTGATAATAAGGAGGAGTTTATTATCCCGCGGTCAGTTCGAAACTCTCGCTTGCTCGGTACTGACTGAGTGCGCGCTAACGTCAAAGGCCCTTGCGGAAGGGGAGAGCGGAAGTTCCGAACGGCGCGTACAGTAGTTGTTTATAATAATCATCATCGGTATAAGTACAATTATGTTTTTCATCATTAGGCTTTTTGTCTTGGCGCCAGTTGGAAGCGTACCCACCACTAATTTCTATTCTGAGCAAGTTTACCCATTTCCCATATAATAGATACCTTCTGATTTCAATGTTCCATTTTCTATTCTGAAAAAGGTAGATTAAAAAATTTTTTAATGATTCACTCCGATAGGGTACCTGTATCTATCTTAAAATCACATCTTTTCAATACTTGCTGTATACAGTGGCGTCCAACTTCACTTTATTTAATTTTCTGTTTCACGAAAAATATTTTAACCCTGCCCTTTTCATGACCTTCCGTGAGATAATAGCTAACTTAGATGCCGTCGCAGCAAGTCACCCCACACGCAAAAAAAGTTTAAGTCCCTGTAAATTCCCAGTTGTATCTTCTCTCTAGTGAGACTGAAGAATAAAATTGTTACATTAATTCTCAACGCTTTGGGGCTCGAACTGAGTAACCATTTAGTTACACCATCTACATATAATAAAAAAATTGGAATTGCTACATGGGCACCGCATTGTGGGGCCCAAGTCGAATTAAAAATAGAAACCGCTAATATTGTTTTTTTGCATTTATTTAGCGCCTGTGGACACTATGTAAGTATATAGGTTTTCATTTATTAAGGAGAATCTATCAAGGGTATTAAATTTACCTGTTGTTGGACAACATAGGGTTCGTATTGCCGCGTTTGGAAATAGTGCATCAATACCCTCTAAGCTTTACAACCGCGTTTTAATTACTTTGAAGGGACAATATACAGATGAAATTTTAACGATTGAGGCTGTGGAAGTTCCAGAACTTTGCATGGATGATTTACATATACCTAAAGAAAGCGTGGTAGAGTATCAAAACTTGCAGCTTGCGGACAATATCCCGTTTAATATAGATCGAGCGTTAATTGTTGATGGAATTAGTATCCTTATTGTGGCAGACAATTACTGGACAGTAGTGACAGGAAAGAATATTTGTCTAAACAAAGGTTTAGTAGCGGTGGACACGAAATTTGGTTATGCTTTGCATGGCCCCATACCAGTTGATGCTACAACCATAGGAGTAAATCTGCAAACAGTGTTACATGCGACAGTTATAAAAACAGAAGCCGCGATTGAAAGTATGTGGGATTTGGAAACAATAAGTATAACCAAAGAAGCAGACGACGATAAAAAATTTTTTGATAATTTTTTGAAAAATAACGTTCATAAATGAGATGATCGATATTTAGTAGCGTTACCGTGGAGGAATGAGGATGCAGTGATTGAAAATGATAATTTAATTAGTGCCCGAATTCGTGCTCAAAGGTTAAAGTTTAAATTGACCAATATTAACAAAATATGTGAATATAACGCAGCTATCAAAGGAATGTTGGATAATAATTATGCCGAGTTAATTTCCCGCGATGATGCTGAAAAAACAAATGGCGATCGTGTTTACTACATGCCACACAGGCCGGTTTTTAGAGAAGATAAACAAACAACGCGTTTACGAGTGGTTTTCGATGCGTCTTCACATGCCCCGGGACAAAAATCGTTGAATGACTTATTAGAAAAGGGGCCTAATTTAAGTCCAGATTTTATTAAGATTTTACTTAATTTTCGTGTAGGCGAGATCGGAATTACGGCTGACATTCCGACGATAAAGACGCACATCGATTCTTATGGTACAATAACGACAATGAACTGGAAACGTACCGTATGAATAGAGTAACATTCGGAGTTACATGTAGCCCATTTCTTTTAAATTCGGTGATACGAACACATTTAATCAATAATCGAAAACAAAACCCTGAATTTATCGAAATCTTAGAAAGTGAACAAACGTGGCCAGATAATACAATAGAGACAGCTACGTCAACGATAGATATAGTATCGAAAATGTCTTTACTAATTAACGACACTATAAAAGGTAGCAATCAATTTATAGATTCCTACAGATATAGTGATTTTGATCGTTTAGTGCGGATAATGGCATATGTTTTACGATTTATAGGAAATTTAAGAACCAGAAATAATAAAGAAATAAAGAGCTTAACCGTAAACGAATTTGAAAGGGCCGAAATAGCTCAGCGGGAGGTTTATTATTCGGAGATTAACAGCTTACAAAAGGGTCAGGGCATTGAACGGAAATCGAGTATTTCAACTTTAAGCCCTTTCTTAGATAAACATGAATTGCTGCATTTGGGTGGACGTCTTCATAATTTAAGAGAAGATTTCGACCTCAAGCATCCCGTTATTCTATCGAAAAATGCACATTTAAGTAAACTACTAATAATGAAGTTTCATAAAACTTTTCATCATAGTGGTGTTAATGCGACACTTTATGAAGTACGTAAACGATTTTGGATTGTACGAGGACGGCAATTAATAAAGTCCGTTTTAGCAAGATGTGTCATCTGTAAACGACTTCGTGGAAAGTCAGGGTCGCATCCTTTCGCGCCGTTACCTAGAGATCGAATACAGCAAACAAAGCCCTTTGAAGTGACAGGTTTAGACTTCGCCGGACCGTTGTACTTTAAAGATAGTTATCATTCAAAGCCATGGTATGTGATTGTATTTACCTGCGCTGTTATACGAGCACTTCATCTAGAGATTGTTTTGAAAATGGATGTTGCGTCTACAATCAGTGCATGTAAACGGTTCTTTGCCCGTAGAGGGATTCCTAAGGTCATTTACTCAGATAACGCTAAAACATTTAAAAGAATATCACCTGAAATATCGACCTTAAACGAAGTGATGGCGAGTACAGAATTGATCGAGTTCGTAAACAGTCACCAAATTAAGTGGAAATTTATAGTAGAGCGAGCGGCTTGGCACTGAGGATTTTACGAGCGATTTGTAAAAGGTGTAAAAGACGCCCTTAGGGCTACGATAGGACGTTCTTTACTAAATTTAGATCAACTAAATACACTCATTACCGAGGTTGAAGCAACAATAAACGCCCGCCCGCTCACATACCTAGGTAGTGAACCTATGGATTTAATGTCGTTAACCCCTTCGCATTTTTTATTGGGACCCGCTTTGGCTACTATTCCTTTTGTTGACCGTGTTATTAATGGAGATGAGATTCGTAGGCTATGGAAGCAGAGAACAAACGTTATAGACTACTTTTGGAAAAGATGGAGCGCAGAATATTTGCAATTATTGAGAGGAGCTCATCATAACGTGAATGTGCGTGAGTGTGCGATTAAGCAAGGGGATGTTGTATTAATACATGGAAATGATAAGCGACGGTTATTGTGGAAATTAGGGTTGGTGAACGACGTTATAAACGGCCGTGATGGCAAAGTGCGTGCCTGTTACGTTAAGATTGCGAATGGCACCGTAATTAGGCGCCCAATACAATTATTGTATCCTTTAGAAATAAGAAGTGATAAGCTAAGTTGTACCGCCGCGCCGGAGGATGTGTAAAATACTACAAGCCTTCTGCGTGCGTCGATGGACCTAAGGGTAGTAGAGGGAGTAAGTAAGGGGTTACTGTAACTTGTTGTTTTTAGAACGTAAGAAGCTCTCAAGATGTGTAGTCGTTTAGCTTGATTTATATTTAAATAAACCTTTCTTTAAACTTGATGTTGTTTATTGCATTACATCAAACTCACCGACTGAGCCCGGTCAGTCTTTCTTGGATTTTATTTTGTGTTAGACTACGTCGATGAACGTAGCAAAGTGAGTTTACATAGATTAAAGAAAGGGAACGCAACATCACAGGGTAATCTCGTATTTTGGAAATCATGAAAGCATTATCGATTATCTTTACAGCACTAACAAAGCATTTTCGTAGATTAAAAACTGAAAGTTGACCCTTATTTACACAAACCCCAACCCAGTTTTCTTATTTGGTGGAAACGACAAAAGCACTAATAATGATCTTTCGAGAACTAACAAAGGACTAACTATATACATTTTTGTTGATTGAAAATTAGAGATGGCATCGTTAGTTGCAGAATTTCCTGATCATTTTCCGAAACAATGATTTTTATAACACTAACGAAGCATAGTCAAATCCCTACATTGATTTTCCAATGGTTCACCCGAAGATACTACATTGGCCAAGAAGCGAGTTTTTTAACCTGGAAAATTTGAATTTTGGCGAACCTGATATTCCAAGCGAGGTAGGAATCTTTAACGTGCGTGACAACACTAATACACACGGGACTTACGTTTTACTTCTTAACTGAACGAGGGCGAATTTTTGTGAAAAAGCTCGCCTAACATTTTTCACGCGAACCGTGTTGGGCTTCAAATGCAGAACCTTGGGCTTAGTAGTCACATGTATACAAATTAAAACACGGAGCCGCCTAGCATAATTATTTACTACATTTGACTTTCCAACGCTCCGCCCGAAGGTACTGCATTGGCCAGTAAGAGTTTTTTACTTGGAATATTTTGCCATTCTGAACGGACCTGCACCTTGACGAATTTCTAAAATACTAGAACAGGTAGAATGGCTTGCGTGTTTCAATGAGCTAAAGAGCCGAACTATAGGTTTAACAATATTAGTGGGGTCTTTAGTGAGGAACCAGACTAAGACAGTTCCCCGAAAAAAGGCAGCAGCTTTTTCGGTACTTGCGTTTCTACCCTTTTCTGTGCTTTTCTGTATTCATAAATCTAAAAGAAAGGCGATAAATACCAATAATGCATAACGTAATTTATTCTCATGTCGTGGTTCAAAATAAGGTACATTGAATTCGTAGAATTCAGAAAATAATACAAAACAACATCAACTTAATCTCTATTTCTGTACAACCCGAAAACTATTAACTAACTCGATCGGCGTCTCACTAATCTATTCCCACTCGCACCAATCAAAACAGCGAACCAACACTTTTGTCCTTCCCACTCAATTCCTTACTTCGAATCGCGGCGCGAAATTCGAATTTATGCAGCGCAATGTTCGCATATACCATAGCCGCATTACATACTTAGAGTGGCAGAGACCATAGGGGTCGGTACGACATTCTAAGATACACTACCGCGATGTGGAAGGCAACGGGAAACCACCACATTACCTCCCAAGTACACTGCGTACAGAAATTGTTAGTAAACATGATGGCATCCTCTGGGGTAAAACATTCCGGAAGTAAAATAGTCCCCATTCGGATCTACGGAAGGGGACTACTTCGGATGATGTGATCCGAAAGTATAGAAAAACATCCGTGAACATTCTGCGAGTCGGAGTGTGGAATGTCAGAAGTATGAAACAAGTAGGTAAGCTAAAAAACCTGAAACTCGAAATGGATAGGTTAACACTAAACATAGTAGGAATCGGCGAAGTCCGCTGGCAAGAGGCGGGAGATTTTTAGAGTGGAGACTTCAGGGTAATTCATACAGGATCACAGGAAGGAAATTCGGGGTGGGGATAGTTATGCGAAAAAAGATAATACGCCGTGTAGAAAACTACTTACAAAAGAACGAAAGAGTACTCATGGTTAGATTTGAATCTAAACCGATAAATACAGTAATAATACATGAATACATGCCCACCTCTACTTACAGCGAGGAAGAGGTGGAGACGATCTACAAAGATATCGAAGACATACTAAGCACATGAAAATTTAATAATTACGGGGGATTTTAATGCAGTGGTAGGAGAGGGTAGGGAAGGAGCGATAGTAAGTTTATTTGGTTCAGGCACGAAAAATGACAGAAGAAATAGGCTGGTAGAATTTTGCGACAAGATCAACAAACACATTATTTCAACATCATGATAGAAGACGATACACGTGGAAGATGCCAGGAGATATAGGGAGATATCATATAGATTACATTCTTATTGTTAGACAACGGTTTAGGAATCAAGTAAAAGACTCTAAAAGCTACCCGGAAGCAGATATAGACACTGACCACAACATTGTAATTATGAAGGCCATGCTTAAATTTCAAAATCTTAAAAAGAGGAACGGAAAAAAGCACTTTAACTTTGAGAAGCTAAAAGATAAAGATATCCACGAAAGATTTGAAAAAAAGTCAAATAATTTGCTAAAAGATATCGGGAAAATTTCTGATACTAAGGAAGTAGAAACAGAATAGAATAACATTAAATCCAGCTTGGACATGGCGGCCAGAGATATTCTGGGGTATACATAAAAAGAAAACAAGAAACCATGGATATCAAAGAATATCCTGAATTTAATAGAAGAAAGACGAAAATACAAAAATAGATCAGACGATACAGGAAAACAGAGATACAAAGCCATAAAATGGAAAATTATTCGCAAATGCAGGAAAGCTAAAGAACAATGGATTGATGAAAAGTGCAAAGAGGTACAAACTAAGATGAAAATAGGAAAGACAGACGAAGCATACAAATTAATTAGAATGAATTTTAGGGATAATACCATATAGCAAAAATATAAGGGACGCGGGAGGAAACGTCATAACAGAAAATGTAGAGACGGTAGCTAGATGGCAAGAATTTATATTCAGAAGAGGAACTAACAGCATTAGAACAGGAATCAGACATTGAAAATGATGACCTGGGATATCCTATACTTAGAGATGAATTTGAATTAGCATTAAAGGGTCTGAAAAATGGTAAAATGCCGGATATAGATAAGGTGCAAGCAAAACTCTAAAAGCCGCTAGACAAGCAGTAACAGAACGTCTCTTCCGACTTGTAAGCTATATCTATGAGATACCCAAAGATTTCAAACGTAACATCAGAGTAAATATACCAAAAAAAAGAGGCGCAGATAGATGTGAAAATTTTCAAACAATAATTTTGACACCACACGTTTCAAAAATATTAACTAGAATTGTACAACGACGAATGAAAAAACGAGCTGAAGAAATACTGGGACGTCAATTTGGGTTAGGACGAAACAGGGGATAATGGAGAAAACAATAGAGAAGGGGGAAAGCGTATATTTAGGGTTTGTAGATCTGAAAAAAGCATTTAACAATGTAAAATGGAGAAAAATGTTCGAAATACTCAAAAAGATTGAAATAAGTTTTAGGGATAGACGGATAGTGCATTGCTTATACAAAGAGCAAACAACGGTAATAGAATTAGATAAGAAAGTGGAGAAGTAAATATTACGAAAGAGGTAACACAGGGATGTGCCCTATCCCCGTTAATTTTTAACTTTTACATAGAAGAGGCAATGAATCCTGTCAAATACAGGAAGACATTTGAAATTAATATGCAGAGACAAAAGACTGATATGCTTAGATTTGCAGATGATATAGCGGTATTAGCATCTAGCAAATGCTGTTAATGAAATGGAAACAGTTCTAACGGACAGATATGGTATGAAAATTAACAAAAATAAAACTTAAGTTCTAGTATGCAAAAGAGGGGAAAATAAGTCAAAAACAAGATTACAAATAGATAACGAGAACTAACAAGAGGTTAAGGTTTTCTGCTACCTAGGAAGTCAAATAACGCAAGATGGGAAAAGCACAAAAGATATAAAACAAAGATTAGCACAAGGTCGTGCTACATTTAACAACAAAATGCAACTACTGTGTTCAAAGACAACGAACATAGAAACAAGGAAAAGATTAAAACATATGTGTGGAGCACAGCACTGTATGGCTGTAAAGCCTGGACAGTAGGAGAAGCAGACAAGAAAAAGGTAGAAGCCTTTGAAATGTGGTGCTACAGACGTATGATGAAGATATCATGGACAGACAAAGTTAAGAACAAAGAGGTACTAGAAATGGTAGGGGAAGAAAGAAGTAAAAAATAGGAGAGATAGGATGACAGGTCACATACTAAGACATGAGGGAATAGTGCTGAATATATTAGAAGCAGAGATAGGAAAAAAAGAAGTAGAGGTAGACCTAGGTTAGACTATTGCAAACAGATAGTGAAATATGTAGGCTGTGAGTATTTCAGAGAAATGTGTAGGCTAGCTTAGAATAGAAATCAATGGAGGTACACTTCCAACCAGTCGCAAGATGTAAAAACTAATGACAAAAATAATAACTGTACTTAAACATGGTGATTAATATAAACAACTACAGATATTGGTTTTGCAATACTCTTAACCAATGTTAATCGTGCGAAAGGATTTACTGGAAAACTATTAATACGGCAAATGTCTAAATGTTCGGGATCCTTGGCAGCCACAGGCTGTTTAACCCCCCCTTCACATACCACTGAATCTCGATGAAATAGGACATATAATTAGAAAAAAATAGAAGGGAATCGATCTGGATATAGGCTGTTGTGAGAATTGCAGGCTAGCTCAGAACATAAATAAGCTGAAGTACAAAACCAACCAGTTTCAAGACGTAAAACCTAATGACGAAAAAATAAGTGCTTTTAAATCTGATGATTATTATAAACAACTACAGGTGTTGGTTGTGAAATATTTTCAACTAATGTTGATTGTGCGAAAGGATAAAAATGGAAAACAATTAATTCGACAAAAGTTCAAGTGCTGGAGAAACTTGGCAGCCAAAGGCTGCTTACCCCCTTCACATACCTTACATGTGATTTTCCAATGCTCCACCCGAAAGTATTACATTGGCCAGAAGCCAGTTTTTTTTTACTTGGAAAATTTGAAATTTTGCCGAACCCTTACTGTTCCAAGCAAGGTAGGCATCTTTAACGTGCGTGACAACACACACGGGACCTCCATTTTACCTCTCATTCGAACGAGGGTGTATTTTTGTGAAAAATGCTCGCCTAACATTTTTCAAGAGGACTGTGTCGGGATTGGAACCCGGGACCTTGGACGTAGTAGTCACACACATACCACTACGCCGCGGAACCGCCCCTCCCCCACTCACATACCACTGAATATCGGAGAAATATGGTATATAACTGTAAAGCAATAGAAGGTGACCGAACTGCATCAAACAAGAAAGAACAGCAGCTATGTTCAAAGACAACGAACATAGATACAAGAAGAAAACTGTTCAAAGCATAGTGTGGAGCACAGTACAGTACATCTATGAAATAGGGGCAGTAGGAAAAGCAGACAGAAAGAGATAGAAGCCTACTGGAATGTTGAGCTTCAGATGTATGAGGATGGTAGCATGGACAGACAAATAGATTGCAGAAATAGTGGAAAACGCAAAAATAGGAGAAATAGAAGGACCGGTTACGTTCTAAAAAATTTCTTGAGAATAGTGCGGGATATATTACAGGTAGTGATACAAACAGAGAGGTAGAGGTAGACCGAGATCAGACTTTCGCACACAGATAGTGATATATGCAGACTGTGCAAATTTCAGGGAAATGTGTAGGTTGGTTCAGACTAGGAAACAATGAGGGTACGCGGCCAACCAGTTCAGGCGTCGCAGTGGATCAATATAGTAAGCGTAAGACTACGGATCCCAAGGTCCTGGGTTCAAATCCCGACATGGCCGACTGCTATTGGGCAGAAGAAAAAGTACTATGGCACGCATACTTTAGTCGCTTAACACCCGGTTATATGTCAGATATTTCTTGGAGACTAGCAAAAGGATGTCTAGCAGACGCTGTATTCTTAAAACACGCAGGGTTAAGAAACTCTGACAGCTGTCCCTTTTGTGCAGATGTAATTGGAACCTCGTGGCACATTATTATTGATTGTGCAGTAACAAAACAAATATGGGAATGTGTCATAAACTTGATAAAAGATCTTTTCGGAATTCGAAAATTTCCCATGAAATATTTATATACTGGCTACCCTGGAAAAACAAATTCTTGTAACCTAGTCAATTTACTTTTGAATTTAGCCAAATGGACAATTTACAATACAGTAACCATTTCCATGAAAACTGGTGATCCAATATCCAACTACAAGAATGGCTTTGTAAAAAAACTAAAACGATTAATTTTTAACCATTTCTCATGGGCACTTGGACAGGATAAAATCGAAGAATTTGAAAAAATATGGTGTATAGAAAACGTGCTATGTAAAATAAGTGCAAAGACTTTATTATTTAGTAACTTTTTCAATAGTTAATCGTTCCATTTCTTACATATTTAACAAATGTTTTATTTCAAATTCTGTAAATAGTATAACAGAAAAGAAGATAATGAATATTTCATTTTCTTTATGCAACACTAATGTTTTCTATGTTCTTATGTATGTAAATCATAGTACTGTGTCAAAATTAATCTTTGATGTATTTTAGTTAATGTGATTGTATCTCAAATGTTTTAATAAATATAATAATAAACACACACACACACGCGCACACACACACACACACGCACACACCCACACACACACACACACACACACACACACACACACACACACACACACTCACACACGGGACTTCCATTTTACCTCTCATCCGAATGAGGGCGTATTTTTGTGAAAAATGTTCGCCTAACATTTTTCAAGTGGCCGTGTCATACGCATACTAACTAAGCCATAGAACCACCTAGTATAGTCAATCAACAGATTTTTTGTCACTGGAGGAGAGAGATAGCTTTACGTATCTGAAAATCTAAGAAAAATCATGCAACCTACCTCAAGGGATTAGACACAACATTTTAAGTAAAAGATCTTTGACATTGAATGTGAACAAGTAAATAGGATTCAACTGAAACTTCTTACTAGTATCTTGATTTACAACTAGACTATGAATGTTTATCTGAATAACAAAAGATGAGACTGAAATATGAAACCTGTACAAAAATTCTTGCGAACGTTTGAAAAAGAAAATGTTCAAATAGGCATTTAAATATGCAATAAGTTAAATAAATAGCACACTTTAGGAAAACCACTACACTTACTATAAAACATTTACGCCAATACTGACTTGATCAAATAACAAATATAAATATTTAATAAATATTACCCACAATGTATCATCACAATCAATGAATAACATAACAATTTATGAGCGTGACGTCACCAAATTGACATATTGAGCATTGTTTAATGGAAGTAAACGACAGGTCGAGACCTACTTACTCATTAATGAATGTGATCGTTACTTCGTACAAGACTATATGCATAATTTACATATAATTTATTGGTCGACGCGGCGCGAAAGTTGTTAATTATCACTTGTGTAATTGCTCGTATGTATGTGTGTGTGTACGAACATGCATGCATATATTACTGACACACACTACAAATCTAACAACATACAACTGATTAGCATAATTAATGCTACGCATTTAGATGGTTCGTGTAATCATCGTAAAACACCAGCTACTTATACGCTCGCCTATTTATTTATACGTTTTAATATTAAAAAGTAGGATTGTAATTAATTTCATTAGAAAGATTATTATGAACTATAGGATGGGTATTTAGTGCGGGGACGGAAGATTGCTCCTTTTCTAGAGATATCAAAACCTACTCGGGTATGCTGATATATGATCATTGTACCAACGTTTTGAAGATATTTAAGTGAATGCTGACCCAAAATAGTCCTTAAAGAAATACCTGTTTATTTTTAGATATTCAGATTCATCGTGACTAAGTATAACCATTGTGGAGATATTGTCACCTTACTGTCGAAATCGAGTCAACTTTGGAACCTTGTTGGTATAGATCTAATCAATATTTTTTGCAATCTGTTTGCTTCGACAATCGTCAAAGCAAGACCTGTTATAGTGCTCCGCGAATACATAGCTAATTTCGATTGAAATTCGTTTAATTTCAATTTGTTCATTTGGGCTCAGATATATTTTTTCGAAGGGGCCTTTACCTTGCCAAAGTTCTAGATTACTAGAATAAGTGAAATGGCTTGCGTGTTTTAATGAGCTAAAGGGCCAAACTACAGGTCCAACCAAAGTAGTAGGGTCGTTAGTGAGGAACCAGACTAAGACAGGTCCCCCCGGCAGAGGGCAGCGTCTCTTTCGGTACTTATATTGGCAGAAACTATAAAGGTCAGTATGGCAGTCTAAGACACGCTACCGCGATGTGGAAGGCAACGGGAAACCACCACATTATCTCTCAAGTACACAGCGTACTTAAATTGTAACAAACATGATGGCATTCTCTGGGGTAAAAGATTCCGGCGTTAAAATAGTCCCCCATTCGGATCCCGGGAAGGGACTACTTCGGAGGATGCGATCGGAAAGTCCAGAATAAGAGTCAGGAACATTTTGCGAGTCGGAGCGTGGAATGTCAGAAGTATGAAGCAAGTAGGAAGCTAGAGAACAAGAAATTTAAAATGGATAGGTTATCACTAGACATAGTAGGGATAAGCGAAGTCCGGTGGCCAGAGGCGGGGGATTTTTGGAGTGGAGACTTCAGGGTAATTCAAACAGCAACAGAGAAAGGAAATTCGGGTGTGGGGATAGTTATGCGAAAAAAGAAAGGATAGTGTGTAGAAAATTACTTACAAAAGAACGAAAGAGTACTCATGGTTAGATTAGAATCTAAACCGGTAAACACAGTAATAATACAAGTATACATGCCCACCTCTGGCTACAGTGACGAAGAGGTAGAAGCGATCTACAAAGATATCGCAAACATATTAAGATACGTAAATTTAATAGTTACAGGGGATTTTAATGCAATGGTAGGTGAGGGTAGGGAAGGAGCGGTAGTAGGTTTATTTGATTTAGACACGAGAAACGACAGGGAAAATAGGCTGCTAGAATTTTGCGACAAGAACAATTTAATCATCACAACCACATTATTTCAACATCATGCTAGAAGACGATATACTTGGAAGATGTCAGGAGATATAGAAAAATATCAAATAGATTACATTCTTATTAAACAATGGTTTAAGAATCAAGTAAAAGACTGTAGAAGCTACCCAGAAGCAGATATAGACACTGACCACAACATCGTAATTATGTAGGCCGCACTTAAATTTAAAAATTTGAAAAAAAGAAACGGAAAAAGGCACTTTGACTTTGAGAAACTAAAACATAAAGATATTCAAGAAAAATTCGAAAAAAGTCACATGAATTGCTGAAAGATATCGGGAAAATGTGTAACATACTGTTTTAATACGCTCTAATTAGTTTTATGATTTCTAAAAATAGTTATTTTCTAGTTTAATTTTAGCATTCTAATTATTAGAATGAAAGTCTGGTAGCATAAATATGTCTGTAATTGTAACGGTTGCAAGACTACCCAAGTAGCGTGCTAGCGAAGTTTCCAGGAAGATCTAATCGAAGAGTTAATCAATTTTTCCAAAGGCACTTTTCTTCAAAGGCACTAAACATGTCAGATTAGTTGCTATCTATGATTAGATGTCAATCATGTGTTAGGATCCTATTTATGTCAGGGTGGTCTGAAGCAATTTTTCAATTAGCGGAGTACTCAACTAAAATTAGTTCCGAGATCTACTTGTGTGGTTATCTTAGGGCAATTGGCAGTTTAATTAATCTTAAAGATTTACGACCGGCGTATCCTAAGCCGAGTATGAGAGCCAAGAAAGAGGTTATTTTTCAATTAACTTAAATGTATATAAGGATGCCAGCCGGGGGTAATCGGGGTTGTTTATTTCCAGCCGCGTTAGAGTCTAAAGCTCGCGGACTTGCAAGATTGAGTAAGTGTTTTATTTCTCTGAATTCAAGTGCGTGCCGTTATGTTCAAAGTTAGTTTATTTCTCTGAGTAAGTAATTATTATATATGGTATTACTATGAACTCAAGGCTGTGTTATGCATCATATGTCATTTATTTGTTTAAATACAATATCTGTCGGCTTCCATAACATACAACTTCGGGTTAAAGCTCCGTTCCAGTAATTTAATCCCGTTAGGTTATTGTTAAAGACCGCATCTTTTGAAGGGTTTCTTATTTTATTGTGTTTCGCCGTTGTCCGAGGCTTGTAATAACTAAGCCACGAATTCCGTTACTGTACTATTTGACCCGTGTGAAGGTTGTGTTTTTCCTGTTATTGATGACCCCGTGATTAAAGGAAGGTCGTTTCAGTATGCAAGTTAAGTAGACTACGGTAGCGTTAATTAATTATATGTATTGGGGTGTTTGCACCCAGAACTGTTGTTAATATTCATAAAATAAAAACTTTAGAATTGTTTAGTTAAGTTGTGTTTGTGCTAGCCGGAGACTTTATAACATTTGCCCCTGTGAAGTGACGTATTTTCTGTCCTGCAATCTTGGTTCATCGCCACGAACAAAGTGCGACGAGAGCTATTACCGCGATCGGTCCAGGGGCCGTTTAATTCCCATGGTAGCGCCCTATTGTAAATAATGTTAATTACTGTATAATTTTGTATGCATATGTAATTAGGTTAAGTTAGTTAGTAGCCCATTTAATAAAACAATTGGAATTTTGTCTTAGTGTGTTGTTGTTTAATGAACCTCCCCTTCTCACCGACTGCAGCAGCTTGCGGGGCAATGTCCCGAAACGTGAGGGTACTATAGTGTTAGAGGTCCTTCCCATTTATTATTTATTGTTAATTGGATACCCTCACGCGGTAGGTAAATATTCAAATTACAAATGTCTTATACTAAAGAAGTGGAAACAGAATGGAATAACATTAAATCCAGCCTAAACATGGCGGCCCGAGATATTCTGGGGTATGCGATAAAACTCTAGGTTATATTAATGCGTAGAGTCGTGACTGATACATTGAGTTTGCTTTTTCTTCACGGTAAATTACTTGATTTTAATAACAAACTTTGCTGTAATGGTAGTTTAATAATACTTCACATACAAACATTACAAGTATGCATAAAATAAACAAATTAAAATTCAATTGAATTCAACCGTCAATTTCTTACTTGCCGCTTTAAGGTCCGCATACCCAATGTTCCCCACCTTGCACAAAAACCCCACTTCAATTTACGATCGCAGCGGCGCACACACAAAACCAGTGTCGTAACCGACCGCACCACAGGTATAAACAAAAAGAAAATAAAAAACCATGGATAACAAAGGATATCCTGAATTTAATAGAAGAAAGATATAAATACAAAAATAAATCAGACAAAACAGGAAAACAGAGATACAGAGCCATAAAATGGGAAATTATTCGCAAATGCAAAAAAGCTAAAGAACAATGGATTGATGAAAAGTACAAAGAGGTACAAACTAAGATGAAAATAAGAAAGACAGATGAAGCATATAAACTAATTAGAATCAATTATAGGGATATAAAACCGCATAGCAAAAATATAAAGAACGCAGGAGAAAACGTCATTATAGAAAATGTAGAGAAAGTGGATAGTTGGCAAGAATACCAAAAAAGAAAGGTGCGGATAGATGTGAAAGTTTTCGAATAATAAGTTTGACAGCACACATGTCAAAAAAATTAACTAGAATTGTACAAAAACGAATGGAAAAACGAGCTTAAGAAAACTAGGAGAAGATCAATTTGGGTGTAACATACTGTTTTAGTACAGTCAGTTATGTACGAAATAACTCTCTATTATTTCTCAAATTGGTTTATTTTCTAGTTTAATTTTAGCGTCCCAATTATTAGGATAACGGTTTTGTAGCATAAATATGTCTGCGAGTTTAAACGGCTTCAAAAACTCCGTTCCCAAGTAGCCATAGCAGGGTTCTTGGAAAATATAATCCAAAGATTTAATTAACATTCCCAAGGTACAGAGCTTTACTTGGAAGGCACTTAACGTGTCAGATTAGTAGTATCTACTAATAGATGTCAATCAAGTAGCTAAGACCCTAGTTATGTATAAAGCAGCCCGAGTTGTCTGAATAATTTTCAATTAGTTTGGGTACTTAACTAAAATTATAGTTTCGGAGTTTTCTTGTGAGATTTTGGCTATCCTAAAGCAATTGTTAGTTTTAATTAACTTTTAAGAATTATGACAGACAACCTTTTCAATTATCAGAGCTAAACTGGACTGGGTATTTTTCAATTAACTTAAAGGTATATAAGGAGTTCAGCGTGGGATGGAAGGGGTTTTTTATTTCGATACTTCCGACAGACAGGTGGTTGATTTCTGTACTTCTGAAAGTAAAGTGATGTGTGTTTTTTATTTTATTCTGAGTAAGTACTTTCCCAGTTACTAGAACAGAGGTTATGGTATTTTTTTAAATAATGAACTCAAGGGTTGTGTTATGAATTATGTATCCGTAATTGTTCAACTAAATTGTGCCGACGTTCTGTAAAAATACCGACGTTCAGATTAAAGCTCTGAGTTTGGGCTTAAGTTGAACGCGTAGAAATTTTAATCCCTGAGTACTTATTTCGGCAGACAGCGAGGTTTCAGCAGGGTACACCGCTCATTGTTATTTCGACGGTAGCCTGGAGGCTCACGCAATAGCTTAGCAACGAAACCTACCTGATTATGCAATTTTCAGGTCGGGTATAGTAGTAAAGGACTCCCGTAGTGACAATCTTTGTGTGTACTTGAACGAGTTCCGTTACAGTAATAGTTGACCGGTGAAAAGATTGTTTCTGTTCCGTTAATTGGAGACAGTCTTGTTAACTTAGAGCGTGGGGCACAGTAGGTAACTTTATTAAAATACTGTATATATAATTAATTATTGTATTGGGGTGTTTGAGCCCGAAATTGGTTCTTATATCCTTAAAAAGTAGACTAGTCCTAAGGAATTTAGTCATTAATTTGGTTTAGTCGTATAGTGTTTAGCTAGCCGGGGACTATAATGCTCCACAGTAGTGCAGTGTTAAAATTTTCTGCGTGCGTATTTGTGACAATCTTTTCCCATGCTCAAGAACAAAGTGCAACGAGTGATAATACCTTGATAAGGTCCGTAAGCCTTCCCCTCCCATACGGTGGCGCCCTATTGTATATAACGGCAAATATTGTATATATTTTGTACTCATATGTCATTAGGTTAAGGTTTAATTAGTTGTACAGTTAATAAAACAATCTAAATTTATATCTTAGTGTGTTGTAGCTTAATGAACCTCACGCTCTCATCGACTGTAGCAAGCTTGCGAGGCAATGTTCCGAAACGTTTGGGTACTTTAGATTTAGGGGTCATGCCCTATTATTTTATTGGTAATTTGATACCCTCACGAGGCAGGTTTGTATATTAGTTACATGGGTTTAGGCGAAACATGGCAACACAAGAGACTATTTTAGCTCTGAGAGTGATCATGGAAAAAACAATATAAAACGGGGAAAGCATGTATATAGGGCTTGTAGATCTGGAAAAAGCATTCGACAATGTAAAATGGAAAAAAATGTTCGAAATACTCAAAAAGATTGGAATGAGTGATAGGGATAGACGAATAGTACACAGCTTATGCAAAGAGCAAACAGCAGTAATAGAATTAGAGCAGGAACTTAGAGAAGTAAACATTAGAAAAGGGGTGAGATAGAGATGTACGCTATCCCCATTAATTTTTAACTTGTACATTGAAGAGGCAATGAATACTGTCAAATACAGAAAGACACTTGAAATTACTATGCAGGGACAAAAGATTGACACGCTTAAATTTGCAGATGATCTAGCGGTATTAGCATCTAGCAAGGAAGAGTAGAAGTTGCTCTTAATGAAATGGAAACGGTTCTAACGGAGAGATACGGTATGAAAGTTAAGAAAAATAAAACTAAAGTACTAGTATGCAAAGGAGGGGAAAATAAATCACAAAGAAGAATACAAATAGCTCACAAAAACTTAGAAGAGGTTAAGGATTTCTGCTACCTAGGAAGCCCAATAACGCAAGATGGGAAAAGCGCAAAACATATTAAACAAAGATTAGCACAAGGTCGTGCTACATTTAACAAGAAAAAGCAACTATTGTGTTAAAGACAACAAACATAGAAACAAGGGAAAGATTGCTTAAAACACGTGTGGAGCACAGCACTGTATGGCTGTAAAGCCTAGACAGTAGGAGAAGCGGACAAGAAAAAGGTAGAAGCCTTTGAAATGTGGTGCTACAGACGTATGATGAAGATATCATGGACAGACAAAGTTAAGAAAGAAGACGTACCAAAAATGGTAGGGGAAGAAAGAAATATGTGGAAAACGGTAAAAAACAGGCGGCATAGGATGATAGGCCACATACTACGGCATGAGGGAATGGTGAGAAGTATATTAGAAGCAGAGATGGGGAAAAGAGAAGTAGAGGTAGACCTAGGTTAGAGTACTGCACACAGATAGTGAAAGATGTAGGCTATAGAAATTTCAGGGCATCCAACCAATCCCAAGATAGATAAACTAATGACGAAAAAAGTAACTGTACTTAAACATGATGATTATTATAAGCAACTACAAGTATTGGATGGGCAATATTCTCGAATAATGTTAGCAATCATGAGTTCAGATATGAAAATTTATCTCGAAACCGTCCCTACTTTCAACGGATATCAAGCTTTGCTAGTGGATTTCGTTACAGCGTGAGAAATATTTTTGAAAACCTTTTACAAACCCGGAGACAACGAAATAAATGTATTTCTTTTACGCCTGATAATAAGTAAACTGACCGGACGGGTACTAACGCTAATAGCCAGCCGAGATGACTTAGAACATTGGGAGGACTTTAAACGCATATTGATTGCATATTTTGGAGACCAGAGAAACCCAAAATGTCTTATCCTCGAACTGATAAACCTAAGAATGAAAAGCAACCAATTCCCGTACCAATTCGGAATGAAATGCCAAAACGTGAGAAGTCTAATCTTAATAAAATTAAAAAGCGAAGAACCCGACCAAAATATCCGACTTTTAAAGACAAAAATGTATGGCAAAATGGCACGCGACACCTAAATAAACGCATTACCAGAACGACTATCAGATAAAATCAGATTCCAACATCCCCACAATCTAGAAGAAGCCATGAATATGATAATAGAAGAAGAAAACGTAATGTACTATCGAAACAGACTATATAACCCCAACGTGAATAAAAGTTATTCACAAAAAAAAACCATACAAGCCGCGAGACAAACAACCACTTAACCAAAATTCACACCATTCAATGCACAAACGAACCAACCGCGAAGTAATAACTCAAAATTTAATAACCCGAATTTTAATAATCAATTCAAACAATTTCCAAGATCAACGTTCAACTCAAATTTTACGAAGCTCACATTCACGCCAAGATTCAACCAAAGTACAAACCAAGAAAGACCAGCATTCAGGAATACACCAATGAATAATAATAATAATAACAACCCTAACAGTTTACCTACAAACCAACACCTATTGATACCTCATCTGGCAGCACCAGACAAAACACAAAAATTACGCAAATCCGACCCAGCCATAACCAAAATGAAACTTTACATCGGAAGAACTATATCTCCAAGAAGTAGAAGAATTTGACAATGACCAGAATAATTACATTCACCCCAGTATAAACGATGAATCAAACAATTTAGAAAATTATAAACGTGACGAACCATGCGAAAATTCCGAGGAGGGCGACGAAGAAAACGTGTGCTCAAATTTTCAGATAGACCGATTTATAAACGACCACACCTAACAAATTTAAATAATATTAATTACCTAGTATTACCATATATAGAAATACCCCACGCAGAACTTAAATTACTAATCGATGCCGGATCCTCAAAAACACTAATTAGCCCTCGAACCGTAAAAAACATTATTTGGACTTTGTAGAGAGAGTGCCCTTTAAAATTAAAACAGCCCATCAAACGACCCTACACCAATTCATAGCTAAAACACCCTGACCAAAAACATTCAATGTAAAAATGAAACACAAATATTGTATTTTTAAATTCAACGATAAACACGACGGACTAATAGAAATGGACCTTCTAAAAAAACGGAGCCAATATTGACATAAAAAACCGTTTATCAAAAACAAAACACGGACGAATCCCCATTAAATTTCAAAATACCCAAACCGAACAAAAATACACGATAGAACCCAGAACGGAAAAAAATCCCAGTAAATTCAAAGAACGAATTAGAAATCATAAACCACATAACATTTCAACAAGGAGTAGAAACCCCACCGCATTAGTACAAATAATTATGCTACTACAACGATTCTAAACTCAAATAACTACCCCGTAGAACTGTCATTAACAAACCCAAATAACGTAGAGGAATAAAATTTTAACGAAATGTAAATAAATGAAAATTTAGAAAACAATTACAACGCTATAGAACACGACAAGATGTTAAGAGAAAATTTAAGTACCATTCGCTTTAACACCGACATTAACAAAGAAAAGCAGAGAGCAATTAAAAATTTATGTTTTGAATACCGCGACATATTCCATTGTGAAGGAATACCCTTAACCTTTACGAACACAGTTAAACATAATATAGAACTAACAGAAACAAGGCAATTTTTACAAAAGCATACAGACTACCTCAGACAAGCTAGGAAGAACCGATAGACAAGTAGCAGACTTATTAGAACAGGATATCATACAACACTCCAACTCACCATGAAGCAGACCCGTGTTAATAGTACCTACGAAATTAGACGCCTCAAGCAAGAGAAAATATCGAATGGTAATAGATTACAGAAAACTAAACGAAAAAACGGTAGATGACAAATATCCACTACCCAATATCACCGAAATTTTAGATCAACTAGGTAAATGTCAATATTTTTCAACACTAGACCTCGTCTCAGGATATCACCAAGTAGAAATAGACGAGAAAGATACATGGAAAACCGCATTTAGCACACCTAGAGGACATTATGAATATAAGCGAATGCCATTTGGACCAAAGAACGCACCCGCCACTTTTCAACGAGTCATGGACAATATATTACGAGGAATACACAACGAGAAATGCCTTGTGTACCTAGACGACATCATAGTTTATTCAACATCATTAGTAGAAAACATAGAAAGATTAAGAGAAGTATTTGAAAGACTGAGAAAAGCACATTTTAAAGTACAATTAGATGAAAGCGAATTTTTACAAAAAGAAGTATCATGTTCAGGACATATAATAACACCTCAAGGAGTTATGCCAAACCCCGATAAAACAAACGCACTACTAAATTACCCTCTACCAAAAACGAACAAAGAAATTAAACGATTTTTAGGACTTAGTGGTTACTACCGCAAATTCATTAAAGGTTACGCTCAGATAACCAAGGCTCTGACAACCTGTTTAAAAAAAAGAAATAATATTGAACACACCCCAGAATTCATTAAAGCCGTAAAAAAAATTAAAAGTATACTAACGAATCACCCCGTATTAGAATGCCCGGACTTTTCGAAATCAGAACCCTAAATGAGACCGAACGGAAATACAGTACAATAGAGAAGAATTATTAGGCACAATTTAGAAAATAAAATATTTTAGGCCATACCTTTACGAACAAAAATTCTATATATACGCCGACCATAGACCATTAGTATGGCTATGCAAACTTAAAGAACCAAATTCAAAATTAAAACGATGGAGAATCAGACAAAGGAATACGATTACGAAATTATATACAAAAAAAGGAATTTATAACAACAACGCAAACGCTCTAAGTAGAATACAACTCAATACACTAGAAACGGAATCAATTATAGGAAACGTAGACAAGACGGAAGTAAGAGAAGACCCAGAAGAGATAGACACCATACATTCGATACAAAATAAAGAGCCAAAAACTGCGATTAAAATTTTAAACGAAGCCATCGATATAAAATCAAATCAATTTATAATTATCGAAGTTTTAACCAACCCCAATACCGTAAAATATACAAAAGCAAAAAATAAGAAAATATACCAGATTCAAATAACCAAGGACGATAACGAAGAACAAATAATTAAAATTCTAAAAGAATACACCCAGGGAAAAAACGATTTTACTTTTACTTCAACACCGAACATTTGTATAAATGATTCTCAGAATTTTATGTTAAACTATTCAATAACTCTGGTCCTGAACTTATCCTATGCACAAGAAAATTAATAACCTTAGATAACCTGATGAAATAAACGACGTAATTAGAAACTAACACGAAGGCAAAACCATCAATCGTGGAATTAATGAAACAATAAAGCAACTTATAAGACGATACTATTTTAAAGATATGAAAGAGTTAACCACAGACTTTATTAACCAATGTGAACCATGCGACAAGGTAAAATACGACAGAATTGTAGATGCATTCACCAAAATAGGCCAAGCAATACCCATCACCTCTAAAAATAGCAGTGACGTAACACAAGGATTTTTACAATACTTTACATTTTATGGCACACCCGAAACCATAACTTTAGATAACGGCAGCGAATTTAAAAATGAAACGATACAGAACACTTTAGAACTTCACAAAATAAAAATTCATTTTATAATTGAAAATCGCCATGAATCGAACGGATTAATTGGAAGATTACATTCGACCCTGTTAGAACAAATCAGACTATTAAGATTAACTTACAAGAAAGAACGCATCACGAATTTAATGTCATACGCACTAATCGCGTACAACAATACAATCCACACATCAACCAATTTTACACCGCTAGAATTAACATTAGGACATTCAGATTTCCGTAACCCTTACGACATACACTACAAGAAAGAAGTATACCAGCAATACGTTAAACGATCATAAAGAGAAGCTAGAAATAGCTTACGATAAGGTAAAAGATAAATTAGATAACGACAAAGAACGTATCACCACAACCCGTAATAAGAATACCGACGCAAATAAATTTTCAATAGAACTAACCGTGTACGAGAAAAATTTCCAAAGTAAACGACACAAAACGGCACCCAGGAATTTAGGCCTGTTTAAAATTAAGAGAATATCGGACAAAAATATAGAGAACGGCAAGATACTGAAATATATTCATTTGAAAAACTTAAGACGCCCTGTAATTTTAGATGGACAATCATCACCCTTACTGTCAACCTCCGTCCAGGTAGAACGGACAACGAAGTAGTAATTGAAGAAAATAACCGCGATATACTACCAATAAAATTGCGAAGTATACAAAATACAATAGACTGTTGGACATTCACACAAAAATTCGATTTAACGGAACTAAAACAAGAACACAATAATCAAAGACAATTATTATCCATTAAAACAATAAATGGACACAGCCAAATTCGGAAAGAAATACGCCGTAGAAATGATGAATTATAACATTATAATAGAGGGAATTTTAAGAAATATAGAAGCTAAATTTAACAGATTAATACCCACAGCACAAACTACAAGACGAAAGAGAGGACTAATTAATGGACTAGGTAAATAATAAAAGCTATCACAGGCAATTAAGATAACCAAGACGCAGAACGTTATGACAACGCAATACAGCAATTTATTGAAAATCAAAACGATATAAAAACCATTATTAGCAACCAAATATCTATAACCCAATCAACTATTACAAAATTCAACAAAACATTAAGAAAGCTAGTAAGAAATCAAGATAGTATAACCAATAGAATACACACCCTTGAAACTAGCATGCAAACTACCATGTTAGGAATGAAAAACTTAATTAGATTCAATACAATATTCATCTAAATAATATCAACCCTTACTTTAATCCAAGAAATTTTAGCCACTTTAGAAAATGCCGTAACAATTGCAAAATTAAACATCCTACATTCTAGTATTATAGAACCAACTGATTTATTAAAGGAATTATTAAGAATTAGATCATTTATAACTAACAGTAAATTACCTTTTGATGTAATAGAATCAAACATTCTTATATTTGAAAAAAGAGCTATAGTAAAAGACTATATGAAGAGTAACTAAATAACATTTTTAATAGAAATCCCAATAGTAGAAAGTGACAATTATAATTATTATCATTTATTTGCTTTTCCAATGAAAATTACAAGCATGTATCAAGTTATCATACCCAAAACCAAGTTCCTATCATTAAATGAACTAAGATATGGTTATACAAACGAAAAATGTACCGAAGTAACACCAAATCAATATTTATGCCAATCTTTGACAACAACAGCTATCCAAGATGACAGCCCTTGCGAAGTACAATTATTAAAATTTTCAAATCATTACGAAAACTGTGAAGCCAAACAAGTGCAAATAACTAACATGAAAATTCAAAAAGTTACAGAAAACAAATGGATTGCCATATTTCCAACAGAAGTAATAGTAACCGTCTACTGCAATCAAGACGAAAACAACCTAGCACTAACCGGAAGTAAATTAATTACCCTTAAAGAAGACTGTTATTTAAAATTAAAAACCAAATCCTCAGAGTTTATCAAGATCCAATAGCAACCAATAAACTCGCAAATTTACCAGAGCTACAATTCAAGATAGAATAACCAGAAGATAAAGAAATAATCAAGAAACCCATGCAGCTAGAACATCTAGACTTAGACGAACTCAACCACGCCATGAAATTAATGGAAAATTATAAAGAACACTTAAGTGAATTAAAAGTGCCCAAGTTACATTATGACAACATAAGCGTTTGGACAATTGTATTGATCATTCTAATAATTTTTTAAATTATATATGTATTTTACAAAATGTAAGAAACGAAGTTAAATAAAGAAACAAATGTACCCTTAGAAACAATGAATTTTATGAATTTAAAAAATTAAGCCAAGAAAACCTTAATAATTCATTTACGTCGGGAGGAGTTATGTATCCCCCAATCTATGTATGTATAACAAAATAGAAGTTATTAGGAATTATTAGAAATTGTTAAAGAAATTATTAAGTCAAGTGCAACAACATTATTCAAAGATAATTAAATAAAGGTTATTAAGAGTTGTATTCCAGACGATAGTGATACTGCGAGTGGCAGGTCACAGACGGTCAAGAAACCGCGATTACTAAGAAATTAAGATTGTTACATTGTATAATGAATTGAATAAAGAAATAAGCAGACATGAGCTTTGCAAGTTCCCGCAGACATGTGAGGAGCAGGGATAACATAAATACGCCGGGAGTCCCAGATCAGTCAGTCAGTCTCAAGTATTTCAGCTTTAACATTCCAGTTTGCTTAGGCTACTCACCCATATTAGTTCATTATTAATTATTTTTCGACTTAGAGTAATTTTAATTCAGATTGTTAAAATTCCATATTAATATCTGTATAAATCAAATAAATTGTTACGAAGTTTTGGAAGAAGTTTTTAAAAACACCGCTCCCAAGGTCCGAAATGTAACTCGCGTAGCAGAATCCACTTCGGATTTGACCAAATATGGTACACCAACTTACTGATATCAAAAAGAGCCAAGGAAAACATTGGTCGGTCTCCATGGTATTTGCGATCGGATTTTATGTAAGAGCGATGCAATACTGTGAAATAATATAATATCAAACAGTTTTGATATTATATTATGACACAATATTACATTCTGTTACATAAAATCCGAACGTCGATACCATGGAGACTTACCGGTGTAATACACTGGTGTAGCCTTTACGATGTACAATTTTTAAATTAATTTCGTTCTTTTGATCTTTGAAGTGAAAATTATAACACCCGAAGCTAATAGGAAGTTTAAAACTCGTGGTCAGCGTGTAAAATAATGTTGGTTGGATATCAATGCTTCGCGACATAAAATATCGTAATATTTCGGGTTCGATAATTTTTAATATTTACAATTTAATTATAACCAAAGAAATAAATGTACGCACCTTTTAAGCTTAAAACGACAAACACTAACTACAGAATTTAAACACAACGAATTTTGTTTTGACACATCGTACTTATTAAATTCAAATTTGCGACTTGATTAAAATAATCACTTTAAATGGAGACAAAATCCGACCGACCTTTACTCCAAGATAACCTCATAACATTAACCTAGGCGAACTTTTATTTATAGCGTTTGCGGCTATTTATACATACTCGGCGATTATACAATCAAATCGATAGACTACGAACAATAAATAGAATCGGAAAGTAGATTCGAGACACCAACAAATCATGCAAATTTTAACGAATCACCACCGATCTCATCAGTATCCTATTTACATATGTACAAAGTACACGTCGGTATTAACGTACATCAATTTAATTTCCGGACTCCCGTGGTCACACGTCATGCTGAGGTCAAAGTTCACTCCCATGACCTCAGCAGGCTGCCGTTTATTACATGTCGGACAAGCTTGCTTGATACTCATTTATATTTTATGTTGTGTACGTTCCAAAACATTAGGTACGGTACAACCTTTGTAGCATCTACGAATTATAACTGACATGTTGATTGTATAGGAACTAGTATTTTCGAGAAACTCGGCGTGAGGTTAATTGATTAGACAATTAATTCCAATTAGGATTAATTCCAATTAGAATTAATTCAGAAGATAGTTAGAATATATGCGTGTGAAGTTATCCACGGTTTTGTGAAAATAAGAAGATATAATTTGTTTGGGATATATTTGTATAATTGTACATCTTCTATGCAAATCTGCTGCACATCCATTCGTTGTAGTTTAACTCTTAGGACCAGCTTAACAATAAAACTGAAAACTTGTTTCTTGCTAAGATAGAAATGTAAAAGAATGCTTTAACGTCAAATACATTTATTGTAAATGAATATGTAAGTGTGGTGCTGTGATAGAAGGTTGTATCAGGAGGTATTGTATGCAGGACTCCTAACTACAGTATTTAACCGGGCTTACTCCCCTAGGTAAATAACGACATGCGGTTACAATATTAATTTATTAACACTGCGAAGAGTGATTGTAAAGACAATAATATATACAATCTCCATAGAACTGATACAACACACGAGTACATCTAGTATCGCCGATTATTGCATAAATTTAATTATATAAATATAAAAGCGCGTTCACAACACGAATCGCGGGGGTGCCAAGTTGAACTTCATCCTTCGTTGCACGCCGAAGCACATCTGTCCACTTCACGCCTTCACCACTTAAACGGCACTCCGATGGTACCCGAATGCATCTGGCGGAAGAATTTAAATTGCTTTTGGGGTGCACGCACTGTTGAAATGTAAACTGTCCGTTACAAATATAATTGAAAATTTAAGTAAAATACATTAGAACGGGTATCAGCTCACGAGCTAACTCATCATCATTAGGTCTTCAATCCTGGAACTGGTTAGACGCGTACTTCCGTTGTTTCCTATTCTGAACTAACCTACTGATTTCCCTGAAATTTGCACAGTCTGCATCTATCACTATCTGATCTAGGTCTACATCTACCTCTTTTTTTCTATCTCTGCTTGTGACATATCCCATACTATTCCCCAAAAATGCCTTAAAACGTATTCTACCTTTCTATTTCTCTTATCTTTTTCCCCAGATATCCTTGTTCCCCTACTATTTCTATAACCTATTTGTTATTATCTTTGTCTGTCTATGCTATCATCCTCATACATCTGAAGCACAGCATTTCAAAAGGCTGCTACCGTTTTTCTGTCTGCGTTTCAGACTGTCCATATTTCATAGGCATACTGTGCTGTGCTCCACACATATGCTTTCAACAATTTTCTTCTTGTTCTATGTTTGTTGTCTTTCCTCATAGGCGCTGTTCTTCATTGTTAGATGCAGTTCGGTCACCTTCTATTGTTTTACAATTATATACCCTATTTCTCAAAACTTCAGTGGTTGTGAAGGGAGGTAAGCAGCCTATGGCTGCCAAGTTCCCCCAACACTTAACCATTTACCGATTTAATATATTTTCCAATATATCTTTTTGCACAGTAAACATTAGTTGCAGATATTTCGCAACCAACAACTAGTTGTTTATACTAATCATCAGATTTATCTGCGCTTATTTTTTCGTCATTAAGTTTTCCGTCTCAAAACTGGTTGGACACGTACCTGCACTTATTTATATTCTGAACTAGCCTATATAGTTCCCTGAAATTCTCACACAGCATGCGTATACAGCTCGTTCCCCTTCTATTGTTTTCTAAATTTATGCCCTATTTCACCGAGATTCAGTGAAGGGGGTTAAGCAACCTGTGGCTACCAAGATCCCCAACACTTAGACATTTGCCGAAATAATGGTTTTCCAGTAAATCCTTTCACACACTTAACATTATTCGAGAATATTGCCCAACCAATTCTTGTAGTTACTTATAATAATCATCATGTTTAAGCACAGCTATTTTTTCGTCATTAGTTTATCCATCTTGGGATTGGTTGGATGCGTATCTCCATTAATTTCTATTCTGGGCTAGCTTACACATCTCCCTGAAACCACTACAGCCTACATCTTTTACTATTTGTGTGCAGTGGTCTAACCTAGGTCTGCCTCTTCTTCTCTTTTTTCCTATTTCTGCTTCTAATATATTCCGCACTATTCCCTCATGCCGTAGTATATGGCCTATCATTCTATTTTTTTACCGTTTTCCACATATTTCTTTCTTACCCTACCATTTTTAGTACCTCTTCGTTCTTAACTTTGTCTGTCCATGATATCTTCATCATACGTCTGTAGCATCACATTTCAAAGGCTTCTTCTACCTTTTTCTTGTCCGTTTCTCCTACTGTCCAGGCTTCACAGCCGTACAGTGCTGTGCTCCGCACATATGTTTTAAGCAATCTTTTCCTTGTTTCTATGTTTGTGGTCTTTGAGTACAGCAGTTGCTTTTTCTTGACAACCTTGTACTAATCTTTGTTTTATATCTTTTATGCTTTTCCCATCTTGCGTTATTTGGCTTCCTAGGTAGCAGAAATCCTTAACCGCTTGTAAGTTCGTGTTACATACTTGTATTCCTGTTTTTGATTTATTTTCCCCACCTTTGCATACTAGAACTTTAGTTTTAGTTTTGTTAATTTTCATACCGTATCTCTCAGTTAGAACCGTTTCCATTTCATTAAGAGCAGCTTCTAACTCTTCCTTGCTAGACGCTAATACCGCTATATCATCTGCAAATCTAAGCATATCAATTTTTTGTCCCAGCATAGTAATTCCAAATGTCTTCCTGCATTTGACAGTATTCATTGCCTCTTCTACGTACAAGTTAAAAATCAATGGGGATTGGGCACATCCCTGTCTCACCCCTTTTCTAATGTTTACTTCTCTACGTTCCTGTTCTAATTCTATTACTGCTGTTTGCTATTTGTATAAGCTATGTACTATTCGTCTATCCTTATAACTCATTCCAATCTTTTTGAGTATTTCAAACATTTTTTCCATTTTACATTGTCAAATGCTTTTTCCAGATCTAAAAACCCTATATACACGCTTTCCCCTTTTTCTATTGTTTTCTCCATTATCACTCTCAGAGCTAAAATAGCCTCACGTGTTCCGTGTTCCCCTGTTTCGCATAAACCCAAATTGGTCTTCTCCTAGTATTTCTTTCACCCGTTTTTCCATTCGTCTTTGCACAATTCTAGTTCATATTTTTGACACGCGTGCTATCTAACTTATTGTTCGAAATTTTCACATCTATCCGCGCCTTTCTTTTTTGGTATAGTTACTATGATGCTACGTTTAAAATCTTTGGGTATCTCGCCTGTGTCATACATATAGCTTACAAGTTGGAAGAAACGTTTTGTTACTGCTTGTCCAGCGACTTTTGGAGTTTCTGCTTGCACCTTATCTGTACCCGGCGCCTTACCATTTTTCAGACTCTTTAATGCTAATTCAAACTCATCTCTAAGTATAGGATATCCCAAGTCATAGTTTTCAATGTCTGATTCCTGTTCTAATGCAGTTAGTTCCTCTCTTTATATAAATTCCCTATATATTCTTGCCATCTACCCACTTTCTCTACGTTTTCTATGATGACGTTTCCTTGTGCTTCGTCTGTCTTTCCTATTTCCATCTTCGTTTGTACCTCTTTGTACTTTCAATCAATCCATTGTTCTTTAGCTTTCTTGCATTTTCG
The DNA here is from genome assembly GCA_036346225.1 of Platerodrilus igneus. Classification (NCBI taxonomy): domain Eukaryota; kingdom Metazoa; phylum Arthropoda; class Insecta; order Coleoptera; family Lycidae; genus Platerodrilus; species Platerodrilus igneus. Next base: position 395,477 of record JARFIW010001397.1, on the reverse strand, counting down.
AATAATTTCCCATTTTATGGCTTTGTATCTCAGTTTTCCTGTTTCATCTGATTTATTTTTGTATTTTCGTCTTTCTTCTATTAAATTCAAGATACCCTTTGTAATCCATGGTTTCTTATTTTCTTTTTGTGTATACCATTCTCTTTCCATTTCCTTAGTATCAGATATTTTCCCGATATCTTTGAGCAATTCATTTGACTTTTTCGAATCTTTCTTGAATATCTATATCTTTTAGTTTTTCCAAGTGCCTTTTTCCGTTTCTTTTTTTCACATTCTTAAATTTAAGTGCGGCCTTCATAATTACGATGTTGTGGTCAGTATCTATATCTGCTTCTGGGTAGCTTCTACAGTCTTTTACTTGATTTCTAAACCGTTGTCTAACAATAATGTAATCTGTTTGATATTTTCCTGTATCTCCTGGCATCTTCCACGTATATCGTCTTCTAGCATGATGTTGAAATAACGTGTCTGTGGTGATTAAATTGTTCTTGTCGGAAAATTCTACCAGTCTATTTCCCCTGTCGTTTCTCGTGCCTAAACCAAATAAACCTACTACCGCTCCTTCCCTACCCTCGCCTACCACGGTATTAAAATCCCCGTAATTATTAAATTTTCATGTCCTTTTACGTATCTTAATATGTCTTCGATATCTTTGTAGATGGCTTCTACCTCTTCGTCACTGTAGCAAGAGGTGGGCATGTATACTTGTATTATTACTGTGTTTACCAGTTTAGATTCTAATCTAACCATGAGTACTCTTTCGTTCTTTTGTAAGTAATTTTCTACACAGTATCTTATCTTTTTCCGCATAACTATCTCCACACCCAAATTTCCTTCCTCTGCTCCTGTATGAATTACCCTAAAGTCTCCACTCCAAAAGTCCCCCGCCTCTGACCACCGAACTTCGCTGATCCCTACTATGTCTAGTGATAACCTATTCATTTCGATTTTTAGGTTCTCTAGCTTACCTACTTGCTTCATACTTCTGACATTCCACGCTCTGACTCGCAGAATGTTCCCGGCTCTTATTTTTAACTTTCTGATCGCATCCTCCGAAGTAGTTCCCTCCCAAAGATCCAAATGGGGACTATTTTAACTCCGGAATCTTTTACCCCAGAGAATGCCATCATGTTTGTTACAATTTAGGTACGCTGTGTACTTGGGAGATAATGTGGTGGTTTTCCGTTGCCTTCCACATCGCGATAGTGTGTCTTAGACTGCCATACCGACCCCTATGGTCTCTGCCAATCTAAGTACGGAAAGAGCCGCTGCCCTCTTTCGGGGACCTGTCTTAGTCTGGTTCCTCACTAACGACCCTACTTCTTTGGTTGGACCTGTAGTTTGGCTCTTTAGCTCATTAGAACACGCAAGCCATTTCACCTGTTCTAGTAATCTAGAACTTCGGCAAGGTGCAGGTCTATTCGAAATGGACGAGCTAACTCATCAGACATTTTAAACGCGAATGAATTCTGGAAACGAAGCTCGCAACAAAATATCAGCGCTTCCGCCACAAAAATAGTTCTCAGCACAAACACGAAGTAACTCCACATCTTAGTAAATTCTATAATCCCCAACATTCCCCCAGCGCTGGAAGCTCTAACTTTCAATAAACTAACAATTGCTTACATACATCAGCTTAATAGTACAATAGAAATAGTATGAACAAGTAGTACAATAAAAATAAGTATAGAACATTGAAATATATTTACATATCGTCAATAGGTAGCGGACAGATCTTGGAAAATGATCGACGAACTAGACCAGTATCAGTTTTAATCGACGCAACGCGATTAACACCGTTGGCACCAGTATAACCACTCATAATGCGCCAAAGACGCCACTATAACACTGGAAGATTGTCCTCCTTTATTAGCACCAATGTGCCTTCTTGAAGTTCGAAGTCATTGAAACGCCATTTTGGTCGTCGTTGGAGTTCGGACGCATACTCTTTGCTCCAACGTGACCATATTTGTTGCTGAAGAAGTTGAACTCGTTGGAAGGTATTAAATCTGGACTCTTTAAGGTGACTTAAGAAAGGATCAGGAGCAGAAATCATGGATCGAGCAATAAGGAAGTGTCCTGGAGTTAAAGGGAAAAGATCGTTGGATCAGAAGAAATAGGAGACAAGGGTCTCGAATTTAATAAATCGTCCACCTGTGCCAACATGGTAGAAAACTCCTCATAAGTAAGAACGGCATAGCCTAAGGCTCTGAGTAAGTGGTGTTTGCACGATTTTACACCCGCCTCCCATAGTCCCCCGAAATGAGCAGAATGAGGAAGAATGAAATGCCAAGTTATGCCCATGTCAGTTACTTTATCTGGAATAATGGTTGGTTGAGAAAGAAGGAAATTGCCCAATTCAAGAAGTTCTGAATTGGCGCCTATGAAATTTGAACCATTATCAGAGTAAACGGTGCTAAGATTACCCCTATGAGCAATGAATCTGCGAAAAGTCATTAGAAATGAATCACTGGAAAAATCAGTGACTAATTCTAGGTGGATAGCCTTGGTGGCGAAGCAAATGAAAAGAGAGATATATGACTTGGAAGTTTTAGCACCCCGTTCTTTGCGATCCTTAATATGAAATGGACCAGCGTAGTCAATGCCGACTACATGAAATGGTGGTGATGGATTGACTCGATTAGCTAGAAGATTTCCCATAAACGGTTTAGTTAATTTAGAAGAAATTAGCGGAGACACTTATGGACAACAAACTTTGCAAGACTGCGGCCAGCAATTATCGGCGTCGCCGTGGATCAATGTAGTAAGCGTAAGACTACGGATCCCAAGGTCCTGGGTTCAAATCCCGACACGGCAGACTGCTTGAAAAATGGCAGGTGAGCATTTTTCACAAAAATTACGCCCTCGTTCGGATGAGAGGTTAAATAGAGGTCCCGTGTTTGAGTGTTGTCACGCACGTTAGAGATCCTTACCTTGCCTGGAACGGCAAGGATTCGGCAAAATCCTAAATTTCCAGGCAACAAAAAACTCGCCTCCTGGCCAATGTAGTACTTTCTGGTGGAGCATTGGAAATGTAAATGAACGGCCAGCAATTATCCAATATCGTTCTCGCACGTGCGAAAGAAACAGTGGAACACCGACGTGCAACAGACGAGTGTGTTTACGTATAACAAGAAGCTGAGCAAATCTATGTTTTGCAGAAATCACAATTGGATGTTTTTTCTCAAAGGAGAACTGAGAATTTTGACGACGACCTCCGACGCGTATTACACCATCAGAGTCGAAAAACGGAGTTAAGCTTAAAACTGAGCTTGACTTTAGAATGGGAATGCCTTTCTGTGGACATTTTATTTCTTCCGGAAAGGACCCTAGTTGAGATGTTTTAACCAAGCGAGTATGTGAAAAGGAAATCTCTTCACACGTGAGAGGACCTAGGTTCCTCTCTGAAAGAAGTTTACGGCAATTACGCAAAACCGCAAACAGTATGCAATAACCCTTTCGAGTCTTGTCAAAGTAGAAAATTTGTCCCATGGGAAAGGTTTGATCTGACGCTCATGATGACACTGTAAAGTACTCTTTAAATCTGGTAGATTGGAAATACGATCTACGAAAATAGGCCATAAATTCTCAGATTCATGCAACCAGGAAGGACCATTCCACCATAGACTACATTATAATAATTGAGCAGGTGAAACTCCTCTTGAAAGTATATCGGAAGGATTTCTTTTAGTAGGTACATGCCGCCACGTGGCATGAGCAGTCAAAGTTTGTATGTCTGCAACTCTATTGCAAACGAAAGTTTTAAGTGGATTAAGCGGTGTTTTTAGCCATCCTAAAATGACAGTAGAATCGGAACAAAAGACAGACCGCTCAAAGTCTATGCCTAAGGCCTTTGTAGCTTGAGCAGCAAACTTGGCCAGCAACGCGGCTGCACAAAGCTCTAAACGTGGAATAGTGACAGGCTTCAGGGGCGTAACCTTAGCCTTCGCACACAGAAGCGGAACGAAAACCTGACCTTGCGGGTCAACCGAACGTAGGTAGATAGATGCCTCGTAAGCATGAACTGAAGCATCTGAGAATCCATACATCTCCACCTGCACGGGATTGCAACAGACAACATGACGTGGAATTACGAGATTGTTTAACTGAACCCAATTTCGTCGTAAAATAATCCAACTATTTTGAATTGAAACAGGTATCGGATCATCCCATGAAATCTTTTCTATCCAAAGAGACTACATGAGAATTTTAGCGGATATGACAAGAAACCAGAAGGCCTAAAGAGTCAAAAATCTGTGAAATGTCGAACAGCATAGCCCGTTTAGTAGGAATGCCATCTGACGGACTGGAAATTGAATATCGTAAGTAATCGGTTTGAGATGACCAGGTAAGACCAAGTGTTTTGGTGTTTTCATGAGATCCGAACTCAAGAATGCTTAGGTGAACGTCCTGCGGATTTATACTGGAAAATACCTGTGGATCATTGGAAATCCACTTTCTTAAGTTTAAAACCACCTCCAGACAGAAGCGTTGGAAGCCCTTGGCAGATAGCCTTGGCATCAAAAAGCTCATCAGAACCTGTAAGAAGATCATCTACGTACAAATTTTCCTGAATTATTCTGGAAAACTGAGGATGTGTGTCCTTAACTAGAATACCTATCTCAGTCAAACATCGAATTGCCCGAAATGAAGCCTCCGCGGTACCATACGTTACGGTATTTAAATCAAAAGTAGAAATTGAATCATAAAGAGAAGATCGTCATAGTATCCTTTGAAGAGGTCTTTGGCTTGGATTGATCAGAACCTGTCTGTACATTTTCTCAATGTCAGCAGACAAGGCGTACTATGTTTGCAGAAACTTAATAAAATTAAAAAGAGATCCTTTTGGATAGTGGATCCAACCATCTGAATACTGTTTAACGAATGTCCACTGGAAGTTTTAGACGAACCGTCAAATACAACGCGAAGTTTGGTTGTAAGACTTTCCTCTTTAACTACGCCGTGGTGAGGAAGATAGAAAACTTGACCTGTATAACTGAGGTCGGAAGGTGATATACGTCCAAGATTATAATATTCCCACATAAAGGTATATAATTTTTTGGATTTTGGGTTTGACTGAAATTTCATTTCTAGATACTTGATCTTTTGAAAGCTGTATGCCAAGAATCACTCACAACAGAAGGGTTTTCCTTAAACGGAATGGAAACTATGAAACGACCATCAGTGTCTTTCGCGGGGATTTTCTTCTTGCGAGAGGACCATTTCGGACGGATACTGTTCCAATTCCCAAAACTGCATCAATAACCGAATGAAGACATTTTGTTCGAATCAGCATGTCAGTGCCTAACGGACCTGCAACAACATAACCAAATCGAGTTTTTTGAAAAGTAAGAAGACTTGGACCTAATTTAAATTGTCCCGAACATAAAATCGTAAGGAAGACTGGCGATCTAAGAAGGATGTGGATTTCACAAGATTTGTGAAATAAAGGATCTGATAACTGAATGTTGTCAGGAATGTGAGGCTTGGTAATATCCACATGCCAGTTAGGTAGATTACTGGTGATATTGGCAATGACAAAGCAGGAAATTGTCAATTTGAACCACGAATGATACGAAGAATAAAGCGTAATGTCACAACGTGAATGTATTTGCGAAGTGGCCTTGCTAAGAGCGGAAATTGTAATATCAACTGGTTTTGTAGGAAGTCTCAACCTCTTACAAATATCCGAAGTAATGAAATTCGATTGAGAGCTTGAATCTAACATAGTCCTAACTCTGAACAATCTGCCATTGGAATCGCGAGTTGGTGCGCACACGGTAGGAAGTATTACTTGGGAAGTATTACTAGAAAAGGCAGAAATTGTATGCGAAGAAGCTCCTCCCACAGAAGACAAAGTGTTTGTTTGCCCTGCTGAGACTGTAGAAGTTTGCGAACGTTGAACGTCCTCGTGCAAAAGCGTACGATGCTTTGACTTGCACTTCCTGCAAGTTAAGCGAGAAGAACATTGTGAGACAAAATGTCCCTTGTATAGGCAATTGAGACATAGTTTCAACTCCCTTACCTTTGAAATTCTGTTTGTGCTGATTACCTTAGAAATTCAGTGCAATTACTGAGCAAATGAGAACCTTGGCAGCTATACCAACCGCTTGAATTACTAGATGTCACAAATGTTTTAACACTAACCTTGGATTTTTCACGCCTCTGGGGCACAACCGTAGATTTTTTTTTTTAAAGCGGAAAGCAAATCCGCTTGGGCTTTAAGAAGTCTTGAAATTCCGCAAGAGTTGGTAGCTCTTGAGGTAACTCTCTAAGAGTAGTAGGGTCGAGTTTGTTGACAATAACATAAATGAGAAATGTCAATGGTTTGTCGTCTGACAAAGAGCGTAAAGCACTAACATGTTTGGATAAGAAGTCGTTTATTTGAAGAAGCTTGTCAAGGGACTCCTTTAAAAGAGACTCGATGTTGAATAAAGATTGGACATGATTACGAACAATCATGCGTGTATTATTGTTCCTTTTGCACAACGTGTCCCACGCTACACGAAAATTGAACGAAACGAAGTCTAGAGACTGGATAACCTGAAGTGCCGATCCAGTAAAAGAAGCCCTCAAGTAATGAAAACACTGTAAGTCGCTAATGGACGTCTTTTTATTGATTAAAGAATCGAACATGTCCCTATATTCGAGCCAGTTTTCTAGATTCCCAGAATAGCGCGGTAAATTTATCGTCGGAAGTTTAATGAAATGTGAATTGTGCGATTCAGAATGATTTGATCGCGAACTTGAAGAACGAGATGGTCCACGAAATTCGGGTAAGTCGGAATTATTGACTTTTTCTAAAATCATTGATGCAATAGAAGTGATTCTAAAGAAAGACTCTTCAAAGAAAATATATTGTTCTTTATGAACCAAGTTGTCTGAAATAGCAATATCTTCGAAGGACTGCAATAATGATTTTGAAATGACCAAGCGATCATTCAATTCCATGATTAATTCTCTTGTAACTGACTCAGGAGTAGAGTCGAAAGTATTTTTGAAGCCATTTACATAATTGATAAAGCGTGTAAGTTTGCCTTTAATTCCACGTTCTCGTGCGAGTAACTCCATGTTTTAATATTTACTGAAATCTGTTAATAATTATATAAAAGTGTCTGTACAAATGTATGAAGGAATAAAGAAAATCAGTTGAAAGTTCACATCTGTACTAAAGGATAATACCCGTTAACGGTATTTTAATTACTATCTTCAAAATAACTAGAATAAGTTAGATAATAATATGAAATTGCTATCAATGTAATGAAATGTTATAAAATGTTATGAAGTAACACTAGAAAATTTTTTATTGTCATAAAATCTTTAGTAATTATTGAATAATTACCTACCTAATGTTGTTGAATAAAGTAAATTTTAATTACAAAATGTACTAGGTAACCTGTCTAGATATACCAGTACGCAAAGCTTTAATTTAAAAATGTTTAACGAAGGTAGTGGCATAAAAATCGATTTTTAATATTATGAGTAAACAGTAAAGAAATGGGATGTTTTATAATATCTGAAATTTCGTCGTAAATGAGTTTAAACGACTTGTTTATTTAAAGCGGGCAACCCTCATTAGCTGCGTTGAACCTTGAATTTCTGCCTGCAAGAGTTGAATATACGTACAGTTTTGTAATGCAAGTAGTTGTTTTTATAATGGAGCTGTCCAAATAGGCCTGAATCCGGCTCGAAGGCCCATATGTTTGGGATATATTTGTATAATTGTACATCTTCTATGCGAGTCTGGTGTACGTGTATTTGTTGTAGTATTAACTCTTAGGACCAACTTAACCAATAAAACTGAAAACTTGTTTCTTGCTAAGATTAAAATGTAAAGAATGCTTTAACGTGGAATACATTTATTGTAACTGACACAAGCTAACCCCTCAGATATGTTAAACGCGAATGAATTCTGGAAACGAAGCACGCAACAAAATATCAGCGCTTCCACCACAAAAGTAGTTCTCAGCACAAACGCAAAGTAACTTCACATCTTAGTAAATTCTATAATCCCCAACATAATTTGAATATTTATAACAAATATTTATATCGATACTTTAATACGCAAACCGGCCAACTTCACTTTTTTTTACTAAAATAGAGTTTCTAGGTACATAGAAAATTGGTATTATTGTCCATCACCTATAAAATAAATAACTCCAAAATTCAAACCCGTGTTCACTATCGATTGTTGGAAAAACGAATAACTCCAGGTATATAAGAAATACGCAGTTTGAATCAGACAACTTCAATATTTAGGCCATTTTAAATTGTAAGAAAAACTATATTTGCACAAACAACAGCTCTTTATGTTCAAATTACCCTTTCAACAGTACATAGTTAGAATAGAATATACTACAAGCTCTCCCAACAATTTACTTTCAAAATTAATCGCTATATTATCTTCTCAATACTACGATTACGATACTACTAAATTACTTACTAACGAAACACTATAAGTAACTATTCAAGCACTAATTATTAATCAGTAGTAATCGAGGAGTAACTCACACTACTCAAAAATGTTAACCAGATTTTCGAACTTCAAGATTTCTTGGAATTTCAGTAAGAATTCAAAATACTTCAAAGGATTTCAATAAGGCTTCTAGAGATTTTTGTAGGACTTTAGAGAATTCAAAGGTTTGAGTGAAACTTCTTGGGCGATGAGTGTTTAAGGATTTCAGAGATACTTTAATTCAAACTTCAAGAGAAGTCAAAGATTTCACCCAGAATTGAATAAAATTTAAAGACTACGGGAGATTTCAAATTTTAACTGAAAGATTTTTCAATGATGAACAAAAAACCAAAAAACAACAACAACACCAATCATTGTATTCCCTTGCGGGGTAACAAAACCTAGCACCTCTTTCTGAGGAGATGTGCCGGCACAACTCTAGACTACTATACATTGTTTTTATTCCCAGCACCATTCACAATCTTTCTCCACGTCCCTCGGTCCCTACACACTTCATTGGTCTCTGTAATATTCATACACTGCTTTGGGCATCCGGTCTTATTTCTCATACATCTCGCCTGTTGTTCTTTCAGAACCTCCTCTACTATAGGGTCTTTCATTAAGCGCTTCCAATCTTTAAATTTAAATAAAACAAAGTTATGCGTGAGATATCATCGAAACTTTTATTCGTTTGAAATGCCTATCGATGTCATATGTATGGAATATAACATCCTGCAAATGTCCGCCGCGATTTGGCTGGGTAGCGCGTATCCGAAATGTTCAATTTTCCATGACTCTGGCGCATAAATCAGGCTGAATTTGACCGATGGCCTGGGTTATGTTGTTTTTGAGAGCCGCTGTGGTTTGTGGCTTATTCGCATAAACCTGCGACTTAAGAAAACCCCACAAGCAAAAGTCTAACGGAGTCAAATCGCACATCACCTCCACGTGAGATGATCTTGCCCTCAAATCGCTCGTGCAGAATGTCCAATGTGGCATGAGCTGTGTGGCACGTAGCGCCGTCCTGTTGAAACCACATGCTGTTAATGTCCATATAATCCAATGTAGGCCAAAAGAAATTGGTAATCATCGACCTATAGCGCTCGCCGTTGACGATGATGGCGTAGCCAACGCCGTTCTGAAAGAAATAGAGACCGATGAGGCCGCCAGTCCAAAATCCACACCAAACAATGACTTTTTCGGAATGCATAGGACGCTCTAGGATCTTCTGTGGATTGGTATCGTCCCAAATTCGACAATTTTGTTTGTTGACGTACCCATTCATCCAGAAATGGGCCTCATCGCTGAAGATGATTTTTTAATAAAAATTAGGGTCAGTTTCCAACTGCTCCAAAGCCCATTCGCCGAACACAAGTCGTTGTCTATGATCGTTTACCTTCAGCTCCTAGGTAAGTTGAATTTTGTTCGGGTGCAGACCCAAGTCACGACGAAAAATTCGCCAACTTATGGTCTACGAACGGCCTAGTTCTTGAGAGCGACACGAAATTGACTGCCTTGGATTTCCCTGAACACTTTCACGGACAACGGCGATGTTTCCGGCAGATCTTGCGTTTCGTTGTCGTACGGATGTTGGTTGATGGTTTACTAAACCAGTGGACTCAAATTTATCAACCACACTACGAATAGTACTTTCGGTAGGACGATTATGGCGACCGTAAAATGGGTGAAGCGCTCGGAACGTTGCCCGAACAGAACACCCACTTTGATAAAACAATTTTATCATTTGCACGTGTTGCTGAACACTATATCTGTCCATGGAGATTTGGCGAAACAAACTGTAAAAATGACAGCCACTTTGACACATGTAACTTCAACAATATGACCGCTGCCAATTATCAAAGTTCGGAAGTCTCCATTGGAAGACCCTTTACATCCAACCCATCTTTACGTGGTCAGTCCCTTGCAGCTCTACCACCCATCTTGCTTGCATATATACGTTTGATAAGTCTATCCTCATTCATTCTTTCCACTTGTTCAAACCATCTAAGCGTACTTCGCTCGCTTAATTCCTTAAAGATCACTCGCAACCAAAACTCTGCTGATCCATTCGTTTGGCAATTTATCTCTCAATGTTTTTCCGCATACACTTCTTAGGAACCTCATTTCTGCAGCATTTATTCGACTAACATGCTTCTTCTGCCAGACCCAAGTTTCGCTTCCATACAAAACATTTGACACAAACATACTGTTGTAAATGGCCAGCTTTGTATTTATACTCAATCTTTCATTCCTGTTCACTGCCCACATATTTTCGGATATTTTTCTGCATTTGCTCTTCTTTCTATTTCACCTTCCAGCTTTACGTTATTCAAAAACTTTCTACGTAAGTACACGAAGTCATTCACTTACTCTATAGTTTCATTTTCCATTCTAAATACAAAGTCGACAATTCCACCATGTCTGTCAAAAATCATTGTTTTCTACACGCTTCCGACATTCTGTCAAGCATTTGTTGCAAATCTTGTGACGATTCGGCCAGCAATACTGCATCATCCCCATACAACAACATACTGATACTTGTTTCACCAATTTTCACTCTTTCCATTCCTTCGCAAGCCTGCCTAATACATTTATCTATAAATACATTGAACAGCCATGGTGACCTCACACAGCCCTGTCTCACACCTTCCATAATGTCAAAGTATTGCCTCATGTTACCATTCACACGTACACATGCTCTACTGCCCTCTCACATCGCTCTGATATTTTATATGCACTTGCTTACACTATCCAGGCAGTGCCTCTCAAAATACACTTCTGTTCACAGAGTCATGCGTTTTCCAAATCTACAAATGCTGTATACATTTTCTTTCTGACAACTGCTGTGCTCCACACATATGCTCTCAACAGTTTTCTTCTTGTTTTTATTGTTGACTTTGAACATAGCCGCTGTTCTTTCTTGTTAGATGTAGTTCGGTCCCTTCTATTGGCGTCGCCGTGGATCAATGTAGTAAGCGTAAGACTACGGATCCCAAGGTCCTGGGTTCAAATCCCGACACGGCCGACTGCTTGAAAAATGGCAGGTGAGCATTTTTCACAAAAATTACGCACTCGTTCGGATGAGAGGTTAAATGGAGGTCCCGTGTGTGAGTGTTGTCATGCACGTTAAAGATCCCTACCTTGCCTGGAACGGCAAGGGTTCGGCAAAATTCTAAATTTCCAGGCAACAAAAAACTCGCCTCCTGGCCAATGTAGTACCTTCTGGTGGAGCATTGGAAATGTAAATGAACGGTCCCTTCTATTGTTTTGCAATTATATACCCTACTTCCCCGATGTTCAGTGGTATGTGAAGGGGGATTCTAAGGTCCCGGGTTCAAATCCCGACACGGGCGACTGCTTGAAACATGGCAGGTGAGCATTTTCCACAAAAATTACGCCCTCGATCGGATGAGAGGTTAAATGAAGGTCCGTGTGGGAGTGTTGTCACGCACGTTAAAGATCCCTACCGTGCCTGGAACGGCAAGGGTTCGGCACAATTCTAAATTTCCAGGCAACAAAAAACTCGCCTCCTGGCCAATGTAGTACCTACGGGTGGAGCATTGGAAATGTAAATGAACGGTATGTGAAGGGAGGCGGCTCCGTGGCGTAGTGGTACGTGTGTGACTACTACGCCCAAGGTTCCGGGTTCGAATTCCGACACGGACCGCTTGAAAAATGTTAGGCGAGCATTTTTTACAAAAATACACCCTCGTTCGGATGACAGGTAAAATGGAGGTCCCGTGTGTGAGTATTGTCACGCACGTTAAAATCCCTACCTTGCTTGGAAAAGCAAGGATTCGGCAAAATTTCAAATTTCCCAGTTAAAAAAACTCGCTTCTTGGCCAACGAAGTATCTTTGGGTGCAGCATTGGAAAATCGCATGTATGGTATGTGAAGGGGGTAAGCAACATGCGGCTACCAAGATGCCCCATCACTTATCCGTTCGCAGAATAATAGTTTTCCAATAAAACCTTTCTCAAAATCAACATTAGTGGAGAATATTGCAAAACCAATACCTGTAGTTGTTTATAATAATCGTCAGGTTTAAGTGCAATAATTTTTGTCATTAGGCTTTCAGTCTTGTAACTGGTAGGTCATGTACCTGCACTTAGCAATAGTCTAACCTAGGTCTACCTTTACTTCTCTTTTTTCCTATCTCTGTTTTGAATGTATTCCGCACTATTCCCTCATGCCTTAGTATGTGGCCTTTCATCCTATCTCTCCTATTTTTAATTGTTTTCCACATATTTCTTTCTTCTCCTACCATTTCTAGTACCTCTTTTGTTCTTATCTTTCTCTGTCCATGATATCTTCATCATACTTCTGTAACACCACATTTCAAAGGCTTCTGCCTTTTTCTTGTCTGCTTCTCCTACTGTCCAGGCTTTACAATCGCACAGTGCTGTGCTTCACACATATGTTTAAAACAATATTTTCATTGTTTCTATGTTTGTTGTCTTTGAACACATTAGTTGCTTTTTCTTGTTAAATGTAGCACGACCTTGTGCTAATCTTTGTTTTATATCTTTTGCACTTTTCCCATATTGTGTTATTTGGCTTCTTAGGTAGCAGAAATCCTTAACCTTATGTAACTTCTCGATACCTATTTGTACTTTGTTTTTGATTTATTTTCCCCTCCTTTACATACTAGTACTTTAGTTTTATTTTTGTTAGTTTCATACCGTATCTCTCTGTTAGAACTGTTTCCATTTCATTAAGAGCAGCTTCTAACTCTTCTTTGCTAGATGCCAATACCGCTATAACATCTGCAAATCTAAGCATATCAATCTTTTGTTCCTGCATAGTAATTCCAAATGTCTTCCTGCATTTGACAGCATTCATTGCCTCTTTAATGTACACGTTAAAAAATAACGGGGATAGGGCACGTCCTTGTCTCACCCCTTTCCTAATATTTACTTCTCTACGTTCCTGCTCTAATTCTGTTACCGCTGTTTGCTCTTTATATAAGCTATGTACTATTCGTCTATCCATAAAACTCGTTCCAATCTTTTTGAGTATAACGAACATTTTTTACATTTTACATTGTTGAATGGTTTTTTATCAGATCTACAAACCCTATATACACATTTTCTCCTTTTTCTGTTGTCTTCTCCTTTATCACCCTGAGAGCTAAAATAACCTCCTGTTTTACCCTGTTTCGCCTAAACCCAAGTTGATCTTCTCCCAGTATTTCTTCGGATCGTTTTTCCATTCGTCTTTGTACAATTCTAGTTAATATTTTTGAAACGTGTGTTGTCAAACTTATTGTTTGAAAATTTTCACATGTATCCGCGCCTCTTTTTTTGTATAGTTACCTATGATGTTACGTTTGAAATCTTAGGGTATCTCCCCTGTCTCATACATATAGCTTACAAGTCGGAAACACGTCCTGTTACTACTTGTCCAGCGACTGTTAGAGTTCTGCTTGCACCTTATCTGTACCCGGCGCCTTACCATTTTTCAGACTCTTTAATGCTAATTCAAACTCATCTGTAAGTATAGGTTATCCTAAGTCATCATTTTCAATGTCTGATTCCTGTTCTAATGCTGTTAGTTCCTCTCCTGAATATAAATGCCCTATATATTCCTGTCATCTAGTTACTTTCTCTACATTTTCTTTAATGACGTTTCCTCCCGCGTCCCTTATATTTTTGCTATATGGTTTTATATCCCTAAAATTCATTCTTATTAATTTGTATGCTTCGTCTGTCTTTCCTATTTCCATCTTCGTTTGTACCTCTTTGCACTTTTCATCAATCCATTGTTCTTTAGCTTTCCTGCATTTGCGAATAATTTCCCATTTTATGGCTTTGTGTCTCTGTTTTTCTGGTTCGTGTGGTCGGTTTTAGTATTTCCGTATTTCTTCTATTAAATTCAGAATATCCTTTGTTACCCAAAATTTCTTATTTAATTTTTGTTTATACTGCAGAATATCTCTGGCCGCCATATTTAAGCTGGATTTATTATTATTCCATTTTGTTTATATTTTCTTAGTATCAGAGATTTTTTCGATATCTTTCAGCAATTCATTTGACTGTTTTTCAAATCTTTCGTGGATATCTTTATTTTTTAGCTTCTCAAAGTCAAAGTGCCTTTTTTTAAACAGAAATTTTTTTTGTTTATTGTACATAAAAGTTTGATGGAGATGTCCTCCCCCACATTGCTAGATTTTTAGTTATCTTTTAATACGTTATTGTGATTCGTGCGGGTCCCTACTTTCCTTTCGGTTTCTGCCTGACCCGAGCGTTCTACCGTAAAACTGTAATAAAATTTTAGGACACACAAAACCTGCTACGCATTAGTTCCGGAAACCATTTGTTAATCGCGCGGGTGTAAAAAGGCACCAATACGACTGTGTTTAAGGGCGCGATAGCATCACTCTATTTTCATAACACGAACTAATTTTAAAATAGCCGCCTTTGTGGTATAACTTTCGCATGATAGAGGGAACTACTTTATTTTAACTTTAGTAGTTTAGTGGTTCGTTTCCAAGTTAGGCAAATAACGGTTGCTAGGATACGGAACGATGCTGGTTTTTCTCCATTCCTGTAACTATTCATCGTAAATGACCTTCAGCAATTTCGAAGTTGTTGAACAGCAAGCAAAGCTTTAGATACATAGTGCATTCTAATAATAGCCAAGGTCGTTTGCCTAAACAAATTTGTATTGTATTGAATTATTTCATTTATGTGCATATGATATTCGCTAATTTTTATTTTTGGATGTGTAGATTATTGTTCATACAGTGACATTTCGTTATTATTAATACTCCCTGTATGTTTGTTGTGGTTTGTTTAGCATTCTTCTTAATTTTCTTTGGGAATTAAACCACTTATATTTTTTTAAATCAACTTTATTTACGTTTCGATCCATGACCTAGGATCGTTGTCAAAATAATAAAAACTTCAAGTTTGACATTTATGACATAAATTGAAGGTGACTTTGATTTATTGATGTTTGAAATATTTGGTTTGAGTACACAAATCAAAAATTTTTAAAGTTTAAAAGAATGATTGCCTTCAATTTGTATTATAAACAAACATTTAACGCTTCATTTAGTGTGGGTGTATTTGCGCTTGGGGGTAAGTATATTCTAAAATTCTTATACTTTGTGGATAGACAGATAAGTAATGGACAAAATTAATTATATATTTCATTCGATTTTGAAAATGCGTGTTAAAATATTGACATTAATTTTTGTAGATTTGATTTAGTCGAGCAACCACTGTCTTCTTGAATAAATAAATTATTTGTTTTGCATACACTATTTTATCAAAAATATTCATTATTTAATTTATGACACCGAATGGTGAAAATGACAGAAACTGTTTACACTAACTTTTTTTGTCCCATATCAATCAGTTTAAAAACGACATAAACCCTATTTATAATTTAAGCAGTCCCCTAAAAATGTCCTATCATGTTGTGATTATTTAGGGTACCAAAACTTTAAAAATCCTTTTAAAATTTATTGAGATCCAGCCTAATAGATTTTGCAAAATCTTACTTTTAAGAAAAACAATTTTGAAATTTCATGAAAATATAACTATTACCTAATAACATGAAAAGTCGTTAGATTTCAAATTTTTCTCACAATTATACACCAATTTAGGAGAATTACAGTCGCTTACTTTTCTTTTCAAAACTTAAATAAGAAAACACCTATTTCTAAAAAATTTGAAATAATGTCCTAGGACTAAAATGATCAACTGATTCTAAAATGTACAAAACTATAGGGTGTGTAGTTTATACAGTACTTTTACTTCTAGTCAGACCGTAAATAATTTGAAATTCACAATTATTTCAAAAATTTGTACTCCGCTTTGTCTTGTACAAGCCTTTCAAATTTCAAATATTTATCTGAAATACGAAAAAAGTTACAGTATACTTACTTCCTGTTGTCGCCTGGTGTAAAGTTTCTTTTATTTACGTATTTACATTTTTCAGATGGGTAAATATAAGAAGGTGTATAACCAAAATCCAGGTGGTACCAGAAAATTATCGTCCAAGTCTAAAGCACCCCGCTTAAGATGGCTGAAAATGCAACAATTACCGCTGTAAGTTATAATACATTCATCAGTAGTGTAGCTAGGATATCTTTATGTGGCTGTTTATTTTGGAATATAAAATCCAAAAACAATGAAAGTATACCTATTTAAATGTCGCATATCCACCCACAAGAATTATACATTCTTCAGATGCCTTGAGAATAGAAAACCACAAATTACCCGACTCTCCACTTGTGACTATTTGGAATTTATAAATATGATAATGCAAACTAAAAATATAAGTGTTTTCGCATTCTTCATAGAACTAAGTTAGTGTGATTACCCTGAAATTATGACGTAGAAAAAAATTACTTAGTATTTTCTCAATGAATAGTTTTAAATGAACGTCAGAATAGCACATCTGTACTGTATCAGAAATACTCATCAAATCTGTAGGGTACATACATAACAATAATATTTACGTTTTTACCTCGTTGAATTTTGATAGCTGTATTTTACAAAATATTATTAATTTTTTCTAAAATTCTATAGGATTTCATAAGTTTTAGATTGTTTTGACAACAATGCGAAGAATTTTTGTGCTATTTTGAACGAAGTAAGCTCTCGGATGTGTCATATGTTTTTTATATAATTATTAAGTACTGACACTAAAAATGAGTAATTTTGCCTCACCTGCACACAATGGTACAAGCCTTCTAACTACACTGGTTATGCCCGTTACATTATAATTTAACAAATACACATATTAATTAGATTTCATAATAAAACCTTAACTTTTTCAGTTTGAAATCCACATCAGATAATTTAGACAAGCCTGGCCCATCAGGTTTGCAAAGATTATCTGAGGTAGTTAGTAATCCAAGTACTTTATCTGAAGAAACTTCCGAGCCAGAAACAATGAAGTCGCAGACTGAAACAGAGTATGCTAATTTGTATAAATAATCCAAATTATTATATCATTGTATTTCATATTTAGAGAACTGTGAAAAATCAACCAAGGAAAGGTCACATACACTTCCAGATAATTGGTCATTTATACCAAAAGCAGACTATAATAGGTAACACATTGTTATTTGTATTTCATATCCATGTCGGAAACTATGTATAGGTTGGAAATTTATCTACAGGGTGATACATTTAGTATGTCAAAATTAGCTATATATATATATATATATAAAGTAAGATGTATCTGTAAACAAACTCTTATGAAAATAATAAGAGCCATTGACAAATACAAATCGGGCTGGTAGTTATATAGCCATTAACAAAACATTAGCTTTATTAATTCATAGGGGAGGAAACATCCACTGACCAATGGTTTCGGCTTGTTAGCCTCATCAGAGTGGACTGTTCCCAAGAACCCTATGAAGTAATCGAAGCTATTATAATTTGCGGACTGCAAATAACTTGTCTTTGTTTATTTGAATTGCCTATGGGGCATGAACCCGGGTGTCGCCACGAGAAGGTTTGTTACGTTAGCAAATAAATTTTGCTGTAACATTCCGCAAATCTCAAAGGCCCAACGTACTTTTGTTAGTCATTTTAAAATTTATTATGTAGTTTCGGTTCAATTCTGTACTTCCACACTTTAGTAGTGTTGGTGTTTTATCACCTGATGGCGGTTTTATTTACTTTTGCCATAGTACAGTGATTGTTTCGAAATTATATCATTATAATAGCTTCGATTACTTCATAGGGTTCTTGGGAACAGTCCACTCTGATGAGGCTAACAAGCCGAAACCATTGGTCAGTGGATGTTTCCTCCCTATGAATTAATAAAGCTAATGTTTTGTTAATGGCTATATAACTACCAGCCCGATTTGTATTTGTCAATGGCTCTTATTATTTTCATAAGAGTTTGTTTACAGATACATCTTACTTTATATTCAATTTTCTTATTGCGGACTGCAAATAACTTGTCTTTATATATATATATATATATATATATATATATATATATATATTTCTATATATATATATATATATATAAAGAATGCTCTCTCTCAGAACGCCAGTTTCCTGGAATAAAATCACAAAATTTTATTTGGAACTCGAGCCTCACTTTTGGGTCGCCAAAGAATGCTGTGATACCCTATTTGATTCGAGCCTCACGAATTGGGCGCCAAAGAATGCTGTGAAACCTACAAAATCCGTGAACTACGCTTGAATCGAGCCTCACGAATTGGGCGTCAAGAATGCTGTGAAACCTACAAAAGCTATTCATTACCTTAACTGTGTTGGTCCATTGACTTTCTTCTGTTAATCGGCTCGGCTGCTCCTCTAGATAACTTTCATCCTCATACATAAAAAAAACAAACACATTCCTACCACAAACATCAACGTTAACTCTATTTACATCAATATTCACAATACATTAAAATTTCAAAATTAAAATTCAGCATAAATTTTAGTATCAGAAATTTTCACGATTAAATTTGTTATCATTTTAAAGTGCATCCAGAATTAAAGTCCTTGTAGGATGCCTACTAATTACTATAACAATATATGCAGAGTACAAAGGGAGCATCTACCACCCTTTACCTTAATTAACCAGGTTCGTCTAATTGAGCTCAAAGACATACCCTAAATTTTCATCATAATCCAGAACATCAATACTAAATACCCCTTTCTACTTAAACAAGCAAATTTCACCTTAAAATTAAAATATTATTGTTAGTACCATTTCACTACTGTCCATTTTGAGTAAATCAATTATAAAGTTATTCAACACACACAAAAATCTCAAAGTTCAAACAAAATAGTATAATTTACCTGAAGGTTACTTGCACTCGTAGCTTCAATGTACATCGTCCCTTTTGTTAATCACACCATTCCAACTGGATTATATTTACGGCTTCTGATTCTCAATGCTTTTCAAATCTTCTCCATCACCATTCATCTAAAGTTGTTTCAGGGCTTTTCCGGAACTCCTCTGTGTATATCTGACCCTTGTTTCGTGGATCCAGACACGTTTATGCACCATTTAAGTATTAATACCCCCGAAAAATAACAAAGAACTTCATACTTCTTTCACCAATATACGCCAAAACTGCCTACTTTTGTGTATATATTTGTCGTTGTAAATATTTTACCAATTGGTACAGTGATACTAAACTTTATTACCTTGTATCTTCTTTTCTAAGTGCACTAACGTACATTCATTGTAGCACGTAAAGAACAAGCTGTTTTAAATCACATAATATTCGAGCAAACTGTTTAAATTATTTAATATTAAAACCGGAAAACTAAAAAGCACTGTTTAACGCGTTCAATCAAGTCGAAGATCTAAGAGAGCTTCTCATATTCACCTCCGTATATATAGCGGTTAGCCTGTCTGTCGGTCTGTTCCCCAAAACGGCCAGTTTCTAGAATTTCGTCATTCTATGTTCACATTCCGTAGCTCGGCATGCGATTTTTACGAATTTTGACTCGCCTCAGTTCAATCTCAGAAAATTTCCACACGGCACGCAACGTCTGAGAATACCTAATTAAATTTTATACAGAAATGTTATTTCTTCCTCTCAATTTTGCCTTTTACTTTCAACCAATCGCAACCCCATGACGTTGCTCTACTCACGCCTTTTTACTATATGTGTCTCGGTCTTGCGCCTATTATCTGTCTCTATCTACCCTGTTCTTATTAGTGCAAATTGATATTCCTTATTATCGATTATTTCAGTCCATGTGGACTATCTGGGTTAAATAACCCCGTATCGCACCTTCTCGTGAATATTAAGCCACGGTTTCTCCAAGATTCATTGTAACCATTAATTATCTGCAACATTTACGCAGAATGAGCTTTTTAAAAATACGCAGGTGTTTAAACATACTATTAATTCTCAGAGCTTGATTTCATGGTATTTTTATAAGTTTTTATAGATATTATATGTTACTAACGGTTCAATTAACTTCAATTACAATTATTATTAGTACATTTTTGTTTAATACCGGTTACTTAAAATAGAGTTAATTAATATAAATTTTGCACGTAATTTTTATTTGTTTCTTTATTAGGGATAATTAAATTACCCGTAAAGTTTTCTAATACTGCTTCCTTTTATATAAAGCGTCTTATAAATAATTTAAATTTCTTAATTTTAATAAAACGAATGAATTTTTATGCTTCACGCTGTTATTTAATAACGCGTACCTTTTCCAAAAGCTTCTACACAGTGATTAAAATTATTTGATGTGATTATTTAATTTTCTACCCTGATCTAAATATGAGTAATATATATATATATATATATATATATATATATATATATTGTATAGTAAATATCGGGTCGTAGTCAATCTGGGCAATTAGATAATTCTTTTAATCAGTTAAAGCTTTCGAAAAATTTTATTTTCTTCTTCAGGAAGACTATAATTGGAGGATTACAAAAATGTTAATACGTTAATGCTACTTACGATTATATGAATCTATCTAGTAAATAGTTGGAGCATGATAATAGTTAGGATACGACGACAAACTTGGTGAGTACATTCAAAACACATAATACAGTTAACATAATAATTAATTAACTAAGGTGGTTTGTTTCTAAAAAACATTAACGGACAATTTAAAAATTATAAGTTACATAGGAACCAGTCAAGTTATAAAATACTCCTAACATATAAACTTTGCAGTGAATTACTATAGATAAAAGTTTGTATTACACTAAAACAAGTATAGATTACGGCCAATAAGGACAACATAAAAGGAGGAGCACTGGTTAACTAGATGTACGATACGTAGTGTTTTTTATAACTGAAATCAGATAGGAATATATATTATTTAAGTTTTGAGTGTCAGTTTTTTTATTGATAGGATTGTCTTGTAAAGATATCGCGACCATTTCGAGGAAAATGCGTTTTTTGTAATGACTTTCCCTAAAGACAATTTTAGCGTTGTCGTAATCGATCGTGTGTTGGGTCTCAATAGCATGAGAAACTAATGCACAGGTTTTGGTGTTCCTATTGAAGTCACTTTTGTGGGTAGTTATCCTAGCTGAGAGCCACCTGGATGTGTGACCTACATATTGGCCCTGGCAATTTTTACACGATATACAGTAAACGACATCCGACTGTTGCAGTAGGGGGGTACGGTTTTTTAATTTACTAAAAAGCGCCTTGTTAAGAGTTAAAACAGGTTTCTTTGTTAGGGTTATTCCTTGAATGTCCTTTAGAATATGGCACAATTTAGCTGTAAGATTTTCCACATACGGGAGAGGAATGAAGATCTTGGGATTTGTGTTAGCGGTGGAAATCGAGTTGTGCCCAGGGGTTGGCTGATTGATGACGGAAGGGGTATTAAAAAGTAATTTTGGGTTCCTAAAAAATCTAATATTTTGTTTTGTTTTTCAGAATAGAGGCTCGTGAATTATATTTCGAGAAAAATCACTCTTATAAAGAACCAACTGTTAGTGGAAACCGCATTGTGAATTTGCAATATGTATTAAGTTGGTCCATAGATCGGCAATACCGACATTCCCAAATTTGTACTGATGGAAAAGTATATTTGAAAAAGGAATGTAACAGAGGATTAGGTCTAGTAAGCTGCCTTATGTTTGCATGTACAATGTGTGATAAGATATACAAGCATTACACTGAAAATATTTCGCAAAAATCAAAAATTAATTATGGATTTGTTTGGGGTACTCTGGCAACTGGCAGTACACATGGCCATTCTCAGGAACTATTTTCTGTTATGGATATACCTCCCATGACACTACCAATTTAAAAAAATTGAAGCTGAATTAGACGCTGTAAGAAAATCTAATTGTTTAATATTTTGCTCGACAGTTTGTTTAGGTATGGAAGGACAACCTTATGAAAGATTTGGAAGAAAATGGAAAAGTAGAGTTAGAGTTGAGACAAAACCTTGATGTCGATGCAAATGGAAATCCTGTCAAATCCTGTTAGCGATAGATAGATAGATGTTAAACGGACATATGACTTTAATTATTCATTGTGGTTGGCGACTTTTGTTGATGAGAAAGTCGCTGGGTTACTTATTAGTGCTAAATACAGAGAAACTTCATTCACAAAGTAAGTTTGGTACAATTTTCTATCTGAACATAATTTTTTCATGATATATTTCTAGATTGGGAAAATTGGTACTTGTGCAGTAGCGATCAGGTGGGGTGTCTATTGTACTTCGAAATTGGATTACGCCTATGAAAAAGAAGGTATATTGGCCTCTTTACAAGGAGCAAACCAAATATGATCAAACGTTGAAAGACAATAAGGAATATAATGAATCCACTTGGATATTGCATCCTGTGAAACGATGTATGAGACAGATGCTGAATATTAATACAACTTGTAGAACATCATCAACAACGATACGATACAGTTAGTGCAAATGTAAATGCCACACTGTCTTTATTTACTGAAATTTTTTTAATTTACATTCGTACAGCATTGTAACCTCTAGTAATTTAAATTCCTGTAGCATAGTTGGTAATAAGTAACAGGTATATAGTAGTTATAGTTTACTAAGCATGCAGCACATTATACTTAAGTTGCCGATTGTTAGAATACGATAGTTTGTTACGTTGGAGATAGCCTCTTTTGCATTTTTTCTTTTTTGCTCCATTTTTATTTAGCTAAGAGTGCTTTAATTTTTTGTATTTGTTTTATTTAAATTAAATTAATGTAAATTAAATAATTCTATTAGGCTAGTATAGTTTTTTATAAATGAAAATTGCTCATTTAAATGTGCATTCTTTGTAGCCTAATTTCAATGATTTCATCAATTTAATAGATGAAAACCGTTTTGATTTGGTTGGTGTCTCTGAAACATGGCTTACTTCATACGTCCCCAATACCTCTGTCAATATAAATGGTTATAATTTTTTTCCTAATGATAAAGTGGGTCCACGGGGTGGGGTTGGTGTGTACGTAAGGAAAGAACTTAAATGTCAGGTTATTTTGTTTGGTTTGCAATTGACTCGTATACTTGAATATATTTTGGATAATGTTTAAATTAAATCGCAAAACTTTTACTGTAGGCACAGTATACAGATCCCCAAACTCTAATCCGCTTAGTTGTGTTGATGAACTAGATAATATATTATCTTAATAAGCACTAATGATGGATAATATAATATGTTTAGGTGATGTCAATGTGAATCTTTTCAATTTAAGTAATATTATCACACTGCATTGATTCTTATGGATTCATCCAAGTAATAAACGAACCTACGCGCATAGTAAATAACAGCAGTATTCTTTATTGATTCCATATATTTATCAAGTGATAAATTATTTGTTCGTGCAGGTACTATTGATGTTGATATTGTTTCGGATCACAGAGAAAATTAGAGATTGTTTGGATAAGATAAAAGTCATAATTAACAATACCTTTATTCCATTAGTTAGTTCTTCAAGAAATTTCTGTTTAATACTTGACGATGATCTATGCTTTAAGTCACATGTTGCAAGGTTAATAAAAAGGTCATATATAGCACTTAAACAACTATATGCTTGTCGGTATATACTAACCTTACAATTGAAAAAGCTGTTGTCGGAAGCTAGTTTTGTTATTATTTAACTATTGTGATTTTATATATGGTTCAAACCTTGATAGCAGTTCTATGACACAAATACAAAGGATTCAAAATACTTGTTGTCGTTTAGTTTTTGGACTAAAAAAATTTGATCATGTATCGCATAAGATAAAAGAGTTGCACTGGTTAAATATGGATAACTGCAGGAAACATCATTTGTTATGTTTTGTTCATAAAATAATTATAAATGACTTCAGAGGATATTGCTAAAATATTAATGACACGCTCCAAAGTGCATTGCATCAATATTAGACACACTAAAACTTTAACAATTCCCAAGCAACTGACTGCTATGTTTCAGAGAAGATTCATCTATAATGCTGTTTCTAATTATAATGCAATTCCAGATGGATATAAAAATCTTTTTTACCTTTACTGCATTCAAGGTTCAAATCAGGGCGCATATTTTGGATAAGTAGTAACATAGCCTAATTGTATATTTTTCAATTATTGTGTAGTATTATTGTGTATTGTGTAGTGGTTAATGCAGCTTAAGTGTAAGATAGTCTATGACTAAACTTTGCCTGTATGGACCTACAAACATGCCTTATATACTAATATTTAATGTAATATTAACAACAATAAAGTCAATTTCAATTCAAAAGCTGTTCGTATATTTATTACTAAACGTTTATCTATTGACCTTAAAATGTGGGTTTAAAAATATTATTTACAAATGCCTGTTATTCACTTCTTTTCACCAATAGTTTTATATCATTTACATTGCTACGTATTGTGTAAAACAGTGTTCCTTTTAAGTTTTTGGTTGGTAACGACTTACTGTTCAAAAATACCTATATACACATTGTAAATGTTACAACAATTGAACCTATTTTTAATTTCTTAGTTATTCATTAAAATAAAACATTTGTAATAATTTTGTTTTAATAAAGCACACTTTACAGGTAACAACTCAAAATTTTTTTGTATTGGAAATACATTTTTCGATATTAGAATTTGATGAAAAATATTAAACCGAAGACCCCAAATATTCTATTAGTTTGAATATTTATTGAAATAAACGTTTAGTCGTTTTTGACAGAGTCGATTTAATGTAACAAAATAGCTATTTTTTACAGAATAAACCAAAAAGGAATTCTTTTATGGTTTATTTCTAATGCCTAAAGTTAGGTCTAGTTTCGTAAATTGTTTAATCCTAAATAAACTTTTCCACTTTTATTTTTAATTTAGCCTAAAATATATTTCATAATTAGTGGGAGTTTTGAAGTTTCTTGTTTATTATAATCATTTTTTGCCGGAAGCACAATTTGAGAAAATGTTATTATCACATCTATTTGACGTTACATGTGAACTATGTATGGCCAAAAATGACGGAAGTCTGCTACGTGAGGGTAAAGAATGGGAACACTAATAAGTTGCCTATATGTTTAAAGCTGATTTTGACACTTTTCAAATTGAAAATATAATTACCATTGCAGACCCCTGGTGAAGCTACACAAGACAATGAACGTCCCCAAAGTGAAGTGTAAAATGATGTAGGAAAAATTATCGTTTTTTGAGAACGTCCTCCTCCAGATCGTTCAAATTTGAAAATCATTTCGCCGAGTACCAAACTCGCAACCTAATTTGTAACAAAATGGTATCCTATTTCCCTGCAATGGTTCCACTAAGATATTTTAATAAACATTACTCTTGCTAACATGATGCAATATTTTGCTTATATTGAATATTGTAGAGTATCTAGTTACGTTTTGGGATACGGCACACTACCCTTTTTTTTTAAAACTATTATAACATAGTTTAAGCTTTACAAAGTAACACTGCTGTAATAATTTACTTATCGCTTGTAAACATAAACATGGAAGTTTACAAACAACCATGGATGATGAGGTTATGTCATTTTTGGCTTCATAAATATTCGCAATTAATCCAATCGTTATTATATTAAACTTATCAATTCACCATATATTATTAGTTTACTTCATTTCAATGCGACAACAACAAAGTCCAAAATAATTCAATTTGAAATATTCTGGTTTTAAACCTTATTCTACACATCATTAACAGTGCCATCTTCGAAGGAAATCGTGAACAATTTCTATTAAA
Organism: Platerodrilus igneus; assembly: GCA_036346225.1. Lineage (NCBI taxonomy): Eukaryota > Metazoa > Arthropoda > Insecta > Coleoptera > Lycidae > Platerodrilus > Platerodrilus igneus. The sequence continues at coordinate 369,390 of JARFIW010001397.1, read as the reverse complement.
ATGGCGTACAATTAATGTAATAATTTAATAAAATCCATTCAGTACACTATGGCTATCATGATCAATATTTTTGAAATTTTTTTTAACAAAACGATTAAATATGTATTCTGCTATCCAACGAATGCTTTTTTTTATATACAAATTGATTATGTTAGATGTAGTAACTAAAATAAAGTAAGTGAATTTTAACATTATTTTTAACAGCTATTTCTTGTTTATTACTGCACTTTAGAAAAAAAAGCAAACCTTCGCTAGAAAGTACAAAGTTTTGTGAGTCTAATGGTGAAGTTACATTTTGCATATTTTCAATCCAACAAAAGTTATTTACCAAACAGAATAACCTGTTTTTTGATGGATTTTAGGCAGCTAACCATACATCCGATCGCGCCCTTAAGACGATACACAGATGTTTATAATGAAAACGTTATAGTGCCTGAATATAACACAACCCAATATACGTGTTAATATAGCTTGAAAACATTTTAACTAACCACATCTAATAACAGATCATTAGAAGATATACAGTAATCGATTATGAGAATCTAGATCAAAAATATTATGAATTAAAGAGCATGACATTTGTACGTGCTACACAGAATTGATGATAAATAAATAAATAATTGTAAGGGAAGAATTTGCTATTTTAAGCTATGACTGACCAAAATTAATTTTGATACCCCAACTTAGATAAATAGAATAAGTAAACACGATATTAAGTAAATTTCACGCCTTCTAAAAAGCTCAGGAAAAACGTTATAAACGCTATTTAACCACCGATTTAAAACTAAGCAAATATAAACAATATTTCGACAGAATGTTCGTCTTTATAAAACTCGGTCGTGCAAATGTTAATGGCTTGGGTTTTGACGATACCTTTCACAAGCGCAAATATTTACATACTTAAACCCACACGATAATCACTTAATTAAATAATACCATTGACACAATGTATTTCCACTAGTTACTTCCCACATACTAAATTGATGTATAATAATACTCCAAAATGGGCGTCATATTATTAATACGTAACAATAATTCGTTTTAGTACGGAAAAGTAATAATTACTGGGAACCAGAAAAATATTGTTAGTGAGATTTTTAGTAAATAAATACCACGTGAAATCGCCCACTGACGAATACGTGATAAAATATCTTATTGGCAAACTGCCAAATGGAACAACGAACGCTCGCTCCATTAGAATAAATATCATAAACTTGGAAAAAGTATTTGGGTTATCACAAAAGCGAAGCAAATTCAATTTTGTTGTGCTTGGTTTCCGTCGTCAAACACTTCGAGTGGAAATCACTTACGAACATAAAGATTCGACTGACTGATCTTTTACGTCAATGTTGTTCCTTTATTAAAAAGCTAAGGAATATTCTCATGGAGTAGTTTATTTCCTTGTTCAGACTGAAGCTCTAAAAGACATTAAGTATTTTACGAACACGACTTTTAGTTTAACAGGAAATAACATCGCGTGTTTATTTTATAAGTATCTGTTGCATAATTTTCACGTTTCAAGTGGGACGTGCATTTTAAAGTTTTGACTATACATCCGCTTACAGAACGATCAAAATATTTCATCAAAGAATTCCTTATATGAGCCCGGATAGTTAATATTTGCAAAGAGTCGATATCGAGATTTCAACGAGAGAGCACGTGCAGTCCAGAACGATTTTAACTAAATAGTAGTTTTCAGTATTATTTAGTTCAACGAGGTAAACTACAACGTCGAAATCCAGCAGAGCAGCCATCAAAGAGGGTTTTAATTTCAACAATCATCGAGATGCACTTATTAGTGCATTAAAAAAGAATTGCCCCGTGTTTAGTTCTGCAAACGTGCGAAGGCTATTATTAGCTTTTGTACTTTGGTAGAGCTGAATACTGAAAAGTTCCGCTATTAAATCAGGTTCGATTATCTAGCCTAAGACACCTTGAGCTATGAACGGGTTGGTGAGTCTGCCAATCCGTAGATAATTATCGCGGATCAACATAGTGGAACCCGTCTTCATCTCCGCCACAATCCAACCCACGGGCGTTGGGTTAAATTGCTTCGCTTAAAACACCTTGAGCGCTCAACGGGCTAGTGAGTCTGCTAATCAGGAAGTAATTCAACCAATCGTGCGTGTCTGGAGGGGACGCTTCGTTGTATTGCGCGGGCGTAGTGCTTGCACTGTTACCCACGCCATTTAACGAAATGATGGAGGACGAGGACGCAACAATGGCACAAGGCGCCGAAGCGAAGAACCCTCGAAAGCGCGCAATTGACGACGCTTCGGAGGAGGCCTGTGACGACGGCTTTACGGTGCCGAAGAAGAAGACATCGAAGCAGCCGAAGACGACCACCGCCGCCGACAACGAATCGGTATGAACCGATTGCAACGCTTGAAGAAGCAGCAGAAACAAAGGAGTCCGATGCCATCAGTGAGAACCCTGCGTTGGCCGGAGCCGTCGCGTCCCCCGTCGTTCTTCGCAAGAAGAACAAGTGGGTGGCGATTGTGGCGGAGCTTAACCGTCGCAGACTACAGACTACAGGACGGGATCAGTATCACACCAGCGACCCCGACCGACTACCGTGGGATCACGGCTTTTCTGTCCGAGCGCGGCGAACAGTAACACACTTATCGCCTCCAGGACGACAAACCGATCAGGGTGGTCTTGAGGGGCATTCCGGAGGAAATCGCAGCCATGGACGTCCGAATGGAATTCGTCGCACGCGGACTGTCAGTGCTCTCGTGTGCACGCATACACAAGGAGCGACCGAGACAATCCTTGCCCCCCTGGTCATTGTCACCTTGACCAAGTCCACCGAGGCGAAGCAAATCATCGAGCTCCAGCATGTACTGCATCTACGAGTACTGGTGGAGATATCGCACCGGCGTCCTGAAGTAGGACAATGTCATCGGTGCCAGCGATTCGGGCACACGCAGACGAACTGCAAGGCCACGCCTATGTGTGTCAAGTGCGCCGGCAACCACCTTAGCGGCACCAGCCCCAAAAGCAAGGAAGTTCCTGCGGTGTGCGTCAACTGCGGTGGCGCGCATCCCGCGAACTATAGGGAATGCTCTGCATTCCCGAAGCCAAGGGTGGCTGCCAAGAGGCAACGCGAGACCACACCTAAGGCACCGGACAGCGTCCGCTGCTGTGGGAGCCCGCCCCTACGCCAGCGTCGCCAACAACTCGCTACGGCCGTCTCTACACCGACAGCCAAGAGCCCAGCTCTTGCGCAAGTTGAGATGGCAACCCAACCCACACCAGCGGTGGCGCGGCAGCCAGAGAGACAGCTTCCTGTGGGGGCGTTCAATGGGGTTCTCATCGGACCCCTCGCTGGAATCGACTTCCAGAAGCTGACAACGATTGCCAGAAAGCTGCTGCCTATACTCGCCGAAGCCAAAAACTTCGGCGATTTAGTCATGGGTTTAATTGCCTGCGGCGAGAATTTCAGCGAACTCTTCCATTTTAATAAATAGACGTCGCGGAAATCCCTGCAGATACCGTTCTGAAACGCGCGAGGGTTGATGGGAAAGCGATTTGAGTTGATGGAGTTTGCGTTGCGACACAACATAGACGTTGTCCTGGTGAACGAGACGTTCTTCAGCGTACGAGACGAGCCTAGGCTTCCCAACTACAGGCTGTTTCGGAACAATTGAGATGGCGTCGGAGGAGTCACAGCGGCATACGTCAAGGCGAGTCTGGAGCACTACGTGGTAGACCTGTCAGACCTAGAACGACTTGAAGTGACTGTAGTATGCACAGTATTAGAGGGTTTCGGCCCTCTACGCCTGGTCTCAGTTTATAACCGGCTAGGTGGCGAACCGCTTAGCACGCAGAATCTGGACGCGTTGTTGGATACGAGAGAACCTGTGCTTTTAGCAGGGGACCTCAACTCCATACACCCGTCTTGGAACAGTCGGGTAGCGAATCGCAATGGACGCATACTTCGACAGTTTGCTGACGGCCATGAAGTCGAGGTCTTAGGACCAGCAGAACCCACTCACTACGGCAATAGAGGCAGGCCAGATGTACTAGACGTCGCAATACTCCACAAAGTGACGCTTAATACAGAGATCCGGGCCGTCAACGACCTCAGTTCTGACCACAACCCGGTGCTACTAAATCTCGGAGGGGAGCGAGCCCCGGCCATCAACGAAACCCGAAAGGAATAAACTGCGCGTACGCCATATTTTTTCCAACTCGCGACAGCGGTGAAGGACCTAGTCCAGGTACGCTAGTCATGGGATCCCTATAAAGTCTATGACAAGGGATCTCGAGTCCGACACCAAAGTAGATTTTTAGTGGGTATGTCCTTGCTTCGGCAAGGAAAAGTCTCACACGGCGGATATAAAATCTATTGCCACTATAAAAAAATATATTTACAAGGCTAATCAACGCTTATATTTCTACCAACAAAATAATCAAACGTACTGCAAAACGGAAGAGCTGCAGAAGGAAATCGTATACAACTTGTAACGTATTTTTAATACATCAAGTCCTCAAAGTAGTTATTATTGACAAATTCCTCAAGTTTTGAAAATTAAATATTTTTAAGAAATTTTAATTGGTTAAAATTTGGAAAGCTTCTTTGTTCCAAATTTTCGTTGGTTGCAGAATAAATTTATTTGACGCTATATAAAAGTAGAGTTTAAGTGTAAATGAGTCGTTTTAGATGAATTTTTCTACATAGAAAGAAGTAATAAACGACAAGCATTAAATTTGTTACAATTTCAATTAATTTTGTAGTCTAATAATTTTTAAATTTATTATTAATCGCTTCAGTGTTTTGAACAGTATAGTTTAGTGAAATGCCGTCATTTGAATGCAATTTTTAATATAAATCTGGATTTTATACATACAAAATGGAAAACATTTACAGAAAATTTATTAGGACATTTCGAAAGTCTAAGCAAACAGCGAACGAAATTTTTGATCTAAAATATCATTAAAACCAAAATAAAAAATTTACTTTTATGACTACAAAGAAAGAACAATCTAGAGAAATCCACGAAGACACTGGTTAATTAAGTAAATGTGAAATAGGCAACAAAACATACAAGGGAATAAAGGATGTCAGACTACACAAAATCAAATCACAATTAAAATGATCCAAAAACATCATAAAATTCAATAACAGACAATACGGCAAAAGACCATGAGATCAATCTTGTTACGGGCCAATTCAGCACTACGACACCAAGGGACGGATCGGACTCCGTGCGCGGCCTAGCTCTAGCCGGTGAGGGGTGGGTATGATAAAAGTCGTAGGTCGGGATTGCTAAACGCCCTAAGATGACAATTATAGTGGGAGGTAAACTTAGTAGTATGCCAAAAATCGGGAATGACGGCAAAATGGGGTGGGCACCACCAGTAATGTCACTGTGTCAGATATATTCGGGGATCTCGTTACTGGTCGAGCAAACGCCCCTGCACTTGTTATAATAAGACAATATGAAAATAAGGAAAAACTCACGGTGTAGAATGTACTGATTCACCCTACTCACGCAAACTACTACGATAGAATAATGCACCTAGATTATACTCTTAACTCTATTTACAAACGCATGGCTGAAAAGAACACATTAATTAAGCACAGTAAGTAACATAAACAAAGGTGTATATAAGCAAATGTAGGTACGGCGTATATTGATTACGTCACAGCTACGATCAAATTAATTATGATAACTAACCAAACGTAACAACTAGGTGGAAGTTCGCTCTGGCCAGGGCTACCAAAGATATACTTGTGAGTACAATTATTTCTAAGGTGGGGTAGGATTGAATGCACCTGAGCCTCACGGCAGTACGGGTTCTTAGGTTTGACGACCAAAAGAGTGTAGTCTATAGCCCGAAATATCACGCGTGTTACACCGGGTGCATGCAAACCTCCGGTAACAATGTGGATGGTAGACGTAAGTCTACTTGAACTATCTAGGCGCTACAACTGGTACAGTCTTACGTTACGAAACAAGTTGTACAATTTGGAAAAGTATCGCAGCTTTAAAATATTACGGACTAATAGATATACAATGCGCACACAAGCGGCTTTCTGTTTTACACGGTTGACTACAGTGAAAGTAGGGTAAATACGGGGCGAAATACACTATCTACTTTTAGCTTCACTGACGGTAGATGCAAAAGAACATTCTATAGTTCAGGGTAAAATATCCCAATACCAGCGTGCGAACTAGTTTGGTCACTCAGTAACTACTACAGTGCAACGCTTACCTTGAAGGGTTTGCGGGGTGAATCAGGTCACTATAGACACAGCGAGGAGAGTGGGTGTCAGGATTATGCAACCTCCCCACTAACTTTACCATAAGTGTGGTTTAATACATCAGGTTCCCGACTAAATCGGTTAATTACAGCGTACGGCAAATGTAATCTGAGGTCACTTTTCTTTCATCCAAATAAACTCCCACTATGAATTGGTATCTTATAGGTATAATAATGACGGTATATAAAATCGGATGTTAGAGTGGACCTACAAAAGATTAATTAAAACACACCCAAACGTAAAACGCGACTCGACACTTTTTAAAAATTTGACAACCCCCCGTCACTTTCTAGCCTTCCACGCAATTTTGAAAAAGTGTACAGTTTACTTGACTGTCCTTTATCACAAATCGGCATGTTTAATATGCTTGCTAAAGTGAACTATATAATACTAAACGTTGAATTAAACCGAACGTTACAATCTCCTCCATCTCAAATTAGCCAACCTAAAAAGCAAAACAAAAATAATTAAGAGGATTCCAAAAGCTACAAGAACAAAATGTGCTTTAATTCTATCTGAACTTATAGACGAATGCACTTTCATCTCCTGGGAAAAACGACTATTTTTTCCCTTCAAAGCTCTATGTCTTCCTCTAGATGATAATAAACAGAAATCATCCGTAACTACAATTATAAAAGAAAACTTGAAAATCTATATAACACAATAAGTAACTACAAACCTCAAAAAAAGGAACGTCTTAAGATTTCCTAGAAGGAATAATATTAAAACGTAATATCAAAAGTTTCCGACGACTCATATGCCGAACAAAACGAAGACACATTAAATGAATTAATATCGAAACACCCACTTGATGAGACCCGTAACCGATCAACAATTTCTACAACATATTCTATTCCTCTTTACATTACAAAGGAAGATATTTGCAACACTATCTCCAGTTCCAGGACAAGCTCCGCGGGAGGCATAGACGGCTTAAGACCATCCCACCTACAAGATCTAACAAGCTACAATGCAGGACCACCGGGTAAAACTCTATTATCATCTCTACATAAATTTTTTAATTTCATCTTAAACAAAGAAGTCAATAACCACATTCGTCCTATCTGAAAAAGAAAAATGGCGATTTAAGACCAATTGCTATGGGTACCGTTTATCGCCGAACAGCAGTAAATAAAATCTGCAACAAAATCTACAACAGATTAGAAAATTACCTCTGCCCATTTCAATTCGGATTCGGATCAAAAGATGGTTGCGAAGCCATAGCACACGCTGCTAGACGCTACATCACAGACAACCCAAATCCCGAAAATAAGGTTTTCTTAAAACTAGACTTTAAAAATGCTTTTAACACTATTCACCGCGATCCACTACTTACAACTGTCCACGATATTATACCAGAATTCTACTTCATCAATCAATGAATTTAATAATTACGGGGGATTTTAATGCAATGGTAGGCGAGAGTAGGGAAGGAGTAGTAGTAGGTTTATTTGGTTTAGGCACGAGAAACGAGAGGGGAAATAGGCTGGTAGAATTTTACGACAAGAACAATTTAATCATCACAAACACATTATTTCAACATCATGCTAGAAAACGATATACGTGGAAGATGCCAAGAGATATAGGAAGATATCAAATAGTTACAAGGGTTTAGGAATCAAGCAAAAGACTGTAGAAGCTACCCAGTAGAAGATATACACTGATCACATCGTAATTATGAAGGTCGCACTTAAATTTAAAAATTTGAAAAAAGGAAAGGAATAAGCCACTTTGACTTAGAGAAACTAAAAGATAAAGATATTCAACAACAATTCGAAAAACTGTCAAATGAATTGCTGAAAGATATCGGGAAAATATCCGATACTAAGGAAGTACAAACAGAATGGAATAACATTAAATCCAGCCTAGACATGGCGCGCAGAGATATTCTGGGGTATACACAAAAAGAAAATAAGAAACCATGGATAACAAAGGATATTCCGAATTTAATAGAAGAAAGACGAACATACAAAAATAAATCGGACGAAACAGGAAAACAAAGATACAAAGCCATAAAATGGGAAATTATTCGCAAATGCAGGAAAGCTAAAGAACAATGGATTGATGAAAAGTGCAAAGTGGTACAAACTAAGATGGAAGGAAGTAGGAAAGACAGATGCAGCATACAAACTAATTAGAATGAATTTTACGGATATCAAACCGTATAGCAAAAATATAAGAGAAATATATAGAAAATGTAGATAGAGTGTCTTACAATTTAAAAGTTCATAATTACATCGCGCAAGCGCGGAATAAGCGTCACCACGGGCAATTGGTAACGCTAACCTTTGTACAGATTTTGGCGCGCCCATCTGCCAATGACGTCACCAATATACAGATTAAATACGCCATTGACGGAAAATATGCCAATTTTGAAACAATAGTTTATAACAGGGAAATACTCACATGAATATGTCCCTGAGTTAAAGTTGGCTTCTGTTGACGTCCATCAGGGCTACTGATGGCCCCTTTAAGGCAATTAACGGAGGGTACGCCTAACGTTCATCCAAATGGCTTCGACGGGATCTCAGGGCTCCACTCCGGAGTGTTTAAAGATGGTGCTCCGGCGTGGAAGGCGGTTCGGCCAACGGCTACAAATTACCTCCTACCTATGTAGGGAATGAACAAGGAAACCAGGTATAGGGCGACAAACAGATAAGCAGGCAAGGAAATCTACATAGATAAAGATAAAGACACGATACAATACCTGAACAAAACCGCTCTTCACGAAGGTCAGAGGCAAAAAGCCACGTTAAAAGACCACCGGAAAAAACCCCACTTTTCTCCGCCACTCGCGTCGCGCGATCTGGCGCAAACGCACCCTGACGTGACGGAAATATACGCTAAGTCTTTTGAATTTGTGGCGCGAAACTTCCGCACGTCAAATTAAACTAAAAAATGTTTAAGTGCCAATTTGGCACGTAACAAGTGGGTAGATGGAAAGAATATATAGGGAATTTATATGCAAGAGAGGAACTAACTACATTAGAACAGCAATCAGACATTGAAAATGATGACTTGTGATATCGTATACTTAGAAATGAGTTTAAATTAGCATTAAAGAGCTTGAAAAATGGTAAGGCGCCGGGTACAGATAAGGTGCAAGCAGAAACTCTAAAAGCCGCTGGACAAGCAGTAACAGAACGTCTCTTCCAACTTGTAAGCTATATGTATGAGACAGACGAGATACCCAAAGATTTCAAACGTAACATCATAGTAACTATACCAAAAAAGAAAGGCGCGGAGAGATGTGAAAATTTACTAACAATAAATTTGACAACACACGCATCAAAAATATTAACTAGAATTGTACAAAGATGAATGGAAAAACTAGCTGAAGAAATATTAGAAGAAGACCACTTTAGGTTTAGGCGAAACAGGGAACCCGGGAGGCTATTTTAGCTCTGAGAGTTATAATACAGAAAACAATAGAAAAAGGAGAAAACGTATATATAGGGTTTTTAGATCTAAAAAAAAGCATTCGACAATGTAAAATGGAAAAAATCTTCGAAATACTAAAAAAAAATTAAAATGAGTTATAGGGATAGACGAATAGTACATAGTTTATACAAAGAGCAAACTGTAGTAATAGAATTAGAGCAGGAATGTAGACAAGTAAACATTAGGAAAGGGGTGAGACAGGGATGTGCCCTACCCCATTAATTTTTAACTTGTACATTGAAGAGGCAATGAATACTGTCAAATGCAGGAAAACATTTGGAATTACTATGCAGGACAAAAAATTGATATGCTTATATTTGCAGATGATATAACGGTATTAGCGTCTATTAAAGAAGAGTTAGAAGCTGCTCTTAATGAAATGGAAACGGTTCTAACAGAAAGATACGGTACGAAAATTAACAAAACTAAAAGTAAAGTAGTAGTACGCAAAGGAGGGGAAAATAAATCAAAAACAAGAATACAAATATGTAACACCAACTCACACAAGGTTAGGGATTTCTGCTACCTAGGAAGCCAAATAACGCAAGATGGGAAAAGCGCAAAAGATATAAAATAAAGATTAGCACAAGGTCGTGCTACATTTAACAAAAAAAAGCAACTACTGTGTTCAAAGACAACAAACATAGAAAAAAGGAAAAGATTGCTTAAAACATATGTGTGGAGCACAGCACTGTACGGCTGTGAAGCCTAGACCGTAGGAAAAACAGACAACAAAAAGAAAAGAAATATGTGGAAAACGATAAAAAATGGGAGAGATAGGATGATAGGTCACATACTAAGGCATGAGGAAAAAGTGCGGAATATATTAGAAGCAGAGATAGGAAAAAAGAGAAGTAGAGGTAGACCTAAGCTAGACTACTGCACATAGATAGTGAAAGATGTAAGCAGTAGGCATTTCAGGGAAATGTGTAGGCTAGCTCAGAATAGAAATCAATGGAGGTACGCATCCAACCAGTTCCAAGATGGATAAATTAATGACGAAAAAAGTAACCGTACTTAAACATGATGATTATCATAAACAACTACAAGTATTGGTTTGGCAATATTCTCGAATAATGTTAATTGTATGAAAGGATTTACTGAAAAACTATTAATTCGGCAAATGTCTAAGTGTTGAGGGATCTTGGCAGCCACGGGCTGCTTAACCCCGTCACAGAATCTTGTTGAAATAGGGCATAAAATTAGAAAACAATAGGAGAACCGAGCTGTATAGAGGCTGTGTGAGAATTTCAGGGAACTATGTAGGCTAGCTCAGAATATAAAAAGTGCAGGTACGTGTCCAACCAGTTATGAGACGGAAAACCTAATGACGAAAAAATAAACGCAGATAAATCTAATGATTATTATAAACAACTAAAGGTGTTGGTGGTGCGAAAAGATATATTGGAAAAATATTAAATCGGTAAATGTTGAAATGCTTGGCAGCGACAGGCTGATTAACTCCTTTTACAACCTTACATGTGATTTTCCAATGCTCCACCCGAAGGTACAACATTAGCCAGGAGGCGAGTTTCTTTTACCAGGATAATTTGGAATTTTGCCGAACCCTTGTTGTTCCAACCAAGGTAGGGATCTTTAACGTGCGTGACAACATTCACATATGGGACTTCCATTTTACCTCTCATCCGAACGAGGGTGTATTTTTGTGGAAAATGCTCGCCTAACATTTTTCAAGCGGACCGTGTCGAGATTCGAACCCGGGACCTTGTGCGTAGTAGTCAGACACATACCAACTACGCCACGGAGCCGCCTACCCCCTTCACAACCACTGAATGTCGAAGAAATAGGGTATACAATTGTAAAACAATAGAAGGTGACCGAACTGCATCTAACAAGAACGAACAGCGCCTATGATGAAAGACATCAAACATAGAAATAAGAAGAAAACTGTTGAAAGCATATGTGTGGAGCACAGCACAGTATGCCCAGGAAATACGGGCAGTAGGAAAAGCAGACAGAAAAACGGTAGCAGCCTTTTGGAATGCTGTGCTTCAGATGTAAGAGGAAGATAGGCATGGACAGACAAAGATAATAACAAATAGGTTCTAGAAATAGTAGGGAAGAAGGATATCTGTGGAAAAAAATAAGAGACACAGAAGGGCAGCATACGTTCTAAGGCATTTTTGGGGAATAGTATGGGATATATTACAAGCAGAGATAGGAAAAACGAGTAGATGTAGACCTAGAACAGATAGTGACAGATACAGACTGTGCAAATTTCAGGGAAATGTGTAAGTTAGTTCAGACTATGAAACAATGAGGGTACGCGTCTAACCAGTTCCAGGACTGAAGACCTATATATGATGATCAATCGATGTTACCGTTTCCCCTCTTACCTCTTTTGTGACCAACACATAATTTACTCCGAAAGAGGGGTTCAACAAGGAGACCCTCTAGCCCCAGTGCTATTCTGTTTATCCACAAATCACCTAATAAAAAACATACGAACAGAATTCAATGCATGGTATCTAGACGACGGTTCCTTAGGCGGCGATTCTGATCCGTACTCGAAGCACTATTGATTACAATCAAAATTTCAAAAAAGATAAGCCTTAAACTGAACTTTAATAAATGCGAACTATACTTCCTCGACTATTTAAACAAAGAAACAATAAAAAAATTCAATCTTACTGCACCAAACATAAAATTATCAATAAATCAAACCTTTTCTTTTTAGGTGCCCCATTATCAAACGAATCGTTTACACTAGCTTTCAACAAAAAATTAGAATACTTCAACAAAATAATAACTTGCCTGACTTGCTCCTATCACACAGCGTTTTTTATATATTAAAGAATTGCGCATCGATCCCTAGACTAAGATTTCTCCTCCGATACAGTCAAGCCTGGCGACATAATAACATCTTATCAAACTTCGACAATTCGCCTCTCCTTTGAAAACTTAATAAATGTTAAATTAAACAAAACAGCTTGGAACCAATCCACATTACCGATATCTTTCGGCGGCAATTTCCTCACTTGCCTTCCCTAGCTACATATCTTCAATACTCTATTCTAAAAATTTCATATACTTAATAAGTACTTGCATCCTATTTTAACAACCAAGATCAATTAATCACGGAAGAAGAACATTTTTGGCATCAAAAATCAAAATTATCTCTAACCGATAAACAGAAAACTCTACAAAAATGTTGGGATAGCCCTCTCCTAAATATAGAAAAAGACATCCTCCTAAAAGAAACACACTCCCTCTCAGGTAACGCTAGATTAAAAGCATCTTTTAAAAAAGAATCGGGCGCATAGCTTCACGTTTCACCTGCTGCACCACTAGAAACACTTTTAGATGATGAAAGTTTTCGTATAGCCATCAGTCTTCGTCTAGGTTATCTGCTCACCTCATAATTGCCGCTGTGGTTCAATAGTCGATATCTATGGCAGACATGGCCTTAGTTGTAAATTTAGTGCTGGACGTTTTTATCTCACTATTCAATCAATGACCTAATAAAACGTGGCCTATTTTCTGCTAAAATTCCTTCTTCCTTAGAACCGGTAGGCACCAGCCGCGACGATGGTTAACGTCCAAACGGAATGTCGCGAATTCCATGGAAATTCGGCAGACCAATGGATACTTGGGCTCAATCACACATTAAATCATGCTCAAATCTCGTAAGTGCCGCAGCTTCATACAGAAAAAATTTTAAAAATCCAAATATAAAAAAATAGAAAATAATTACATTTTTGTACCGGTCGCTATCGAAACTTCAAGCGTATTCGATGAAATAGGCTTAAAATTCATCAAAGAAATCGGATCTAAAATTTCACGAGAAACCAACGATACAAGAGCAACTTTTTTCCTCATCCAACAAATCAGTATCGCATTCCAAAGAGGAAACGCAGCGTCTATCTTAGGTACAATCCCTTCGACTTCAACACTGTATGAATTCTATGACACCATACCATAACTCTCGTTCCAATAGAAAACAGTACCACAACGATACCCCATCTTCAAATTTCACAAGCAGAATATTCCTAAAAAAAGCATCAAGGATGATCCAAATTCCATATATGAATCTAACTCGATCAACCAAGAAAAAGTCAACCAAGACCAACATCACATTTCAATTAATCCACACACAGTCCCACAGAGCTCACCGATTACAATAAAACTCAAAAATTTAAAAAACAGACACAAATTAAATTCAATAACTTACATAAAATCAAATTCATCAAAACTCCCCCTTTCACATAAAAAAGTTTCATATCCTAAATATATCTCTACCTCAAATAAAAAAAACGCAAACCCAATCAGAAAAACTTCCAACACAAACACGCCAAGAAAGAAGCCACTTCCCTCTAAACATTCAAAACAATAATACACAGAAGATATATCCAAAGATGATGATGAACCACCACATATTACAGAAGAATTTAAAACAGAAGATGCTTTTAATAGCAATGAACTGCACTCAATAACAAAGGCTAAAATCTTACCTGCGGTCAACCATTTACAGAACAATAATAGAAAAGTTGGGCTAGTCAATCTAAGAAACACCAGCTACATGAACAGCATTCTTCAAACACTATCCAAGACAAAACTTTTCTGCAACGATGTTCTCTTAAATACAAATGAAACATCGCCATTACTATCACAATTGAAAAATTTATTTACACCACTACAATACTCAAGATCATCGCTCTCACCACACAAAATTTTAAACCATGTCGATCCACCTGAATTTCAAGGGGAAGAAAACGACAGTTTAGAATTCCTAGGTGTCCTTATAGATACCCTAAACAAACAAAAACGATCATGGTGTAATTTTAACGTTATTGATGACACAATTACATGGCCTCCAACAACAACATCGACAACCGTTCAACGGTCCTTCATCGGCAAATACGTAACAATAACTAAATGCAACAACTGCAACATCCAGAACGCAAAAACAGATAACCTCCATGAATTACAACTATCTTTTCAAAATAACACAAGCAATCAGTCAATACAAAAAATACTAGACTACTATTTGCAACCAGAAAATCTAAATGCTGAAAAAAATACGATTGCATTACTTGCCAAGCTCTAACAAATGCAGAAAGATTTACTAAAGTTACGGAACCACCTAACAGACTAATATTAACACCCAAAAACTTCAGATATGATACAACCTCACACAAAACAACTAAACTACTCAAACACGTACAATCAGAACCATTTATAAAACTGACCGACCTAAACTACGAATTATATGCCACAGTGATACACGTCGGACAAAATTTAGATTCCGGACATTACTACACATATGCACTCGATGGTGATAGGTGGTACAAATTCAACGACATCGTTATCACACAAGGTTCCCTTGAAGACCTAAACGACGAAAGACAACCTGCAACACCTTACATACTCTTATACCGTGAACAAATATGTCCATATCCGGACAGCTTACCACCATCGGCATTATCACCAAAATTGAGAGATCTCCTAATCAAAGACCTGCAATTTCTCATGTCAAACGATTATGAAGAACCAGAAACAAATGAATATGAAAAACCCAAAGTAGAATATTCTACATTGAAATAATGTACATGTAAATTGATGACCAAAGTCCATGAATAAGAAGATTATTGTTGAAATTGGTCAAGAAGTATTTTAATATTTATGGTTTCGTGTCATTTTATAAACTAAGGTCGGCGTTTCGCACTTTTGTAAGTGTCTTCATCAGGACAAGAAAAAGAAAATGAGTAATAAAATTTAAAAAAATAATAAAGATAAGAATGATAATATTAAGTAGACAAGTTAAAGTGTAAAGAGTTATTCCTGAACTAGCAGACTCACTAGCCCATTCAAAGCCAAAACGTGTCTTGTGGCGAAGTAACTGATGAAAGTAGCGAAAGTGGTAGTTTATATAGGGCAAGAACTTGATGCATGAGTGATCATGAATATAAAGGAGTGTCGTAGCGGATCGGTGAACGTTACGGTTCCGCTGTTGTGAACATAGGCTTGTTTTCCAAATGGGGGAAAGGTAGTAGCCATCGTCTTTGTTTAGATTATTAGAATTTTTATTGATTTCTATGGATTATCTAATTTTTCTGTTGTAGAAAAATGGAATTTTGGCACTTAGTTTCGCCTTGTCAAAGTTAATGGTATGGTATGTTTCATGTTCGGCCACCGCTGAACGATTGTACTCGCTTGTTCTTAAGCGTCGCTTATGCTCTTTAGTCTAGTCTGTACTGACCATCCTGTTTCTCCTATGTATACTAAACCGCAACTGCAAGGTATACTATATACGCCTGGGGCTTTAAGACTATTTTCGGAATCTTTTGGGGTTGGAAATATTTGTGAAATTTTATTAGTGGGTTTATAGATTGTTTTGATGTTGTGTTTACGTAGAATTTTGCCAATTCGGTCTGTTACTCTGTATATATATATGGAAGGACTGCTAAAGATCGTGTATCGGGATTACAGCGTGGTTTGGGGGTTCGTGTAGGATGCAGATGCCGGTTTATTACTCTGCCGATATCTGAGTTACGATAGCCGTTTTTTATAAGACTGGTTTTAAGATAGATCAGTTCATTAGATAAGTGTTCTGGTTGTGAAATCTTAATTGCACGGTAGACTAGAGAGTTGATTACCGATGATTTTTGTGAGTGATGATGATGTATTTTAAATTAATTATTTTATTTATAATTTTATAAATAAAAATTTCATTAAATTATATAGTGCTTGTATCTGGTTTTTTAAAATAAAATTGTAGAATTTAAAAAAACAGGAATTATTTTGGATGATATTGTGTTTGTCACTCCCTAGAATTTATCCACTTAGAAGATACTAAAGAGGTTCATTCCACTTCATTTCGCAATATCTGACCATTAACACGTTTGTTTAAAAAAAACCGATGTAAGTGCCAAAAACGTTGTAAATATTAAACTCTATTCTAGAAATTATAAGTACTTTGTCGTGTGCGTAAATTAAGTAAGTAAGGCTTTGTAACGTTTGGGCGTTACGAGCAATAAAAAAACCAGATGAGAAAAGGGGAAAGTAATTTAAAACGAACCACTTATTATTGAAGCAATCTGTATAATTTTGATTTCAGTATAATAGTGCTTCATAAGCTATTACAATAAATAGGAGTTCTATAAAATTATACATTTAGAAATCACCAAGCAGCATTTTAGTTCAGTGCAATATATTTGAAATGAAACTCCCAATTCATTAATTATTTTAAAAGGACCACAAAGGAAAACAAATTCCAATACATGTCTCATAACATATCGTCGTTGCGCTTCTGCAATGTGTTAAGCAGAACAGAATACTACAGGAATATACCTATCATGTGCTGGCATGTCAAATGACTGATGTTACAATGTTAAAACTTTTCGTTGCTCACATGGCAGCAACCAATTTTAATTTAATACTCTGCAAAGACTTATTTATATCACAAAGCAGGTATTACTGTCCCATAAAACGATCACTCCTGCTCACATTAAGCCAATAAAAGTAAATTCAGAAATTGTGCACATGACAGAAGTTACACACGCAACGACGAATGTTATGAGAAATTTATTGGAATTTGTTTTCCTTTTGGTGCCTTTTAAAATAAATAATGAATTGGGAGTTTTATTTCAAATATATTGTACAGAACTACAATACTGCTTTGATTTTTACTAAATTTATAATTTTTTATAGAACTCCTATTTATAGCATATATTTGCATATTGATAACTGTCCTTTGTAAAACTATATTTAAGAGGTGTGAAGTTAGCAGTAAGATTCTAGCAGTAATTTTTACGAGGAAGAAGATGAACAATTAGCAGAACATTCCAGCAGCAAATTTGTAAGCTTCAAAAATCATCTTTTATTGATATAAATAGGAAAACAATCAGAAGTGGCAGAAGGTCATTGAATTACACCTTCCACTTTGGCAAATATATTGTTAAAACCTTCCTTAATGCACCTGCAAAAACCAAATTTACTTGCGACCCGTATGGGTATCAAAATCGACCCGTGTAAGCTTCAAAAACCATCTTTTAATGATATAAATAGGAAAAAATCAAAAGTGGCAGAAGACCACCGAGTTACACCTTCCGCTTTGGCACATGTATTGTTAAGATCTTCCTTAATGCTACTGCAGAAACCAAATTTATTTGCGACCCGTATAGGTATCAAAATTAATCCGTGTAAGCTTCAAAAACCATCTTTTAATGATATAAATAGAACAAATAATCAGAAGCGGCAGAAGGCCATCTAGTTACACCTTCCGCTTTGGCACATATATTGCTAAGACCTTCCTTAATGCACCTACAAAAACCAAATTTATTTGCGACCCGTATGGGTATCAAAATTGATCCGTGTAAGCTTCAAAAATCATCTTTTAATAATATAAATAGGAAAACAATCAAAAGTGGTAAAACGTCATCGAGTTACACCTTCCACTTTGGCAAATGTATTGCTAAAACCGTCCTTAATGCACCTACAAAAACCAAATTTACTTGCGACCCGTATGGGTATCAAAATCGACCCGGGTAAGCTTAAAAAATAATCTTTTAATGATATAAATACGAAAACAATCAGAAACGGTAGAAGACCACCCACATTGGCACATATATTGCTAAGACCTTCCTTAATGCACCTGCAAAAACCAAATTTATTTGCGACCCGCATGGGTATCAAAATCTACCCGTGCAAGCTTAAAAAATAATCTTTTAATGATATAAATAGGAAAACAATCAGAAACGGCCGAACGCCATCGAGTTACACCTTCCGCTGTGGCACATATGTTCCTAAGACCTTCCTTAATGCACCTGCAAAAAAACCAAATTTACTTGCGATCCATAAGAGTATCAAAATCGACCCGTGTAAGCTTAAAAAATAATCTTTTAATGATATAAATACGAAAACAATCAGAAACGGTAGAAGACCACCCACATTGGCACATATATTGCTAAGACCTTCCTTAATGCACCTACAAAAACCAAATTTACTTGCGACCCGTATGGGTATCAAAATCGACCCGTGTAAGCTTAAAAAATAATCTTTTAATGATATAAATACGAAAACAATCAGAAACGGTAGAAGACCACCCACATTGGCACATATATTGCAAAGACCTTCCTTAATGCACCTGCAAAAACCAAATTTACTTGCGGCCCGTATGGGTATCAAAATCGACCCGTGTAAGCTTCAAAAACCATCTTTTAATGATATAAATAGGAAAAAATCAAAAGTGGCAGAAGACCACCGAGTTACACCTTCCGCTTTGGCACATGTATTGTTAAGATCTTCCTTAATGCTACTGCAGAAACCAAATTTATTTGCGACCCGTATGGGTATCAAAATTAATCCGTGTAAGCTTCAAAAACCATCTTTTAATGATATAAATAAAACAAATAATCAGAAGCGGCAGAAGGCCATCTAGTTACACCTTCCGCTGTGGCACATATGTTCCTAAGACCTTCCTTAATGCACCTGCAAAAAAACCAAATTTACTTGCGATCCATAAGAGTATCAAAATCGACCCGTGTAAGCTTTAAAAACCATCTCTGAATGATATAAATAGGAAAAAAATCAGAATTGGCAGAAAGCCATCGAGTTACACCTTCCGCTTCGGCACATATATTATTTAAACTTTCCTTAATGCACCTGCAAAAACGAAATTTACTTGTGACCCGTATGGGTATAAAAATCGACCCGTGTAAGCTTCAAAAACCATCTTTTAATGATATAAATAGGAAAATAATCAGAGGTGGCAGAAGGCCATCGATTTACACCTTCCACTTTGGCACATATATTGCTAAGACCTTCCTTAATGCACACGAGTCAGTTTTGATACCCATACGGGCCGCAAGTAAATTTGGTTTAAGCAGGCGCATTAAGGAAGATCTTAACAATACATGTGCCAAAGCGGAAGGCGTAAATCGATGGCCTCCTGTCACTTCTGATTATTTTCCTATTAATATCATTAAAAGATGGTTTTGAGGCTTACACGGGTCGGTTTTGATACCCATACGGGTCGGAAGTAAAGTTGAATGTTGCTGATACATTAAGGAAGGTTTTAACAATATATGTACCAAAGCGGAAAGTGTAACTTGATGGTCTTCTGCCACTTCTGATTTTTTCCGATCTCATATCAATTAAGGATGGTTTTTGAAGTTTCTACGGATCGATTTTGATACCCATACGGGTCGCAAGTAAATTTGATATTTGCAGGTGTATTAAGGAAGGTTTTCACAATATATGTGCCAAAGCGGAAAGTGTAAGTCGATGGCCCTCTGCCACTTCTGACTTTTTTTCGAATTTATATCATTAAAGGATGGTTTCGAAGCTAACAAGGGTCAATTTTGATACTCATACGGGTCACAAGTAAATTTGGTTTTGCAGGTGCATTAAGGAAGGTCTTAACAATATATGTGCCATAGTGGAAGGTGTAACTCGACGGCCTTCTGCCATTTGATTTGTTTTACTTTATTATTTTGAAGCATGTTTAATTTGCTCAGTATTTATTCGCATTAAATTACAAGTATAATGCGCCAAGCGTGCCTTATTCTTTATTAATGTTCCATATAGTACATAATGGAACGCTTCGTTTTAATAATCTTCTTGTAGCAAAATATCTGTGTGACATAAAGTTATTTTGTCGAGCACCTCTAGCAATCTTGTTGCTTTTGTATTTCCTCACCTCTAACGACGAGTTTTTGAATCGTCGCTATCGTTCGTTTCTTGTTTGTTCGTTAGTCGCAGCCAAGCTATCAATTCCTCAAGATGTTTTCCAGACTAGAGGCTTGCGACCTTCGATTAAATTATTTGTGTGAGTGGTTCAAGTCATGGTAGACTTGAATAAATATCAATAACTTCTACTAACGGTTTGTAATTTATACATTTTACGAACTTAATTTAATTTTGTTTCATTTATTTAGCGCGCCTACGAAAAACAAGAGAAAAGTACAAGTGAGAATTTTGTTTTGTAAGTTGTATTGTTCTGTACAAGGATTGGAGATTGCGGACATGTGGTCGTGATTGCTGTTGCCCCAAGAAATGGTTACGGCTTCCTAAGTTTGAAATGGTTTATGGTGTTGTTTGGAGCTAATGAAATTTCTGATGGGATTTGTCTATGAAAATCAGATGCAGTTTGGTTCGTTATTAAATTTAAGAAATTTTGCATGTGTTTAGAATGTCGTTAGTCTTTGATAAACAGACGGTCATATAAAAAACACGAAATTTGCTATCATGTTTATGACCATATGACCTGTTTCACTTTAGATTATTGTTAAACTGGTTCTACAAACCACAGAAAGAAATTTTTGTTAGGTTAGGTTTATATATTTGTAGGCTTTGTTTACATTGGAACTTCAGATAAATTTCGAAGTATATTTTCGACGTTATAATTTTTTTGTGATGTAGTAACATTTTAAAGATATTTGCCGTGAAAGCAGATGCTTCCTGTAGCTTTTCTAAAATTCAAATTAAACATTCTTCAATCTTGAAGTTAGCTTTTATTCACATATAAATTATAAAAACTTAGTATAAAAATTTAAATTTGTTTAGTGACAATTGCAAAGTGTTTGCATTTGTGTTCATACAAATTTTTGAGATTATGAAAATTTATATACTTAATACAAAAGTACTTGATAAGTAATAGCAGTGAACTTTTGTTTACTTTTAATTTGTTATGTACATGGAAGTTTATTTCACTTCATTGCAAAATTTAAATACACGTTGCGTAATAATTATGAAACTGTAATCTACCTGATAAGATCTGCCCAGGATAGAAATGATAGTTCTATGCATTGTGTTTACGAATTTTTTTGATTAAATATTTAAAACAAGCTTATGTTTAGAGAGCAGTCTTTTGCTTTAAAAGACAAAATTTTGATTTTGTTATAGACATTATTGTTGAGAATTTTTACACGTTAAAAAGTTATGAATTTTTAAAAGAAAGTTTTTTTACTTCAGTAAACAATTAGTTAAACTTTGAGACTTTTATTTTGGTCAAATGCGATAAAATCTGATAACATAAAGGTAGAATTTTTAGGAAATAATTTTGTGCCAATATCATATTGGATATACATTTTTATTTTTGATACTTTTATAGGACACAAATGGTGTTCTACATTTTTTTTATTTAATCTTTGTAATTTCTTACAGGAGCTGCGTCTTATTTTTATAAGACAGGTTTTTGTTAACGAAGGCGATCGTTTTATCTTTCGGTTACCACGTCCGCCCTTAGAATTGTGCTTTGCTCTTATCGTGATTATCTCAGGACTTGGTGGCGCCTATTTAACTTTGTTTAGTTTTTGTTTGAAAACAAAATTCGACTTACCCCCCCACTTCTTATTGCTCTACCCAGGAATAGACCCCTAGCTATGTTGGAAGATGGCCCTTTCTTCGATTCTCTGTGAAGGAAGCGGAAGATTTTTGTGCACTGGCGCCCATTTATAAAAATATGTTTCACTGGCGCCCATTCAACTTTAAAAATACGTTTCAATTTAAGGGAGGTTTTTTGAAACCCATACGGGTCGAAAGTTGATATGATTCTACTTGGGCTTTAAAGGGGGTCATTTCAATAGTTGTGCCAACACGGAAGGTGTAAGTGTAACTCCATTTTTGAAATCGCATTTTGTTTTTTCAATACGGTCTGCACGAAAAATTTACTGCTGGAATTTTACTGCCAGTTGTACGTCTTCTTCCTCGTAAAATTACTGTTAGAATTTTACTGCTAACTTCACACCAACCTATATTTATGAATTGGCATTGTTAAGAAGAGTATAAACCGTTCTGTTTCTCAGTTTTAATTAAATACCCAGTTTTTATAGTGTGGTTGATTAATTCCCAATAAGGCAAGTGTATAAATTTCTATTGCTTTTAACATTTTTGCTTTGAAAATCATTAAAGTACATAATATAACCAACAATAAACAAAGAATTATTGCTCCGTTTATTTTTCATTATCTTTGTATGAACGTCTGGCAAAATATACCATTGGTAATGATAACCATATCTGTTACTGTCAGTAAAGTTTTTAATTTGTCAAATTTCTAGAAAACAATTTATAAATCGTGTAAAAATATAAGAATAGAATAACTGTTTAAGCGCGGAGGGTCCTATAAATTGGTATATCGACTTACCTCACCGCTTGTTTTCTTGTTCTAAGATGTAGTTCCTACTCTTCAACTAAGTGGACTGTATGCGATTATAGTACGTGGAACTTTTGCACTTTCAGTGTGTTTTTTAGGGGTTTATCGATAAATTCGGCGGCACTATTGACTAACTCACTTTACCGAACCGAACCAACCGTTTCGCTCCGATATCGATGAGAGAGTGTTTTGCCACTACCCCTTTTCTGCTTAATTTTCACACGCACAAAGGAGGTTTT
Organism: Platerodrilus igneus; assembly: GCA_036346225.1. Taxonomy (NCBI): domain Eukaryota; kingdom Metazoa; phylum Arthropoda; class Insecta; order Coleoptera; family Lycidae; genus Platerodrilus; species Platerodrilus igneus. The sequence continues at coordinate 346,325 of JARFIW010001397.1, read as the reverse complement.
ACGAAAGGATGCAACGGGACAAGGGATGGCAGCTTTAGGATTTGATTTACAACTAAGAATTTAAAATAAATTTAACTACGACAACGTGCGACAAAGAGACCGAACATTCCGCCCACCAAAATAAGTATGAATTAACTTATTTTATATTTAAAAATAATTACAGCTATTAACTAAGAAACCTAAACCGACAAACTTATATAAGTGAATATATGTATACATACCATTAAATATTAAATAATTGGCAGTAAACATAGTTTCACTAGAGGACGTTTAACTAACCCTTGGGATGTCTTGACTGTAGCTACCCGAACGATACCGTCCCTTCCAGGATGTAAATATCTTTCATGACAATCTAAAATAATAATTTCAGTCAACCGATGCGACCGAAGAAGCAAAATTGGAAATTTTGCATCATGCGATAACTCTGAATTACGTAGGCGACCGCCCACCCTCAACAAATTACGACTATCTAGAAACGGACTAAGGCTACGACGTTGTTTACTAACAAGTTTTCCGGTTTTAATATTTGCAATGTCTTGAGCAAAAACATTTGTTTGAACTCTTTTAATCAATAAATGTATAGCATCTTGCTGCTGAGCTAGAGACAAACCATCAGAATATTTGGAACGCAAATCTGCCGGACATTGAACATTACGAATGAAATGACAAATACATGTAATAATCCTACAAATTTTCTGCAGTTTTGAAAATTTATCCAATAACAAATCTAAAAAATTCTCAGACAACGACTGTTAACGACAGAGTACGATATTCGACGTCCATTTGAGATGAGTCGATAAGTTTTGGCAGCGACGTTACTGGCCATTCTTCGCTACGACGCACTAACCAGGAAGGTCCTGTCCACCATAATGGATGATGAACCAACTCTGAAGCCAAAAGTACACGTGAGGCACAATCCGCAGGGTTATCCTGGGACTTAACATGAAACCATGAAGATGGAGGAATACGTTCTGGAAAATGTGAAATGTGATTGCTAACAAATGTCTTCCACTTATGCGAGGAAGACCGAAACCAAGACAAAACAACAGTAGAACCTGACCACGTGAAAATATTACTAAATGATAAACTGTAATCTGTAATCTGTATAAAAGGTTTTTTTGACGAAATCTACTAAATCTGCCAAGAGTACGGCAGCACACAATTCGAGACGGGGCAATGAAACGCGATTAGTAGGAGCAACCTTCGATTTTGCGCATACTAATGACATGGTAATATTACCTTCTAATTCGAACGAACGAAAATAGATGACAGCTGCATATCCAGCTTCAGAAGCATCACAGAACCCATGTAACTCCACCCTTTTTAAAATTATGACATATGATGCGACGCGAAATCTCAATATTCGAAACCGCTGGCAATTCACCCAAAAAATGTTTCCATTTTTTACGACTTCCAATGGCGACTCTTGATCCCAACCGAGACCTACAAGCCAAAGATCTTGAACTAAACGTTTAGCGAAAAGTACTAAAGGCGCTATCAAACCGAGAGGATCAAAATTTTTTGCGATAGCCGACAAAATATTACGCTTAGTGGAAGTGCGCTCTTCAACGTCTAAGTTGTATAAAAAAACATCTGTAAAAGCGCGCCACGAAAGACCCAAAATTTTTATTGAACCACTATCTTTATCTTGAAATGTAATTGCGTCCGAACTGGACAGGGACTCCCCCAAGTTGGACATCACTTCCGAGCAAATACTACTCCATTTTCTTAATTGAAAACCACCACTAGTGCAAATACTATTCAATTCACTAATTAATTGATTAGCAGCTTCAATCGAATTGCATCCAATGACTAAGTCATCAACATAGGTATCGCTCGTCAATACCGATGACGCGAAAAAAATTAATCTATTCTAACCTTGCCAATTCTTAAACAGTACGTAAGGCCAAAAAAAGCGACGACAAAACGCCATAGGTCACAGTATTTAATTTAAAGTCTATAATAGGAGAAAATCTCCAGACGATACATTGATAATCACGATGAGTATCTTTAACCAAAATCTACCGATACATTTGTTTAATATCAACTGTAATTACGATAAGATGTACACGAAAGTGCAATAACAAAACTGCAATGTCCTTTTGCAGAGCAGGGCCAATAGTCAAGCTATCATTTAACGAATTTCCAGATTGATCCGGACACAAAGCATCGAAAACCACATGCAATTTGGTCGTAGTACTATCACGCTTATGTACAGTAGGATGAGGAATGTAATACATTTTCTCATGAACCGACGAATTTTTTATAATCCGAATACAAGTCAGGATTTTTTAGCAAACGACGTTCTAATGACAAAAATCTTTTAATACAAATCGATCTCGTACCCACAAATTAGGGTTCAGAAATTTTAAAGGGCAAGGACACTACAAAACGACCATCCTTGTTACGTCTATAATTTTCCACAAATTCCTTTTCACACTTTTCTTCTTAAGGAGAAATGTGTTTCTTGAAGGGAATATTTTCTAATTCCCAAAATTGACGACTGTCGCTGTCTAAGGGCTCAACGAAAGCACACAACGACGTAGTAGAATTATTCGGGAAAACGACCTTTCCCGTTAAAACCCCACCAAAGGTTGTTTTAAGCACTGGCTCGTTAGCGGCACCCCAACGAGATTCGTTCAACAAAACCTGAGCAAAGATTTCCGCTTCGAGTAGCATGTCAATTTTACCAAGAATATTAAAATTATGATCAGCTGAGGTCAAACCTCGAGTATGCGACCATTCCCTGACCCCTATCGACGATGAAGGTAATTGATTACAAATGTTAGGTAAAATATAACAATCAATTTTATATGCTGGAGACCTTGCTCCCGAGGGGCTGACTACACACAATAGTGCACCAGACACCAACAACGAGTTCAAGCCAAGTCCTTGAACAGTGACATTGACTCTCCGTTTCTTTAAACCTAATTTCTGACAGCACCTTTCAGTCATAAAACCTTCCATGGGTCCGTTATCTAAAATTACACGAACAGGTTGCAATTTTCCCGTATAATCAAGCACCGACACCATTGCCGTAGCTAACAGCGTGGTTGTATGTTCTAATGACGTCGAAATTAACAGGCTAGTGGCAGGTGGTTCATGCACTTCACTAGGTCTACTAGTAGAAGTAAGTCTAGGCGCCGCTTTCCGAGGAAACGCTGACCTTTGACGATGAGTTTGTCTGCGTGGAGACACCGATTTTTCTCGTTTATCGAAGTGAAGTAACGAATTGTGCGACTGTTGACATTTTCTACACGACCAATCTAACTTACAATTTTCATCAAATGTGAAGTATTTAAACATTTAATACAAAGATTTTTAACCTTTACCACCTCAAATCTTTCTTGAGTGGTTTTATCGAGAAACTGCTTACATCTATAAATAGGATGCACAGCGTGACATAAACTACACTTTTTACCATCATTGGTGGTACTAACTAAAGAAGTTTTAGCCGAAGTGCTAACAAACCTTCCTTTTTCTCATTCTTACACGGAATCTCGAGATTTTAAGCATGTTCCTGAAGCAATGTCATTTATTACCAACACTTTACATTGTTTTTCAATGTACGACCTTAAATCTTTAAACGAAGGAATCTCGTCACTATTTCCTAATTCGAAACGCTTTAAAATGTTTGTATCTAATTTTTCGATAACAGATTAAACAACATGAAATCTAATAAATCTATTTCCATCTGCTTTAACGCGAATATATTTTTATCAAAACAACTAATTAATTGCCGGAGTTCCGTGTGCGAGTCTGAGGAACTGACCTTAGGGACCTTAGAGCATTTTCCTCGAACTTGACGACTAAAAATAAGGTAAGGATTTAACAATACAATAACCCTCATAAATTTAGTTTACATAAAAGACACCGACGACCGACACTAATCTTTGCGACAAAGGACAAGGGATGTATTGTAAAAACTACCGTTATGACCAAATGTTTCTACCATTAAATGTGCAAGCTGGATGTTAGTTTCCTTGTAACACGCTCAAACATAATCAAAACAACGACAATTATCAAACCAAAGTTTAAGAAGCGAAAGGAATAGAAACTAATTAATTAATTAATAATCCGGTGACGTAGGCCATGTTTAAGCGCGGGGGTCTTATAAATTGTTATATGGACTTACCTCCGCGCTTGTTTTCTTGTTCTAAGATGTAGTTCCTATTCTTCAACTAAGTGGACTGTATGAGAATTATAGTACGTGTTACTTTTGCACTTTCACTGTGTTTTTTAGGGGTTTATCGATAAATTCGGCGGCACTATTGACTAACTCACTTTACCGAACCGAACCAACCGTTTCGCTCCGATATCGATGAGAGAGTGTTTTGCCACTACCCCTTTTCTGCTTAATTTTCACATGCACAGAGGAGGTTTTACGACAGGATGTAACGGGACAAGGGACGACAGCTTTAGGATTTGATTTACAACTAAGAATTTAAAATAAATTTAACCAGGACAACGTGCGACAAAGAGACCGAAAAATAACATTAAATCCAGCTTAGACATGGCGGCCAGAGATATTCTGAGGTATTCACAAGAAGAAAATAAGAAACCATGGATAACAAAAGATATTCTAAATTTAATAGAAGAAAGCCGAAACACCAAAACAGACCAGACTAAACTAAAGCTTTGATTTATTTACAATTTGCTTTGATTTTTCCTGAATTACTTTAATTTGCCAATACGATTAACGCCATCTAATTTCTATTTTAATTCTTTATCACCTTAAAAACTAATAAAATTAATGTTAAACTTAATGACAGTAATTTTTGCTATTTTTGAAATGATAATAGTACACAAAAATTAAAGGTTTACTGTACACTTAATTTTTTATTAATAAAAAAATTTTAGAGGTTGATTTCTAAACTTGGGTTTAAATGGAGTTGTCAGTTTGGTTTCTGAACGCCTCATACACTGGGTCCAGTACCCTGGCCCTCCCATTTTTAAAAATGTAACAATATCATAATATCAATTTCATAAAAAAAGGCAACACAGAAATTGATGATCAATTTAATAAAACAATCAAAACATGGGTATTTTGATGAAACAAAGTAATGATTAAAATTTAAATAAAATCTAGACCATTCTTTTGTTTTTTTGTCATTTCTTTGTTGTCACTTAGTATCAATTAATTGTAAACAAGTTATCAGTGTGCAATAACTGACAAATTTTCGATTAGTTGGTCCACTATTACTTTATAAAAATTTAAGGTTGCCAAGAGTTCGCCAACGTGTAAATTATCGACAGCCAAATGAGTTTGAACGTGGCCGTATTATTGGTATGAGAGCCGGACTTTCGTTTACAGATATTGCAAGGCGTGTAAATCGGAATGTTGAAACGGTGGCAGGATGATGGTTCAGATGGTTCAATGAAGGGGTTCAACAACGCCGTCCTGGATCTGGAATCCCCGTGTGACTACATATGGTAAAGAACACCGTTTAAGTCTTTTGACCACAAGAGGCAGATTTTCAACAACTCGGTCAATTGCAATAGATTGGATAGAAGACGCAGGACGCAGAATGTCAATGTTATCTGTTTATCGCTAGATAAAATTTTCTCATTCGTGCTGACTGTTTTTGTGTCTTCCTCGGTAGGTCATAATTGGTGTAATCAGCGCCACATTTGCTCCAGCATCCACAATTGCTACCTCATTCTGGACCAAATAGTTTTCTTCGACTAACCATTGCATCGTTCGAGATAAATGTACCTTGTTTGGTATCAACTAATATTAGATTTTTCTCAGCTACCCGAATTTCTAGGAATTATTTAAATAGCATCATCCCCCAGGAAGCTAGTTAAAATTTTTGCAAGTAGCGATTTCTGACCGTCCTTATAATTTTTTTTAACCATGCGGCGATACATTATATTAGTCTATAATTTTACGCAGAATCCGAATCTGCAAACAGATTTAATTTAGGTACCATCCCTTACCGTTTTACACATATACCCTCTGCGAGATAAATCTTTCTCCACATTCCCACCCACGAGATAAATGTACCATGTTTGGTATCAGTTAATATCAGATTTTTCTCAGCTACCCCAATTTCTAGGAATTTTTCAGATTGCATCATCCCCCAGGGATCTACTTTCATTTTAAGATTTTTTACCAGCAGCGATTTCTAACCGTCCTTATAAAAATTTTTAGCCATGCGACACATCAAATTAGACTAGAATTTTACGCAGAATCCTAATATGCAAACATATTTAAAACCGGACCACCCCTTACAAAGTTACACCTTTTAAAGACCCAAACCCCTAAATTTTAACATTAATATCTAACCTAGATAAAAGTTTTCTTTGACTAGCCAGGGTAACCTTATCTATAAGTTCCCGGGTAATCTAAAACCGCCGAAGTTGTTTATATCCAACAGCCCTTTACAAAGTTATACCCTCTATTTTAGGATGTTCTCCAAACCGTCTTAGGGTATGACACATAAGTTTGGTCTAAATTGTTCTAGGGAACCTAAATCTGTAAACAGATTTGAAATAGGATCACCCCTCTCTGTTTTACACACATACCCTCTAGCGTGCATACCGCCGTCGCACCACTAATCGCTTTTAATGTCATATCGTACTTTCTACCTTGTTTAGCTCATCTTTCGAGATAAATCTATCTTGTTTGGTGCCAACTAATATTAGACTTTTTCTCAGCTACCTGAATTTCTAGGAATTTTTCAGATTGCATCATCCCACAAGAAGCTACTCCCATTTTAAGAATTTTTACCGGCAGTGATTTCTGACCGTTCTTATAAATTTTTTAGTCATACGACACATCAAATTAGAGTAGAATTTTACGCAGAATCCGAGTTAGTAAATAGATTTAAAAGCCGACCACCCCTTACCGTTTTACACATATACCCTCTAAATTATAACTTTCCTGCAGCTCATACTTAAAAGAAAATCTAAAAACCATTCGTAAAACTTTTTATTACAGACAATTTTTACTAATACAGTTTAAATTTTGTAAACCACAATTCTAAATACATATTCACAATTTTTTATTCTTAACCTAGAACTCCTCACATCGGCTTATACTTATTAATATTTATTTCTAAATAAAGCACCTTTTCCAAAGACCACCCGAACCCACGTGTTTCAAATTCTTCTAGGATTTTGTTCTCATGGTTTCGCTTAAGACCTCGTACCTAGATTACTAGAAGACGTTATAACCATATTTATTGCAAATACTCCCTGTATGTTTGTTGTGGTTTGTTTAGTATTCTTCTTAATCTTCTTTGGGAATTAAACCACTCATAGTTTTTAAATTCATCTTTATTTATTGTGTTAAAGGATTTCACATTTTTGTGTAGACGCCGTAGAGTTCGCAATTAACTTTTATTGCTGTATGTTGTGTTTGTTTTTTCATTAATTAATCGAATAAACCGCTCTTTCTGCTTTCAAAGAAACTCGGACACTCCATCGTCGACACTGGAGTTCTTTATGCGATGGCTAGCCATACGGTTGTTAAACGCTGTGCTAACCATTTCTACACCATCTTCGCGAGTAGCGGTAACTGTTGCATTTTTATGTCTGTTGCTTCTCAAGTGTGCGGCATAGGTAGTCTTTTCCATTTCAAAATCGCATACTTTACGCAGAATTGGTGGTTGTTTCGTACAAGACCCTTTAACAGCTGACGGAGCTGAAAGTTTACGGCTTAATGACATACCGCGCTGTTTTTCCTTGTGCCGCAGTAAGTTGTCCATTCTCGTAAAAGCGATACCGCAAGACCCACAGTTTAAGTACTTTGCTGCTGACGGATGTATAAGCTTAACCGTGGACGATGTTACACCACGACATTTGTTCTGGTGCCGTTTGAGAGCATTTTTCCAGGTATAGGAAGCACCACAAGAGTTGCAATTAAAATTATTTTCAGATGACATTTTTCTTCGACCTGCTTCCATGGATAGCCCCATGGTTTATATACATTTTGGAAACAATCGAACATTGCCGAAGACACTCGAACAGTGCACAAGCGCGGTCACTAAGAAATTAGCATTAATACCAAGTATTCTGTACTTTCGTAGGTTGCTCATTTCCTAGAACCAAATCTTCCGCATAACGGTCGGTAGCACGTAATTCTTTCTAGAGCCGACAAGTACCCGATTCCACCCAAATAAAAAATTAGATGCTCGATGTCTGTTAACTTCCGATTCCCTCGTACTGGGCAGGGGTGCGCATCGACATATATCCGGATATATGTAGGATGTTAGGTTAGAGTGAAATTGCCTTATTGAGTGAAATTGCCTCATAGGGTGAAATTGCCCCCGACCTTGGTCGGATTTATTTCGAATGTTGAACATATGTCAGACATATGGCGGACATGGCTGACATATGTCCAACATTCGAAATAAATCCGACCTAGGTCGGGGGGCAATTTCACCCTTTGATGCAATTTCACCCTATGAGACAAGTTCACCCTATAAGGCAATTTCACTCTATCCTAACATCCTACATATATCCGAAATATATCCCAATATATGTCGATGCGCACCCCTGCCCACTACGAGGGAATCGGAGGTTAATAGATATCGAGCATTTAATTCTCCATTTGGGTGGTATCGAGTACTTGCTGGCGCTAGAAATAATTACGTGCTACCGACCGTTATGCGGAAGATTTGTTTCTAGGAAATGAGCAACCTACGAAAGTAGGGAATACTTGGTATTAATGCTAATTGGTTTAGTACCCGCGCTTGTGCACTCCTCGAGTGACTTCGGCAATCTTCCACTGTTTCCAAAATGTATATAAACCATGGCGCTAGAAATAAATATTAATAAGTATAAGTCGATGTGAGAAGTTCTAGGTTAAGAATAAAAAATTTCTTTTAAGTATGAGCTGCAGGAAAGTTATAATTTAGAGAGTATATGTGTAAAACGATAAGGGGTTGTCGGATTTTAAATCTATTTACAGATTCGGATTCTGTGTAAAATTCTAGACTAATTTGATGTGTTGTATGACTAAAAAATTTATAACGACGGTCAGAAATCGCTGCCGGTATAAAATCTTAAAATGAGGGTAGCTCTCTGAGGGATGACGCAATCTAAAAAATTCCTACAGATTCGGGTAGCTGAGAAAAATCTAATATTAATTAATACCAAACAAAATGTATTTATCTCGAAAGATGAGCTAAACAAGATAGAAAGTACGATATGACATTAAATGTGATTAGTGTGCGGCGGCGGTATGCTCGCTAGAGGGTATGTGTGTAAAACGGAGAGGGGTGGTCCTATTTCAAAACTGTTTACAGATTTAGGTTCCCTAGGACAATCTGGACCAAACTTATGTGTCATACCCTAAGACGGTTTGGAGAACATCCTAAAATTGGGAGTATAACTTTGTAAAGGGCTGTTGGATTTAAACAACTCCGGCGGTTTTAGATTACCCGGGAACTTATGGATAAGGTTACCCTGGCTAGTCGAAGAAAACTTTTATCTAGGTTAGATATGAATGCAAAAATTTAGAGGTTGGGGTCTTTAAAAGATGTAACTTTGTAAGGGGTGGTGCAATTTTAAATCTGTTTGCATATTCGGATTCTGCGTGAAATTCTAGACTAATTTGATGTATCACATGGCTAAAATTTTTATAAGGACGGTTAGAAATCGCTGCTGGTAGAAAATCCTAAAATAAAAGTAGATTCCTGGGGGATGATGCAATCTGAAAAATTCCTAGAAATTTGGGTAGCTGAGAAAAATCTGATATTAATTCATACCAAACATGGTACATTTATCTCGTGGGTGGAAATGTGGAGAAAGATTTATCTCGCAGAGGGTATATGTGTAAAACGGTAAGGGGTGGTCCTATTTTAAATCTGTTTGTAGATTCGGATTCTGCGTAAAAGGACGGTCAGAAATCGCTACCAGCAAAAATCTTAAAATGGGAGTAGCTCCCTGGGGGATGATGCTATTTAAAAAATTCCTAGAAATTCAGGTAGCTGAGAAAAATTTAATATTGCTTGATACCAAACAAGGTACATTTATCTCGAAAGATGCAATGGCTAGTCGAAGAAAACTATTTGGTCCAGAATATGGGAGCAATTGTGGATGCTGGAGCAAATGTGGCGCTGATTACACTAAGTATGACCTTTCATCTTACTCAACTTCGCCGCACCTGCAGATTAGAATGGAGCAATGAAAGAGCAAATTGTTTTCAAGTTTGACATCAAACTGTTTTAGTGACAAGACTGGATTTTGTGTGTGGGCCCACGGCAGTTTTAAGAGTCAGGTGTAGGGCCCGGATAACAAAATAATTCAACACTTTTTGTGGACCGCCACAGTCCTTGTACAAGGAGTGATGATGTAGGGTGCAATATTTTACGAAAGCACATCACCTTTGGTCTTCATCGATGGCAATTTAAATCCAGTCGGTTACATTGTCAAAGCGCTAGAGCCTATTGCACTCCTATATATTCGGGGGTTAGAAAATCCAACAAGATAAAGCACGGTCTCTTAGGGCAGGGGTTACAATACGATGTTTGAAAGAAGCTGACATTGTTGTTTCGCCATAGCCTTCTCGCTCGCTAAATTTCTTACCTATTGAGCATGTTTCGGATATGAACAGTGCAAGGCTACAAGAACTATCATATTCACTAAATGACTCACAGCATCTTCGGCTTCGAATTCAAGAAGCATGGGATGATATACCACAGAAAAAATTGATCACTTGATTGAAAATATGCCAGGCCGTTTAAACGAGTGGATAGCAAAGCGTGGTGGATCAACTCATTATTGAAAAAAACTTTGTTTATTTCTGTTCTTTTGTTCAGAAATTTTAATCATTTTACTGTTTCATCACAATGAGCACATTGTAAAAATTGATTAAAATCGATCACAGCTTCTGTATGCTGCGTTTTTTATGAAATGTAGAGGGGACAGACCAAGGTAATTTCGCTTTTTTTAAATAGTATAATTCGAAAATTATACAAAATTATGTAAACATGTAATATATTGCTTTCATTCATAATCAATAATGTAAAATAGCGGAAACGAATGTATAATTGAAAAGTTTGCCTCCATTTAATTTCAAACACAATTATAAACGATTATATAACATTAAAATAACAATTAACGATTGAGGAGAAAGCAGTAATAAATTTTAATTGTCCATGTTTATAAACACTGAAAGTACAATAATCGAAATGGAAAAAGCCAAACAAGCAGCAAATTAGTACGAGCTACCAGATATATTCCAACGATATCAAATTACAAACGTATAATTACACGCTTGGAATGTATGTACTATTATTGCAAATCCAATTAGCTTTCAATGACAAAGTCGATTAACACATTTCGACATACAACAAAGCAATCGTATGCATGTGTGGAATGTTCCGCTACGATACATAGAGAGTAGAGATAATCGATTCAAATACGAAATAGGACAATGTTTATTCGTTCTATATGACTTCGGGGTGGTTTTCCACGAACAACGTAAGAACTCGAACATTTTGATTTTGGAAAGCGAGAGCACCTTTAAATCTTTATAAAAACGTCCTACCAAATATTCTTTGTATTAAATACAACGATTTAACGAAATTTACTTTATCGAAACTGCAACCCTACAGAGTTTGGCTACTTAGAGGGTTGCGTATAAATACGTTTTTGCCAAGCTGGGATTAAATTAGAGTAAAATCTCGAAATTATTTTATAAGGTTTGTTTGTTGGTAGTCATTAACTAAAGATATTCTGAGTTGTGTAAAGTTTTTTAGGATATTTGTCCTTGAAATTTTCTCTAATTTTTACCCTTAATTTTGTTATTGTGAGTGGAACTTACGTATTAAATAGTAGCGTCACTGGTAGGGGATCATTTTTTGATTTGGTTTATGAATCCACAGCGAATTGATTAAACTGCCTAAATTTTTCAGTACAAAGTTCTTAGTTTGTATATAAAGCGTTGTTAACCATTGCGCCACCATTAAACCCAGTAGAGCGCTGCCAGATCTACTTTAAGTTCTTGGTACTTCTGAGACTGTAAGTTGACCAGCGATTCCCCGACAATAACGCTTCAGGCCATTTCATGCGCTTGACTCATCCTTCGTCCGAGGTAGTTGACAATACTTCCATTGTTGTTTACGCTGGGAGTCGACGGTAATTTTCCGGATTACACAACTTTCAACGGGATACTTCACATACTAACCCCAAGGTTTCAGGTTCGATTCCCGACACCGACCTCTTAAAAATGTTAGACGAACATTTTTCACAAAAATACACCCTCGTTCGGACGAGAAGTTAAATGTAGACCTCGTGTGTGTGCGTGTGTTGTCATGCACGTTAATGATCCCTACATTGCATGAAACAGCAAGTGTTCGGTCTCTTTGTCGCACGTTCGCGTGGCTAATTTTAAGTTATTTTAAACTTGTAGTTGTAAATCAAATAGTAAAACTGTCATCCCTTGTTCCCTTATATCCTGTCTTAAAAATTCCTTGTCAATGTGTAAATAAGTTGAAAAAAGGGGTAAGTGAACAAACACTCTCTCATCGATATCGAAGCAGACAGTCGGTTCTTCGTTCAGAAAAAGTGAGTTTGTCAAGTGTCGCCGACTTTATCGATAAACTCCTAAAAAACACAGTGCAAGTGCAACGGAACACGTACTATAATCTCCAATACAGTCCACTTAGTTGAGGAGCAAGGAACTGCAGCTTAGAACAATAAAGGTACGCGGAGGTAAATCCATATATAAAATTATGACCCCCCCGCGCTGAACAAATGGCCTTCATCGCCGGATTATTTAATTAATTAATTAGTTCCTATCCTTTAAGCTCCTCATTTATACGTAAATTTAACAATTGTCGTAGTTTTGATTATGGGTAAACGTGTTACGAAGAGAATAACATGCTGCTTGCAAATTTAATGGTAGAAACATCTGGTTATAACGGTAGATGTTACAATATATCCCTTATCCTTTGTTGCAAAGATTAGTGGTCGAACAGTTTACTTTAGGTAAACTAAATTTATGAGGGGTTATTGTATTGTAAATCTTTACCTTATTTGTCGTCTCAAGTTCGAGGAACCATTCAGGTTCATGCAACTTGTATAACAAAGGGGTTGGAATCTATTTGAAACGTTAAACGTTTTTGTCGGGCGAGCACTGTAATTAGTTGCATTTGTCCATTAATAATTTAATTTCGTAGATTAATTAGTTGTAGCGTATTTGAGCTACGCATTGTTTTTACATTAATTTTTATTGTCGTTCATTAATCATTAATCGAATATCGTTATATCAATTGATAAAGCAATTCTTGAAGCTAGATTTGTAGTTAAAAGGTTGGATCATATATACAGTAAAATTAATCAACCGGAAAATGTATCGATTGGTTTAATTAGGGCATCGATTAAAAGTGTCGAGCAAATTGAAACTCATTTCAAGTCTTTTTGCAAGGATATTTTCTTTGATGAGGAGAGTGAACAATTGGACGAATTCTCGGCCCTTAGGGTAAAAATCGATGATTATCTATTAGATATTCGCATTATCGCTGAACAATGCGAATAAGATCGGGTAAAAAATAAGCCAAAAATGGAATATATAAATAATTCTTTGTCCGTAAATAGTGGGCTACGCTTGAAACATGTTTCTGTCCCACGATTCTCGGGACGCATTTTGGATTTTGAGAGTTATAATGCAATTTATATGCGATTGATTCACGATAATGTAGGTTTGTCCCCTGTGGAAAAATTTTGCCATCTCGTTGATACACTAGATGAGTCGTCGCGTGCATTAATAAAACACTTGCCATTAAATGATTAGGCATACGAGGAAACCTATAAAATCATTACTAATCGTCTTCAGTCCATATTACTTTCAACATATTTTAATGTTCTCGAAAAATGCTCTAAGGTCAGTTCCCCAGACTCGCATGCGGAACTCCTACAATTAATTAGTTGTTTTGATGAAAATATATTCGCGTTGAGGCAGATGGAAATAGATTTATTAAATTTCATGTTGTTTAATCTGTTATCAAAAAAATTAGATACAAACATTTTAAAGCGTTTCGAAATAGGAAATAATGACGAGATTCCCTCGTTCAAAGATTTAAGATCGTACATTGAAAAACAATGTAAAATGTTGGAAATAAATGACATTGCTTCAGGAACATGCTTAAAATCTCGAGATTACGTGAAAGAAAGAGAAAAAGGAAGGTCTCTTAGCACTTCGGCTAAAACTTCTTTAGTTGGTACCACCAATGATGGTAAAAATTGTAGTTTATGTCAAGCTGTGCATCCTATTTATAGATGTAAGCAGTTTCTCGATAAAACGCCTCAAGAAAGATTTGAGGTGGTAAAGCTTAAAAATCTTTGTATTAAATGCTTGAATACTTCACATTCGATGAAAAATTGTACGTTAGATTGGTCGTGTAGAAAATGTCATCAGTCGCACAATTCGTTGCTTCACTTCGATAAACAAGAAAAATCGGTGTCGCCACGCCGACAAACCCATCGTCAAAGGTCAGCGTCTCCTCGGAGAGCGACGCCTAGACTTACTGCTATTAGTAGACCCAGTGAAGACAATCTGTCGTCGTCGGTTGTGCATGAACAACCTGCCACTAGCTCGTTGATTTCTACGTCATTAGAACACACAACCGCGCTGTTAGCTACGGCAATGGTGTCGGTGCTAGATTATACAGGAAAATTGCAACCTGTTCGTGTAATTTTAGATAACGGATCCATGGAAAGTTTTATGACTAAAAGGTGCCGTCAGAAATTAGGTTTAAAGAAACTGAGAGCCAATGTCACTGTTCAAGGACTTGGCTTGAATTCTTCGTTGGTGTCTGGTGCACTATCGTGTGTAGTTAGCCCCTCGGAGCACGGTCTCCAGCATATGAACTTGAGTGTTATATTTTACCTAACATTTGTAATCAAATACCTTCATCGTCGATAGGGGTCAAGGAATGGTGGCATACTCGAGGTTTGGCCTTAGCTGATCCTAATTTTAATATTCCTGGTAAAATTGACATGCTACTCGGAGCGGAAATCTTTGCTCAGGTTTTGTTGAACGAATCTCGGTGGGGTGTCGCTAACGAGACAGTTGCTATTAAAACAACCTTTGGTTGGGTTTTAACGGGAAAGGTCGTTTCCCTGAATAATTCTATTACGTCGTTGTGTGCTTTCGTTGAGCCCTAGACAGCGACATTCGTCGATTTTGGGAATTAGAAAATATTCCCTTCAAGAAACATATTTCTCCTGAAGAAGAAAGGTGTGAAAATCAATTTGTGGAAAATTGTAGACGTACTAAGGAAGGTCATTTTGTAGTGTCCTTGCCCTTTAAAATTCCTGAATCCTCATTTGTGGGTACGACATCGATTTGTATTAAAAGATTTTTGTCGTTAGAACGTCGTTTGCTAAAAAATTCTGAATTGTATTCGGATTATAAAAAATTTATGGAAGATTATTTGAAAGCGGTCACATGGTTCAAGTGAAATCGCCTGAAAATTCGTCGGTTCATGAGAAAATGTATTACATTCCCCATCATGCTGTACAAAAGCGTGATAGCACTACCACCAAATTGCGTGTGGTTTTCGATGCTTCATGTCCGGATCAATCTGGAAATTCGTTAAATGATAGCTTGGCTGTTGGCCCTGCTCTGCAAAAGGACATTGCAGTTTTGTTACTGCACTTTCGTGTACATCCTATCGTAATTACAGCTGACATCAAACAAATGTATCGGCAGATTTTGGTTAAAGATACTCATCGCGATTATCAACGTATCGTCTGGAGATTTTCTCCGTCGGATCCTAGTATGGACTTTAAATTAAATACTGTGACTTATGGAGTTTCTTCGTCGCCTTTTTTGGCCTTGCGTACTGTTCAAGAATTAGCAAGGTTAGAATCAATTAATTTTCCTTTCGCGTCATCGGTAATGGCGAGCCTATACGTATGTTGATGACTTAGTCATTGGATGCAATTCGATTGAAGTTGCTAATCAATTAATTGGTGAATTGAATAGTATTTGCACTAGTGGTGGTTTTCAGTTAAGAAAATGGAGTAGTAATTGCTCGGAAGTGATGTCCAACTTGAGGGAGCCCCTGTCCAGTTCGGACGCAATTACATTTCAAGATAACGATAGTAGTTTAATAAAAATTTTGGGACTTTCGTGGTGCGCTCTTATAGATGCATTTTTATACAACTTAGACGTTGAAGAGCGCAATTGCACTAAGCGTAATATTTTGTCGGCTATAGCAAAATTTTTTGATCCTCTCGGTTTGATAGCGCTAAACGTTTAGTTCAAGATCTTTAGCTTTTAGGTCTCGGTTGGGACCAAGAACCGCCATTGGAAGTCGTACAAAAATGGAAACATTTTTTGGGTGAATTGCCAGCGGTTTCGAATATTGAGATTTCTCGTCGCATTGTATGTCATAATTTCAAAAAGGTGCAGTTGCATGGGTTCTGTGATGCTTCTGAAGCGGGATATGCAGCTGTCATCTATTTTCGTTCGTTCGATTTAGAAAGTAATATTACCATGTCATTAGTATGCGCAAAATCAAAGGTTGCTCCTACTAATCGCGTTTCATTGACCCGTCTCGAATTGTGTGCTGCCGTACTCTTGGCAGATTTAGTAGATTTCGTCAAAAATACTTATATAGATAGTTTATCATTTAGTAATATTTTCGCGTGGTCAGATTCTACTGTTGTTTTGCTTGGATTCGGTTTTCCTCGCATTCGTTAGCAATCGCATTTCGCATATTCAAGAACGTATTCCTCCATCTTCGTGGTTTCATGTTAAGTCCCAGGATAACCCTGCGGATTGTTCCTCAAGTGGACTTTTGGCTTCAGAGATGGTTCATCATCCATTATGGTGGACAGGACCTTCCTGGTTAGTGCGTCGTAATGAAGAATGGACAGTAACATCGCTGCCAAAACTTATTGACTCATCTCAGATGGACGTCGAATATCGTACTCTGTCGATAACAGTCGTTATGTCTAAGAATTTCTTAAATTTGTTGTTGGATAAATTTTCAAAACTGCAGAAAATTTGTAGGATTATTACATGTATTCGTCATTTCATTCGTAATGTTCAATGTTTGGCAGATTTGCGTTCAAAATATTCTGATGGTTTGTCTCTAGCTCATCAGCAAGATGCTATACATTTATTGATTAAAAGAGTTCAAACAAATGTTTTTGCCCAATACATCGCAAATATTAAAACAGGACAACTTGTTAGTAAACAACTTCGTAGCCTTAGTACGTTTCTAGATAGTCGAGATTTGTTGAGTTGTCGCATGATGCAAAATTTCCAATTTTGCTTCCTCGGTCGCATCGGTTGACTGAAATTATTGTATTAGACTGTCATGAAAGATATTTACATCCTGGTAGGGACGGTATCGTTCGGGTAGCTCCCGTCAAAACAGCTCAAGGGTTAGTTAAACGCCCCTCGTGAAACTATGTTTACTGCCAGTTACTTAATATTTAATGGTATGTATACATATTTCACTTATATAAGTTTGTCGGTTACGTTTCTTAGTTAATAGCTCTAATTATTTTAAACATAAAATAAGTTAGTTCATACTTATTTTGGTGGGCGGGATATTCGGTCTCTTTGTCGCACGTTCGCGTGGTTAATTTTAAGTTATTTTAAACTTGTAGTTGTAAATCAAATAGTAAAACTGTCATCCCTTGTTCCCTTATATCCTGTCTTAAAAATTCTTTGTACATGTGTAAATAAGTTAAAAGGGATAGTGAACAAACACTCTCCATCGATATCGAAGCAGAACAGTCGGTTCTTCGTTCGGTAAAAGTGAGTTTGTCAATGCGTGCATTTATATTTCCAATGCTCCACCCGAAGGTACTACATTGGCCAGTAGGCGAGTTTTTGTTGCCTGGAAATTTAGAATTTTGCCGAACCCTTGCCGTTCCAGGTAAGGTAGGGATCTTTAACCGTGACAACTCCACACGGGACCTCCATTTAACCTCTCATCCGAACGAGGGCGTAATATTTGTGAAAAATGCTCACCTGTCATTTTTCAAGCAATCGGCCGTGTCGGGATTTGAACCCAGGACCTTGGGATCCGTAGTCTTACGCTTACTACATTGATCCACGGCGACGCCGTTTGTCAAGTGCCGCCGACTTTATCGATAAACCCCTAAAAAACACAGTGCAAGTGCAACGGAACACGTACTATAATCTCCAATACAGTCCACTTAGTTGAGGAGCAAAAAACTGCAGCTTAGAATAATAAAGGTACGCGGAGGTTAGTCCATATATAAAATTATAAGACCCCCCGCGCTGAACAGCAAGGGCTCAACAAAATTTAAAATTTTCAGGTAACAAAAATCGCTTCCTGACCAATGCAGTACTTTCGGGTGGAGCATTAGAAAGTCAAATGTAGATGATACTTCACGGAGTGTCTCTTTAATCTTTTGGATCAAAACTGTACGAAAAAACTGCTCCTGTAAAAATATACAGGGTTATTACAAATGAAATAGACAGTTTGGATAGGTTATAGAAAGTTTATTTTTGAAAAGTTAAGATTATTACTTATATGATTATAAAGAAGAAATTATTAAGTTTTTATTTAAAATTTTTACAAATGTTCAATTAAAGAATGTGTCATCATTTTCGAGACATTGTTGCATCTCCAGACAAAATTGTTACGTACGACTTTATCACCGGCATTTAAACTTTGTACTAACTGCAATTTATACGGTTTCATTTTCAAACGTTTCCGCAGAATTTTCAACACAGTAGGTTGAGGAATTTGCAATTCTAAACTTGCTGATGTAGTCGATTGTCTTGGACTTCGTAAATAAACATCACGAACACTATCGATTTGTTCTTTTGTAACAGGAGGTCTTTCAGTACTCTTTCTTTTACACATTATAATTTGAATAAGGGCCGCTATACTTGCGGCCACGTCCCCAATGCTCCACCCGGAGGTACTACATTGGGTTTAAACGCGAAAAATTATCGTGCTTCTAATTTATTCTGACTTCATAATTGATCCACCCTAAATAAAAACTAAATAGAAATCTAACAAATCTAAAAATCTAACAAACCTAACAAACTCTGACAATCTAACAAATCTAAAAGTCTGACAAACTGAAACAAAAACTAAAAACAAAAACTAAAAACAGGGTTGTAAATAATGGTATCCCTAGCGCTGACTTTCGAGTGTACCCGATCAACAAGACACAAGCAAAAATGAGAGGGGAAGGGATCCGTAATACCGGATAGCAGACGCCGGCTCTGCTTACCAGTGCGACCTGAAGGGTCGTCTTAAAATTATCCAAATCTAGCTAACTAATTTAAATCCATCCCTAGCTTTCCTATCATTCCCTAACTGATTTATATTATGATTACAATCTTCGCAATTATACTCTTCCTTCCCAAATATATACTGCTACCAAAATGGCGACAGAACGTCAAACAAAACAAATAAGCCACATAATACTGCAATACTAATAAATAAATAAATATAAAGTGTATATAAAATATAAATAAATATAATTATATAAATATGTACATAAATGTTTAATAAGCGTTAAGCATATAGCAGTGCACAAAATAGCAAAAGCATCACCCCACTTATCAGGTGCACTCGCACAAGCATTATGTCGGCTAGCGTCTTTACACACCAAACGTGCTTGTTAAATTGTTTCAAAAACTACTAATTAATGTAAATCAATGCTTGTGCGAGTACTGCCGCCACAATTTAAGTCTTACCTCGATAATAAAATTCTCCAGCATCCGAAGATCTGGTCGTCTGCTTACATCTAACTGTAACTTACTTCTAAGGGAAGATGGGTGCACTGCTAAAGTCCTGGTGGATATGCACTAAATGTTCTTGGGGGATCACAATCACTATCACTATCACTTCACTTTCAAGTCCTGGGGGATGCGCGGTTTCACTCTATTTTATTATTTGTTTATTTTATTGATTTAATTTAATGAGGGTTTCTGATTTATTTGTTATTGTTTATTTGTTGTTATTTATTCCCGATTTCGATTTTACGCGCATAATTATGAAGATAGGCAGTGATTGTATTAATGGTGTGGGGTTTCTCGTGCATATTGGACATTTGGGTATAATTATCGTTATTTTTATTTTATTTTATTTTTTTTTTTAATTTTTTTTTATCAGGTTTTGGTTATATCTATGCTCGTATCCTTACTCACGCCAAGTCAATCTAAAATTTTCAATCCTCCCACCAACCCCACCGAATTTTACACGCGGTTATCATTGATTGTCTAATCTCGCGACCCTTCCCGCAAATTCTTTTAAGGCTGTCCAGAACGCCTTCTGGTTGACCACTTCCCGACTTCCTCTAGGCTCTTTGGCCATGCCAGACCTAGGATAGCTAATTTGCTATCAGCCAACCTCGATTTGCCGCTTCAAGCGGGCAGTCGAAGAGCACGTGCTCTGCGCTTTCCGCGCCCTCACCGCATTCACAGCGGTCGCTGTTGGTTAGACCGAACCTTTGCAAATACGCCTTCAGGGCGCCGTGCCCTGTTATCAACTGAACCATTTTGTGATCGAGCTTAACCTCGAATCTTACCTCTAGCTTCTAAGCTCGGTATGAATTTGTGGGTCAACCTGCCCGTGGCAGCGTTGTTCCACCTCTTTCCCATTGTCGAATTGATTTTTCGCGCAGCTTTCTTTTAATTAAAGACCTCGGTATCGACGAATGTGATATTCGAAAGTTTCGCCCGTCGCGGCCTCTTTAGCTAATTCGTCAGCCCTATCGTTTCCTACGTTACCATTGTGCGACCTGACCCAACAGAACTTTAAACGTCGAAACCCGAGCGCCGTACGCGCTATCCTCCAGACGTCCGCTTGGAGGTCTGTCGAGGTGTTCATGTTAGTTAATGCCGTCAGCGCTGATTTACTGTCGCTGATTATATAATACTCGTCTCTGCCCGTGTGATTTATTACGTAATCGATAGCCTCTCGTATGGCTACCAATTCGCACTGGAAGATAGTGCACCAGTTCGCAGTTTGGTTTGAAACCGAAACACCTCCTTTCCTGCTTAAACACGACAAACGCCGCGCCTGCTTGTCCATCGTCCATACGTGAACCGTCCGTATAAATTTTAATACCCATCGCGTCCTCATCACCTTCGACAAACTCGATTCCTCTAATATCAGCCGGGTGCCCCAACTCAGATACAACGATCTTTCTTGCAATTTCCTATTACCAAGATTAAGATCTTCGATAATTTCGCGCCCTTTTCCTATATTTATTAATCGTCTATCTCTAATCTCCTAACGACATATTCGATAGGAGAGTCCTACTGATCACCAGGACAGCCTCCGTGGAGGTGGTCCTGTACGCCCTCGCCGCTTTTACCGCGGTTATGCGTTGTACGCTCGTCAATTGACGCATCTCCCGGACTTTACAACCTTCTGCCCATACAGAAGCTGCGTACAGTATTGCCGGCTCAATTGCTCCGGCATAAACCGTCCTCAGCGATTCGCCCTGAAACCCCACTTTATTTTAGCCGCCGCCATCATTTTATTTGATATTTCGCGCCCTTACTTTTTACGTATTGTACGTGCGCTTTCCAATTTAATTTATCGTCGATCTTGACGCCGAGGTAGGTAATACAATCTTTAAACGGGATTTTCTCCTCCTAGCTCTAACCTAGGAGGTCTCTGTCCTGGTTTCGTGCCGAAATAAAGCGCCTCTGACTTCGCCGTGTTAAATTTTATTTTACCGCCTGCGACCATTCGTGTAATTTGTTAAGCGCCTCGTTCGGTTTTGTGCGCATATCCATTAACAATCTCGATCTTACAATTAAAAGCGTGTCATCCGCAAACCCAACGATTGAGCATCCTGCGGGCAACTTGACCCTAAAGATGCTCTCATACAACAACTTCAAAATGTGGGACCAGAACATGACCCTGCGGGCATCCCCTTTCCACCTCACGCGACAGAACTTCACCCGGAATTTCAACCTGTGCCAATCGCCCTGAGAAATAACTCTTGACCAAAGACATCAAGTTTCGCGGACAACCCCTACGATCTAACTCGCAAACGATTAATGGCCACCAGGCAGCATCAAATGCTCCTGAAATGTCCAAAGCAACAACGACACAGTACTCTTTAGCATCTCTGCCTGCTTTATTTCTCCGACAACGAACTCTAACGCGTCGATAGTCGACTTACTCCACGAAACCAAACTGTCGGTTATTAAAACCGCCGCTGTCTCGCACTAGGTGCTCAACACGCGTAGTCATAACGCGATCTAAAACTTTCCCCAGCACCGGTAGCAAGCTAATTGGACGATAGCTGCCCGGATCTGACGCATCCGCCTTTTAGGTTTGGGTATAAATTTCACGTTCTGGATTTTCCAGCAACGCGGAAAACGCCCTTTCTAAACAAAGATTAAACAACCCACAAAGACACACGGGGCTAACAGGCACGCCTCCAGAGCTGCGTCTGAAGTGATTCCATCATGCCCCGGTGCTTCTTAGGGTTCATCCTCCTAAGAGCCCTGACGACCTCGTGAACTAGGATTGCCTTATCGGCACCTGTTCCTTGCGTCTTCTGCAGCTTCCGACGTACTAAATCGTGCGACCCTTCATCCCCTCGGGATTATCCGATGGGAAAAATTTTCTAGTAAATATTCCGCCGTGGTTTTAAAACCTTCCGTGTATTCGCCATTTGTTTTCTTTATATTACTGAGCGCATTTTTGTTGTTTTCCTCTAATTACGCGGTATGCGGTTCCCCAGGGTTCTTTCTCTGAGTTTTGCGTGCAGAATTCTTTAAATTTATTCGTTCGCGTTTCTTCTATTAATATTTTATATTCGCGGTAACTTTGATTATATTCTATTCTCCGTTGTTCTCTTATATCTCCCGAGGCGCGTTGATAGCGGCGCCTTAGGTTACGCGTTTCTGCCCGCTTGGTGGTTAGTTCCCGGGTCCACCAGGGTACGCTGTCTTTAAATGTTTTCTTTTCGGCATGGAATACGACGACGCGTCTACCACCGCGTCGTTTAATTTTTCGCGAGTGTTTCTACTTCGTCTGCCTCTCGGCAGTTAAATAGCTCATTTTCGAGCACAGGGATACTTTCGCCAAATTTTTGTTTAAATCGCTCCCAATTTGCTTTTTATTACAGAACCGCGGAAATACAGTTAGCTGCTCGTTTGCACTTGTTTTGGTTTCAACGTCCCATGTTATTAATTTATGATCAGAGAGCGTTTCCTCGTCCGACCTTAATTTCCAATTACAAATCTTTCTAACATTTCGTGCGAGACTGCAGTAATATCTATAAAACTGCTGCCTCTATGCGTCTCAAACGTAGGTAAATCATTAGTGTTTATCACACTAAGATCCCATTCCGTAAAA
Source organism: Platerodrilus igneus (assembly GCA_036346225.1). Lineage (NCBI taxonomy): Eukaryota > Metazoa > Arthropoda > Insecta > Coleoptera > Lycidae > Platerodrilus > Platerodrilus igneus. The sequence continues at coordinate 323,040 of JARFIW010001397.1, read as the reverse complement.
GATCAGCAACCTGCGAGCCTCTATCGTCTTCGATAGGGCTGCCCCATAGTGGCGACTTGGCATTAAAATCTCCCCGATGACTAGATTTTTATTTCTGCCGATTTTACGAATAATATTATCTACTTCATTTATCAAGTCTTCGGTTTGAGATTTTCCCGCCGGGAATCGACCGGCGGGAGGTACACGCTTATTACATAGAACGCATTTTCCCTGATTTGATTTCGGCCGTCGTTACAAATTCGTTCGATAAATTATTTAATATAATTCCGGCGCACGTTCCATTATTTATTATTATCCGCTACGCGGTCGTTCACTATTCGCGTTTAAGACGGTAACCCCTCCCAAAACCTGTTATTTTGTGGCCATACAGGTGCGGTTCCTGTATAAACCCGATGTCGATATTATTTTCGATGAATAACTTTACGAAGTTATTTGTTGCCCTCTACCTTTCCCGAGATTTAGTTGCGCGAATTTAATCTTCTTGCTTCTTATGGACTTTGTTTTATCTTCACAGTCCATAATCGATGTTTCGTGTGATTGCGTGCTTCAGAACGTTGCATCGTGGGGCATCTACTCGACTTGGCGTCGTGGCGCGTATCGACCTTCGCGCCACCGCCAGTTCTGTCGTTTGCCCTAGCGCAAACCACACAGCAGGGACTGCCTTCCGGCAATTCTTGAATTCATGCCCGACCTCGGCACAGTTACCGCACCACTGTACCTTCTCCTTCACTCCATCGATCGATGGCCGTACTCGTAGCACCGGTAACACTGGGTCATCGAGAAGTGGTCCCGGGCCCATACTCTTCGCCACCTGAGGTTAATAGCATCAGCTAATATACGTCTTCGAAGTGTAGGGGTCACTGAAGACTACGTTGGCGAAGGATCTCTAGAGCCCTTTCCGCCAAACCTGAACTTCTCTCAGGTGGTCTTCTAGCTTCAAATCGCCGAAACGGGGATTCTGGCTCGCAATCAACCGCACGAGCTCTTCAGCCTTCATCCCCGCTTCGACCCGGAAGAACGACCCGTGGACGTTTCTTCTCGATGGTCTTCGCCACGAGTTCCTTGCAGTTCCGCCGACCTTCAACTGCAGTTTCTTGGCGTCGTCGCGACCTGCGCACTCCACAACGACACCGCCCCGGCGCGTCCTACGAGCTCCGACAACAACAAACCCATCTCGAGCGGGATCGACCTTCTGCTTCAGGGTCGTCATCACGTCGTCCTTCTGGCCTGGCCTGGCGTCGACCTACAGCAAACGTAGGCAGATGCTGAAGCTGCAGCGGCGTAGGAGACCTTGCGCTGCACCGACGCACCCTGACTCTGGCCTCCTGAAACGACATGAATTCACCGCCGGACTTCCCCAACAACACTTGCTCTCTGAACCATCTAAACAAAGACGCAGCGCCCTAACCATACCTAATCAGTTGGTTCGTCAACGTCGCGGAGATCATCTACGGCGTGCCGAACCATCTTCCTATCCTCCACGACGATAGTGGCGGAGGTCGTCGGCACCTTCCCATAGACGGCAGCGTGCGCCTTCCTCACCTAAACTTTAAGAGTTCCAGCTCATCGAGGTCGCTAGCATTAACGCTACCGTTGCTGCTAGTCGACATCGTGCGCTGGGCTCTCGAAGTAGAGGGCATTCCTGGCGCCGCAACCACCACGGGAGGCCCTGACTCCCCAGACACGACCGCCGCAGACGCAGGCTCCTTCCCTACCTCCTGTACCTCCTCCTGAGTTTCTAACAAGAAAGTCCTTTAGCACTACCTAACTGTTTTCCCCAACAGCGCCCTCCGCCGCCGACCTAGCAGACTCCGACCGATCGCCCTCTTCCTCCTGGGCAGTGCTCCTCATCGCGGTGGACCACCATGCTGACAAAACTAGCAATAATAATGACACTTTGGGGCGTATCGGTCCTTTCGACGTTCGCGTGGTTAATTTTAAGTTATTTTAAACTGAGTTGTAAATAAATGTAAAACTGTCATCCCTTGTTCCCTTATATCCTGTCTTAAAAATTCTTTGTACATGTGTAAATAAGTTAAAAAGGATAGTGAACAAACACTCTCTCACATATCGAAGCAGAACAGTCGGTTCTTCGTTCGGTAAAAGTGAGTTTGTCAAGTGACGTTGCTCCTACTAATCGCGTTTCATTGACCCGTCTCGAATTGTGTACTGCCGTACTCTTGGCAGATTTAGTAGATTTCGTCAAAATACTTATATAGATTGTTTATCATTTAGTAATATTTTCGCGTGGTCAGATTCTACTGTTGTTTTGCTTGGATTCGGTTTTCCTCGCATTCGTTAGCAATCGAATTTCGCATATTCAAGAACGTATTCCTCCATCTTCGTGGTTTCATGTTAAGTCCCAGGATAACCCTGCGGATTGTTCCTCAAGTGGACTTTTGGCTTCAGAGATGGTTCATCATCCATTATGGTGGACAGGACCTTCCTGGTTAGTGCGTCGTAATGAAGAATGGACAGTAACATCGCTGCCAAAACTTATTGACTCATCTCAGATGGACGTCGAATATCGTACTCTGTCGATAACAGTCGTTATGTCAAAGAATTTCTTAAATTTGTTGTTGGATAAATTTTCAAAACTGCAGAAAATTTGTAGGATTATTACATGTATTCGTCATTTCATTCGTAATGTTCAATGTTTGGCAGATTTGCGTTCAAAATATTCTGATGGTTTGTCTCTAGCTCATCAGCAAGATGCTATACATTTATTGATTAAAAGAGTTCAAACAAATGTTTTTGCCCAATACATCGCAAATATTAAAACAGGACAACTTGTTAGTAAACAACTTCGTAGCCTTAGTACGTTTCTAGATAGTCGAGATTTGTTGAGTTGTCGCATGATGCAAAATTTCCAATTTTGCTTCCTCGGTCGCATCGGTTGACTGAAATTATTGTATTAGACTGTCATGAAAGATATTTACATCCTGGTAGGGACGGTATCGTTCGGGTAGCTCCCGTCAAAACAGCTCAAGGGTTAGTTAAACGCCCCCTCGTGAAACTATGTTTACTGCCAGTTACTTAATATTTAATGGTATGTATACATATATTCACTTATATAAGTTTGTCGGTTACGTTTCTTAGTTAATAGCTCTAATTATTTTAAACATAAAATAAGTTAGTTCATACTTATTTTGGTGGGCGGGATATTCGGTCTCTTTGTCGCACGTTCGCGTGGTTAATTTTAAGTTATTTTAAACTTGTAGTTGTAAATCAAATAGTAAAACTGTCATCCCTTGTTCCCTTATATCCTGTCTTAAAAATTCTTTGTACATGTGTAAATAAGTTAAAAAAGGGATAGTGAACAAACACTCTCTCATCGATATCGAAGCAGAACAGTCGGTTCTTCGTTCGGTAAAAGTGAGTTTGTCAAGTGCCGTGCATTTATATTTCCAATGCTCCACCCGAAGGTACTACATTGGCCAGTAGGCGAGTTTTTTGTTGCCTGGAAATTTATAATTTTGCCGAACCCTTGCCGTTCCAGGTAAGGTAGGGATCTTTAACGTGCGTGACAACTCCAACACGGGACCTCCATTTAACCTCTCATCCGAACGAGGGCGTAATATTTGTGAAAATGCTCACCTGTCATTTTCAAGCAATCGGCCGTGTCGGGATTTGAACCCAGGACCTTGGGATCCGTAGTCTTACGCTTACTACATTGATCCACGGCGACGCCGTTTGTCAAGTGCCGCCGACTTTATCGATAAACCCCTAAAAAACACAGTGCAAGTGCAACGGAACACGTACTATAATCTCCAATACAGTCCACTTAGTTGAGGAGCAAAAAACTGCAGCTTAGAATAATAAAGGTACGCGGAGGTTAGTCCATATATAAATTATAAGACCCCCGCGCTGAACAGCAAGGGCTCAACAAAATTTAAAATTTTCAGGTAACAAAATTCGCTTCCTGACCAATGCAGTACTTTCGGGTGGAGCATTAGAAAGTCAAATGTAGATGATACTTCACGGAGTGTCTCTTTAATCTTTTGGATCAAAACTGTACGAAAAAACTGCTCCTGTAAAATATACAGGGTTATTACAAATGAAATAGACAGTTTGGATAGGTTATAGAAAGTTTATTTTGAAAAGTTAAGATTATTACTTATATGATTATAAAGAAGAAATTATTAAGTTTTATTTAAAATTTTTACAAATGTTCAATTAAAGAATGTGTCATCATTTTCGAGACATTGTTGCATCTCCAGACAAATTGTTACGTACGACTTTATCACCGGCATTTAAACTTTGTACTAACTGCAATTTATACGGTTTCATTTTCAAACGTTTCCGCAGAATTTTCAACACAGTAGGTTGAGGAATTTGCAATTCTAAACTTGCTGATGTAGTCGATTGTCTTGGACTTCGTAAATAAACATCACGAACACTATCGATTTGTTCTTTTGTAACAGGAGGTCTTTCAGTACTCTTTCTTTTACACAGACATCCACTATTTTCGAAACATTTATACCAGTCATAGATTGATTGCCTTGTTGGTGGTGTTTTACCGTATTTTGTTCTGAAATGACGCTGCACAACAGTAACAGACTTTGTTTTGGCTAATTCAAGAACACAATAAGCTTTCTCCACTTTAGTAGCGGCCATTTTGCTAGACTGGTCGTTGTTTTAACAGCAGTACCAACCTAACAGTTGTACCAACATAAACTTTAAGAAATTCCCTATAAACCTATCTCGCTTACTATATTCAAATACACCAGTCTGATTTTTTAAAGGCTATCCAAACTGTCTATTTCATTTGTAATAACCCTGTATACTGCGGCGAAAATTTAAGTTACTGGATGACAACTTGGCATAGAAGATATTAAAAATTGGTTTTTGTGATATTGTTGAAGTGTGTTAGACGAGAGACTCACCACTTGGCAAATGTGGGGTACAAATGTTGTCAAATGTCACCAAATGTGGTCAAATGTATTCAAATGCTGTCAATTGCTATCCCACATAGTTAAATGTCGCTAAATGTCGTCAAATGTCATCATATGCGGTTAAATTTCTTTAAATGTCGTCAAATGTTACTAATGTTGTGAAATGTCTGTTAAATATTGCAAATATCTTTCAAATATGATCAAATAGTACCAATAACTTACAAAAGTTTTCAATTGTTACAAATGTTACACAAATTCCTGAAACGAGGTATGAAATGTTCATTAAAACATTGACTGTTTTTTGGCACAACATCGTAAGTACCATTTAATGAATTTTTCAGGAAGAATTATATTTGTGTATTTTTTCACATAATAATCGTCATTATCATTAGGTCTTGAGTCCTGGAATTAGTTAGACGCGTATCCTCATTGTTTCCTATTCTGAGCTAACCTACACATTTCCTGAAATTTCCAGTCTGCATCTTTCACTATCTGCATGCAATAGTCTGATCTAAGTCTACCTCTACCTTTCTTTTTTCTATCTCTGCTTGTAATATATCCCGCACTATTCTTCCCCTACTGTCCCTATTTCATAGACGTACTGTGCTGTGCTCCCCATATATGCTTTCAGCAATTTTCTCCTTGTTTCTATATTTGTTGTCTTCGAACATAGCCGCTGATTTTCCTTGTTAGATGCAGTTCGGTTACCCTTCTACCGTTTACAGATTATTAGATTGCATCATTCCACTTGACCATTTCCCTCTGGGTCGTATGGAGTAGAATGACTGATAGAAATGCCTTTATTCTGCAGAAAGATTACAATTTCCTTTGACATGAAGGAAGTTTCCCTATCTATGTGAGTAGATAGTTATGGGGGCGACTGCCGCCACATTTCCAGCAGCATCCACGTTTCCACACACATCTGGACCAAATAGTTTTCTTCGACTAGCCATTTCCATCCACGAGATAAACCTATCTTGTTTGGTATCAATTAATATTAGATTTTTCTCAGCTACTCGAATCTCGAGGAATTTTTTAGATTGCATCATCCCCCAGAGAGCTACCTTCACTTTAAGATTTTTTACCGGTAGCGATTTCTGACCGTTCTTATAAATTTTTTAGACATGCGACGCATCAAATTAGTCTAGAATTTTATGCAGAATCAGAATCTGCAAACAGATTTGATATAGGACCGCTCCTTACAAAGTTATACATATACCCTCTGCGAGATAAATCTTTCTCCACATTTCCACTCACGAGATAAATCTATCTTGTATGGTTTCAATTAATATTAGATTTTTCTCAGCTACCCGAATCTCTAGAAATTTTTCAGAAGGTTGCAGACGGTGTATTTCTGCATTGTGAACACCTTCAACGTTAGAATACCATCAGTAATGTTTGAACATCTTTGTGATTATCCTTGTGCTGGTCTTTTTTGCTGTCGGTCCCTATACTGATTGTGTTTTGTCCATCCGCTCCTGTGGTAGGTGCTTTTTAGTTCGTTTTTCTTTCTTCGGAAATCACGACTTAGTCGACTTTAGGACTAGTCAGCATTTCTTTTCTTTGGTTCTTCGGTTACAATTTTTGGTTACCATAGTTTTTAGAACACCGTTTCCTTTTACCAGCGTTCCTCCTCTCTTCCTCTCGTTCTCCCTTGTTGTCCCTTTGTTTACTTGAGGCTTGACCTTTGGGTCCTGTTTTGGGTAGTACTGTTGATTTTCTTCCTCGTTCCTTTTCTTCTTTTGAGGTTGATAACCGTACTGTTTCCTTTGAGAAACATCCGTCCGTTGACGATTCCGCAGTGCTGAGGCTGTTCCACCTTAGTCCTTGATTGCGTATTACCCGTCTTAACTTCCTTCCTTTCTTTTTTTCTCCTCTATTATTGGCCCTTCGAGCCGGACAAGAGTTCTTTTTTTATTTTGGGGTGTTCCTTTTTTTCCTTTTCGGTTTTTTCTTTTGTTTTTGTACCGATTTTTTTTTAGTTTTTAAGCGAATTTGTTTTTTTTTCTCTTTGGTTTTTTTTGTCCTACCCACTCCCGTAGTTTTGCTTTTGATTGAACATAAAGGACACAGCTTCCTGATCAGTAATTAATTTAAAATGACGACCAACAAAGTAATACGTTCGTTTTTTTAATGCTTCGACAATTGCATAGGCTTCTTTCTCCATAGACAAATGCCTTGGTTCAGAGGCCAAAAGGGTTCTTGAAAAAAAAAATGCTACAAGTGCGCTCGCTTGACTTAAAGTTGCTGCTATAGCGAAGTCAGAAGCAACAGTATCTACATTTAAAGAATCATTGTCATTAATTGACCATCATAGGGCGTCATCTATATTTTGTTTTAACAGTTCAAAGTCCTGCTTCAAATTTCGATCCAAAAGAAAGATCTTGTTATTTAACAAATTGTAAACTTTCTCTGAAAAGCTGGAAATTCATTTAGATTAATGCGAAAACATGCTTTAAACATTCTCTTAAACATTTGGCTCCACGGGACAACATGCTTTCTTCTATGACTTGATCCTTTAAAAGTTTCTGAATTTCGTCCTTTATAAACAGGTCGTCTCCATAAGAATTTTTACGAGATTTAGTAGCTGTAGGCTTGCACTCGCTTGACAGATTTTCAAAAAGTGAAGGTTCTACATCGGCTTGAACACGACAACAAATTGATTAACGAGATTTTCATCCCTCTAAAGCGATGTCAAAGTATGAATGTTGTTTCATGATATCGTGCCCGATGATTACATCTGCGCATAAATTACGAAGGATAGAAACCTTAAAATTTTCGTATTTGTAGTTATGTATATCAAGGTTGATTACAGCGTCCTTTTATTTCAGATGAAAGGGATTTAGAGGTCATCGATACATTCCCACTACTTGGAAGAACCTTTAGCCGTTGGCGTAAGGTGTATTCGTGATTAACAAAAGGCCTTCGTACATATTTTGTTTACATTAACCTTTACTGAAGCTTTGGATAAACAACAGGTTATTTTTGAAAATACATCGGCAATAATTGAAGAAGAGGTTGTGTTTAGGGTTGTTTATTTCTAGACATTTTAGCTCTCAAACAGACTTTGGCGAAATGCCCTTCTTTCTTGCAGTAAGCACAGATTTCATCCTTCACAGGACACTACGTACTAGGTTACCTTTTGTAACCACAAAAATAACAAACTTGCGTAACTGCAGCTAAGAGTTGGAATTGGTTATCCCGTAGAGTATTTTCTTGATTTTCCAGATCGTTTGCAAAGCTCTGTTGATTATGATAACATTCTGATTGCTTTCGGGCGTTGTCTTGAGCTCTAGCTATTTCTATAGCCCTTTCCAAACTTAAAGTATAGTTTTCTATTAAGCGTTGACGTATGCCAGATACCAACAAGTCATTAATAAAAGCATCCCTTATGTACTCGTTCTTATTTTCTTCTGCAGTTACAGGTTTAAAGTTGCACCCTTTACTCAAAAGCTTCATGACCTATTGATCGATGCTTTCGCTAGGTTGCTGTTACTAGCAAGAGTATGTTTATCAAAGATTTCATTCGTAATGTAGATTCAATCCAATACTTTCACAGTCTCGTCGTAGATGCTACCGTCGCTAATATATTCATAAGCAGAATAAGATATGTAGTTAACAAGGAGTTTTAGTCTCTCTTAGTCACTTACTTTACTTCTTGAACTGAACTCGGCGCTTTTAAAAAGTTTATAAAAGTTTGCAACCAATGAATCCGTTTCCTTTGACGAATTCTCAGAATCCGTCCCAGCTTCTAATCGTTCCGGCTTTAAAAATCTATCTATATATTAGAATAGTATAAAGCTATTTTTATTATTTCTTCTTTTTGCAGATTAAATTGTAGTAGAGAATATCAACTTAGGAATGTGGGCTTTCATTTTCAAAAAGCTCGCACCTTGAGATTAACAAGTCACAAATGCCAAAACTAAACAAAATATAAATACATTGCAAATACTAACTGGATAACACAATATATGAAATTATATTACATTGCAAGCATCCCGTGTCAACTAAGATTGGTATCATTATATTCTTAATCATAAGTGAAATACTGACCGGGTCCGAAAACTACCTAAACATTTTAAACGATGCATCATCATTAGGTCTTCAGTCCTGGAACTGGTTAGACGCGTGTCCTCATTGTTTCATATTCGAACTAAGCTACACATTTCCCTGAAATTTGTACAGTCAGCATCTATCACAATCTGCGGCGATAGTCTGATATAGGTCTATCTTTACTTCATTATCCTATCTTTGCTTGTAATATATCCCGTACTATTACCCAAAAATGCATTAGAACGTATCCTGCCCTTGTATTTCTCCTATGTTTTTTTGTTTTCCTCATATATTTTTATTCCCCTACTATTTCTATAACCTATTTGTTATTAACTTTGTCTGTCCATGTTACCATTCTCATACATTTGAAGCACAACATTCCAAAAGGATTCTTTCTTTCTGCTTTTCCTACTGCCCCTATTTCATAAACGTACTGTGCTGTGCTCCACACATATGCTTTCAACAATGTTCTTCTTATTTCTATGTTTGTTGTCTTTGAACATAGCCGATGTTCTTTCTTGTTAGATGCAGTTCGGTCCCCTTCTATTGTTTTACAATTATATAGCCTATTTCCCCGATATTCAGTGGTATTTGAAGAGGAGGCGTCGCCGTGGATCAATGTAGTAAGCGTAAGTCTGCGGATCCCAAGGTCCTGGGTTCAAATCCCGACACGGCGACTGCTTGAAAAATGGCAGGTGAGCATTTTTCACAAAAATTACGCCCTCGTTCGGATGAGAGGTTAAATGGAGGCCCCGTGTGTAAGTGTTGTCACGCACGTTAGAGATCCCTACCTTGCCTGGAACGACAAAGGTTCGGCAAAATTATAAATTTCCAGGCTACAAAAAACTCGTCTCCTGGCCAATGTAGTACCTACGGGTGGAGCATTGGAAATGTAAATAACCGGTATTTGAAGAGGGGCGGCTCTGTGGCGTAGTGGTATGTGTGTGACTATTACGCCCAAGGTCCCGGGTTCGAATCCCGACACGGTCCGCTTGAAAAATGTTAGGCGAGCATTTTTCACAAAAATACACCCTCGTTCGGATGAGAGGTAAAATGGAGGTCCCGTGTGTGAGTGTTGTCACGCACGTTAAAGATCCCTACCTTGCTTGGAACAGCAAGGGTTCGGCAAAATTCCAAATTTTCCAGGTAAAAAAAACTCGCTTCCTGGCGGGTGGAGCATTGGAAAATCACATGTAAGGTATTTGAAGAGGGGGCGGCTCCGTGGTGTAGTTGGTATGCGTGTGACTACTATGCCCAATGTCCCGAGTTCAAATCCCGACACGGTCCGCTTGAAAAATACGACCCTGTTTGGATGAGAGGTAAAATGAAGGTCCCGTGTGTGAGTGTTGTCACGCACGTTAAAGATCCCTACCTTGCTTGGAACAGCAAGAATTCGGCAATGTTCAAAATTATTTAGGAAAAAAAAAACGCTTCCTGACCAATGTAGTACCTTCAGGTGGAGCATTGGAAAATCAAATGTAGAGGTATTTGAAGAGGGCAAGCAGCCCGTGGCTTCCAAGTTTCCCCAACACTTAGACATTTGCCGAATTAATAGTTTTCCAGTAAATTCTTTCGCACAATTAACATTTGTTGAAAATATTTCACAACCAACACTTGTAGTTGTTTATGATAATGATAAGATTTAAGTGCACATATTTTTATGTCATTAGGTTTTCCGTCTTGAAACTGGTTGGACGCGTACCTCTACTTATTTATATTCTAAGCTAGTCTACTACTAGTCTTCTATTGTTTTTAGACGATGCAGCACTCAATAAATTAACACTGTCTCTAAAACAATATTGTGACACACGACCTCTTATTTAACAAGAAAAATATTTCCGTTTCTTAGCTGGACAATCACTTATTTGATGTCTTTTCACGCATAAGAGACGCCGTTTCTGTTGCACTGAATAAGACTTTTGTTGATTAACCGTACATGTGATTTTCCAATGCCCCACCCGAAGGTACTACATTGGCTAGGAAGCGAGTTTTTTTTACCTGGAAAACTTGGAATTATGCCGAACCCTTGCTGTTCCAAGCAAGGTAGGGATCTTTAACGTGCGTGACAACACTCACACACGGGATCTCCATTGTACCTCTCATCCGAACAAAGGTGTATTTTTGTGAAAAATGCTCGCCTAACATTTTCAAGCCCACCGTGTCGGGATTCGAACCCGGGACCTTGGACGTAGTAGTGACACACATACCAACAACGCCAAGGAGCCGCCCATTTTTGATTAATCGCACGATACTTTGATGAGCTAAATTTCGACGAAGAGAACTAAACACTGTACTACCATAGCAGCTCTCTGCGGTTGCTTAGACTTAGATCACGATTCCGGAAAAGTGATTTTACATGACCGCTTCATACCACAAACTTTGTTTTCGGGTCATTAACTAGTTGCTTTATTTGGACCAAACTTTTTAAAACAGCTTCCATATCTAACACTAACTTACAAGCTGCGTCAAAAGTAAAATTTTCATCCATTGCTAAAAGTCCCCTTCTCATCGTCTCATTTGATAGGCCACAAACTAATTTAGTTCTAAGTGCCTCGTCCAGAAATGCATCAAATTTACATTCTAACGATAATCGCTTTATTTCAGAAATGAAAACAGACATCTCAAGGAATCTGATTACGTTTGAAGAATTTAAAACGTTCTGCAATTGTGCACTTTTTTTTGTTGAAAATTTGTTTGACAGACAAAGGACATTCTTCAAAAGAGCATTCTGAAATTTATTTAAGACTTATAGTTTTACGTAGCATTTTATATTTATCAGCAGACAAAAGCAAGAATAAGGTGCTTACCTTTTCAGTTTCTGAAGAACTTGAAAATAAATTAGAAGCCTTTCTAAAAAATCTGAAAGATTCCACATGTTCATAAATTTGAATCTGAACTTTTCTTCTGCAGTCGATATAAAAAACGCGTTTTTCCTATTATTTTTCAGCTCCATAAGTAGGTTATTCTCGAGCTTTTCGGTAAAGTGACATAAGAGATCGGAATAGTATATTGTGTATCTAGTAGTAGACAAAAAACATTCCCGGATGACGATGCAAATTGTTCGGCTAGTGCCTCGGCCAACTTGCATTGAGAGTCCGGGAATGTTTTTTGTCTTCTACTTACACATACTATTTTTTCTGAAATCGCATTTAATATTTTTGAAAATCTAAGAACTATTAGTGCGTCCGTTTTGGAAAAGAATGCATTACATTTTTGCATTAAAATCTAATTGCTTATGACATCGTTTCCATGACAATCAAGACAAACAAACGCAGTTTATTTATTGGGATAAAAGTCGAATTTAGTACTTCTTGCAAGTGCAAATATTATAACATCAATAACAAGTAAAATGGACAGTGATGAAGATGCCGACGTGTTTGGGACACCACAAGACTTGGTAAACGCTGCTAAAAATGTAATATTACACCTATTGTCCAGTAAATCCAAAGAAAAATATGAATTCGCTTACAAACGTTTTATAGATTTTAGCGACGAAAACCATACATCTGGATCCGAAAATGTAATGGTTGTACTATTTTCCAAATTATCTACCAAATTTAAGGCTTCTACGCTATTGTCAGATTATGCTGTGCTGAAAGCAACCCTATTGTAAACCGGTCATTCGCTATACTATATTGCGGGCAATTGATATACTATTGCGCAATAGTTAAAGCCGCGTAATTCCTATAACACGTATCGCAGCGTTTTAAGTATTGCGCAATAGACAAAGTTCCATGCACATACAAAGTCGAATTTCCGACACAATATAAGTAAAACGGTTACTCACCTGTATTTTTTAATATCTCAGGATCCTCGTTGTTCTGTGGGTAGATTACGCCATTGCTCAGTCAAATTTCGAATCCGTCCATCCTAAACTCTAGGCTCTCGTAGGGGAACGATAAGGAACAACCAGGTACGAGGAACGATAAGGCAAGGTAAAAAAGAACCTACCACCTAAAAAGAAAAGGCACACCACACAGATAGATGTTCTTGGCTTCAGGTCTCGTAGCTTAATGGCGTCTTCTAACACCGCGCGCACTCCGCCATATAACTCCGCGCAGGCGCGACTCGGGGACGACGGAAATTGACAAGTTCATTTAAAATTATTCGCTGGAATTTATTTACAAATTAAATGAATGTACATTGCCAAATTTGGAATGTAACAACCCTTACTGCTAAAGAGGAAATTGATATATCCAAGTATTGCAAATTACGTGCATTTGTAAAATGTCAAAGTGACGGCTACAAACCTACGAAGTCTTAAGATTCTGTGGTAACAAATTGAAATTTTTATTACTAAAGCGCCGAATGGCATATACTTAATGAATAAGGTACGTTACGAATTGAACCCTTTTAAAATGACCAGATATTTATGTAATCTGTATCTTCTAGGTTGCCCTAGTATTTGGCGTTGCCGGTGCATGTCGTCGTGAGGAACTGAACCAATTAAATTTGACTGACATAAAAGATTTGGGATTCAAGCTTCTGGTTAGAATACCAGATAATAAAATGAAAAACCAAGATTTATTTGTGATAAACGAAACTTATATGCCTTTGTATCGGAAATATATTGCACGTCGTCCACAGAACTTCGAAAGTTGCCGCTTCTTTTTCAAATATTTAAAAGGCAAAAATTGCAAGCAAGTAGTGGGTATACATCAGTTTGCAAAAAGCCTCAAATTGTAGCAAACTTTTTAAATTTATCCAATGCTAAGATACACGGGGCACTGTTTTCGTAGGTCCTACGGCACAATTTTTGCCAACGTTGGGGCAGATTCAATTGCATTAAAGTGGCATAGATGGTGGAAATCCTCATACGTTGCTGAAGGATATATAAAGGAATCCTATACAAATAAAGTAAACATTGTTACGTGCCAAATTGGCACTAAACATTGTCTTAGCTTAATTTTTATGTGCGGAAGTTTTTGCGCCTTAAAATTTAAAAGACTTGGCGTGTATTTTCGTCACGCCAGAGGGCGTTTTGCGCGAGATCGCGCGGGAACTTCGCGCCGACGCGTGAAAGAACAAAAGTGGGGAGTTTCCGAAAGACGCTTAGGAAACGGGGCCGTTTGCCTTTGAACATCGAGAAGGGCGGTCGTGTCTGGTATCGTATCTTCATTTTTATTATGTAGATTTCCTTTTGCTTATTTTTGTTTGTCTTTACCTGATTAACCTATTCCTTATCGTTCCGTTACATATAGGAATCTGATACGACCCTGGAGCAGTCCCACGACCCTAGAACGAGCCGGATGTCCATGCTCCGCTAACAGCTAACCGGAGCAGTCACCATCTTTAACTATCTTAAAGGGGGCTCCAGCCATTTGTTAGGCGTACCCTCCGTTAATTGCCTTAGAAGGGGCCATCAGCAGTCCTGATAGACGTCAGCAGACGCCAACTTTAACTCAACCTCGCAGGACGTCGGATTCCTTATGTAAGTACCTATTGTCTTAATCTGTTCGCTAATTTAATATATATTTTTCCGCGCTTGCGCGATTGCTATTATAAACATTTAAATTGTGCAATTATGAACTTTAAATTGTAAGAACATAGCAAATAAAATATTTAAAGAAACATACCGACAAGTATGCAGAAGAATTACTTACAATAGACAGCAGTAGTGCCTTCGGATTTTCTGGAAAAGTCTGGTCACTATTTCATGGTTGTACAAATTGCAACAATACTGTAAATATAAATAAACCATAGTTGTTGTACTATACGTGTAAGTAGTATAGGTGTAATATTTTTAATAAAAAAATTCACTTGTGTATACTTTGTGAGATTGCTTGTGGAAGTGCATTATATTGTTTAAAATGAGGATAAAAAACTGTACGCAAAAATACTTTCCCGGCCTAGGCCGGGAAAGTAATTTCCCGTGCCGTTTTTTGACGTACAATGGAATAATTTACTTTGGCACTTGATTTTGAACTGACAAAAGTAAATATTCTTGATCGATATCAGAGAAAGACTATTGTCGCGCTCATATCTGAATAATTACATTAAAAACAAGGTAAGCACGTTACGACAGCAGCCATGACAGTACTGTTTTTATCTGTCAGTAGGTTCTTGTGAATTAATTGTTACAAGTTTGTAAATTATTTAAAAATTTAAGTATTGTTGTAGTTCTATTATTCTCGAATTAATTGTAGCTGTATAAATTTTTTTACGCGATATAGGTTTTGGGCCTTTGGAAGCTTTTTTTTAAAAAGTTTTGTTGCCAAAAACTTTTCTATCAATTTAATTTTTAATTGTTTAATTACAAAAAATAACTTATTTCTGTTACAACAACTTAGACGTTTATATTCACTAAACATTAAGTAATTGAAATTGACAAAAATACCTGAAGTTGATAAATCAATAATTAATAATTAAAATTGTGGTGAGTAGCTTGACCGACCAACAATGCTAAAGTTATGAAGTTTGAAACTGACTGGCCATCAGGGGCTCCTCAAGGTATTAATGTAATCCCTGCTCTTGTGTCATCTTGTGGGAAGTGCAAATCTTATGTCTGTTACTTGTTGATAAAATACAATGTATTACTCTTAGTAATCTTAATTCTAACAATTGCTTTCTTATAGTTCGTTGTGACCTGTACCTGCAGTATCATGTTGCGTCTGGAATACAAATTAGTTGCTGATTATGTACTTTCATTCACCTTTTATAATGTGTCCTTCAATTATACAATGTAACATTCTATTTCTTAAGACAATAATTGCATTTCAATTTGTATACCTATTAATTGGAGGATATGTAACTCGCGCCACACTAGGAAAGTGTTTACAGGGCTCGCATGCTTTCAGGGCTCCGCTTATGGCGGCGCCCAGAAAATCGCATGCTCGTCCTGTAAAGTACCATTTTACGAGTTTGTCACGTAAATAGCTATTTGAGAGACATTTGTAATATTAGTTACTCCTGATCAGTTAATAGATTTGTCAGACATAGATTTTCACCTTTATCGTCGCTATTGGGTTTTTGATCCTCGCCGCTTGGCATTTTTCAAGAATAATAAATAAATTATCCCAGACTCGTCGCCAATGATATATTTGACTCTTTGGCTATAACCTTTTGATACTCAGCAAGAACTCTTTTAAATAATATTTTATTTCACATTTTATTAGAATATTTCTAAAATGAACAGGTCTATCAATCTAACAGTCTAGAATAAGTAAGTACAACTCAAAAATCATAAACCACTACATGTTTTATATTATTATCATTATACATAGTGGCGTAACTAGGATTTTGCTGGGGGGGGGGGGGTCGCCACAACTTTTTGGAACTTACATTTATTTGATGATGCACGAGCTACAGAACAAAATCTAGTTTTGTAGGTTTCTTTGCCAGCTCATTTATTACTTCGTCTGTGCTCACTTCCAACTCCCTGCGTATGGATAACATTGCCAGCCCATTTAGCCGATTTTGAAATGCAGAACAGTCGAAGATAGTTTTTTATTCTCTTTAAAGTAGAGAATGACCTTTCTGCCGTCGCTGTGGATACAGGTATTGTTGCCATGATTTTTAGCATAATAAATATGTTAGAAAACATATTCTTATTGCACAGAGCCAAAGCATCCATTGCAGATATGTAAGGAAGATGTTTATTATCTTGGCATCGTTTGTACAGTTTGAACTCGGCGATCACGTCAGAATGTGTTGTGCTGTGTTCACTAGCGTAAGATTCCAGAAGAACTAACAAATCATTTTCGTCTTGAATGAAAAGGGCTTCTTCATTTGTCGAAGGAAATAGCGCTTGAAGTCCCTTAAATATATCGCCGTTTTTTGTGAACCTGCGCTCCAGTTCGGAAATAAACACTTCCAAGAGAGCAATATAAATGATAAAAATCTTCTGGCTTCTGGAGGTTAGGATTTGCACGATGTTTCTGTCTACCAGTAACTCTCGGAATATTCATTGCAACTCCGAGCTTTTCATCTATCATTTTTGCTTCCTTAAATATTATATTGAACTCTTTGTCAGCATCCTTTCTTAGATTCTGAAGTTCGCACCTTGCAGCATTTGCCATATCTAATGAAGCCTTTAAGTCGGTGTTCATTTTTTGCAAGTGCTTACTAAGCGGAAGACTGATTGCAAACGCCTAACGTGTTGCAATTAATGCCAACAGAAATTGCGGCTTTAGTAGCGCAGTTTTTTTTAGCAATGCAGCATCTCTGAACGTGTCAGCGTCTCTCCAGGTCTCTATTATTTCTAGTGAGTCCACTACAGGTTCCAGCAACTCGAAAAAATCACTTACAGAATGATACCTTTCAATCCATCGTGTAGAACAGTTTCTGGTTAAAGTTTTAGCGTTGGGTGTAATCTCAAGTTTCTCAATTTCTTTAGATAAGACATCTTTGCGTTTTGGTGTATTAAAAAAAGCATGAACTTTGCCAATAGCACCAATACTGTTTTTGATTTCAGTCACTTCGCAGGATTTGGACACTACAAGATTCAGAGAATGAGCAGTACAATGAGTATACGGGGCAAGAGGATGATCTCGAGAAACATGCGATTGTACACAGTTGAATGTACCAAACATTGCTGCAGCTCCGTCATAACCTTGTCCTCGGAGATATTTGGTGTCAATGCCAAATGATTTCAGACCACTTAAGATTATGTAAGCTAGTCCTGCGCCTGTGAGATCAGATGTTGAAACAAAATTTAGAAAATCTTCTCGAAGTTTCATTGTTTTTTCATTCACGTATCTGACACATATGGAATGCCGCTAATATCTGCAGTTTCATCTGCCATTACAGCCAAACTTTTGGCTTTGTTAATATTTTCCACTACCCTTTTCATCAAAATATTGTTACAAGATTCTATAATTTTATTTTGAATTTTTGTACTAAGATACTGGTGTCCTAGTCCTTCCAATGTATCCCTTAGATCGGGGTTTCCTATTTCCTATATAAAGAATGGCTGCACAAAAATTTCCTTCGTTTTTTGTTGGTTTCTGTGACAGAGATAATTTACCAGAGTCCCGATGACCACGAAGTGCCAAATCTTGTCGACCACGCAACAAAACTGCATCAATTATAGAATAATTCGTCTTCTGTTGTCTAAAATTTGCTTTTTTCTTCCTTTTACAATTTGATTGTCTATCGAGAGTTCTGGTCGTTACCATGTTTGGTTAAAACGCTCACCACTGGCAACACATTCCGCATGATATTTCAAAGAAGCATGGTGAGTAAATGTTTCTGTCGCCTTCTTTCAATTACTGAAACCTCTTTTCACCAACAAACCAAGTTTTTGTGAATTGACACCATATTGTTATACATAAGAAATAAATTGTACAATAAACTATCCCCTTCCTTATTGTCCTTTTTGGTCAAAATATAGGAGAGGGAGAGACCAAGAAAATTGTGAATTACTTCATAATTTTTATATATAATAAAAATGCACAATCAAAAACATGAAGGACATTTTTTGAATTTGTAATGGAGACTCGGTGAGGGGGGATCCAACCAAATCCCCCCTAGTTACGCCACAGATTATACAGAGTGGAAACTTTAACTGGAACAAATTCTGTAACTTAATAAATGAAAGTGTTGATGCTTTTTGAGTAACATATAAATTGCATATCAATTATACGAAAATTATTAAGTGCCACCCTATCTTGTATATTATTAATCCTAACCTATACGATCCCGTACAAGCCAATCTGAACCACTACTTCCTTCGTTGGCTTGTACATAACTCAAAAGAGTCGATCTACAACAGTTGACGTAGCAATAAAGGTAATTCGATGTCCAAGTGCTTGTCGTGTTCGTAGTCAGCATTAAAACATTTAGTGCACCACATGAAACCTATGGTACATCGAAAATACACTCCTATTCGAAGATTTTGAAGAGTTGCAGCTATCGATCAAAGTCAAATTGGCATTAAACCACATTTTGTTCGTGAATATTAGTCTGTAGAAAATTATATTTTTTAATTCTTCACTGTATACTGTACATTATTGGACCTTCTCTCCGGATAATTGTTTTTCGTTGACAAAACAGACAAAACATTACACATCGTGAAGGATATTGCAGTGATTTCGAGCTAGCATAAAGTGCATATCATTAACAACTATAATCCTTCATACAAATTTCCTATTCATATAGTTGGGTTGGTACAATTTAAAAATTACATAAAATTTTATTGTATTGTAAGCTATTTGTTGCTAAAAGTCATTACAGGCATGAAAATACATTTATTTCTTTATTTTAAAGTTCAGACAACTGATAACAAACAGGTGTAGTTTAACGTTCGCGTGAAACAATAAAGGAATATTAAAATTAGTATCAGCTAAGGTCAAACCTCGAGTAAGCAGCCATTCCTTGGCCCCTATCGACGACGAAGGTAATTGATTACAAATGTTAGGTAAAATATAACACTCAATTTCATATGCTGGAGACCGTGCTCCCGAGGGGCTGACTACACACGATAGTGCACCAGACACCAACGACGAATTCTAGCCAAATCCTTGAACAGTGACATTAGCTCTCCGTTTCTTTAAACCTAATTTCTGACGGCACCTTTCAATCATAAAACTTTCCATGGATCCGTTATCTAAAATTACACGAACAGGTTGCAATTTTCCCGTATAATCAAGCACCGACACCATTGCCGTAGCTAACAGCGTGGTGGTATGTTCTAATGACGTCGAAATTAACGAGCTAGTGGCAGGTTATTCATGCACAACCGCCGACGACAGATTGTCTTCACTGGGTCTACTAGTAGAACTAAGTCTAGGCGCCGTTCTCCGAGAAGACGCTGACCTTTGACGATGAGTTTGTCTGCGTGGTGACATCGATTTTTCTCGTTTATCAAAGTGAAGTAACGAATGGTACGACTGATGACATTTTCTACACGACCAATCTAACTTACAATTTTTCATCGAATGTGAAGTATTTAAACATTTAATACAAAGGTTTTTAGTCTTGACCACCTCCAATCTTTCTTGAGGGGTTTTATCGAGAAACTACTTACATCTATAAATAGGATGGCACAGCTTGACACAAGCTACAATTTTTACAATCATTAGTGGTACCAACTAAAGAAGTTTTTGCCGAAGTACTAACGAATTTTCCCTTTTGTTTCACGGAATTTCGAGCTATTAAGCATGTTCCTGCAGCAATGTCATTTATTTCCAACACTTTACATTGTTTTCAATGTACGACCTTAAATTTTAGAACGAAGAAATCCCGTCACTATTTCCTAATTCGAAGCGCCTTAAAATGTCTGTATCTAATTTTTTCGACAACAGTTTAAACAACATGAAATCTAATAAATCTATTTCCATCTGCTTTAATCCGAATATATTTTCATCAAAACAACTACTTAATTGCCGGAGTTCCGTGTGCGAATCTGAGGAACTTACCTTAGGGCATTTTTCGAGAGCATTAAAATATGTTGAAAGTAATAACTTCTTAGACTGAAAACGATTAGTTATGATTTTATATGCTTCATCGTATGCACAATCGTTTAATAGCAAGTGTTTTTAAAGCACGCGACGACTCATCGATCTATCTAATCAATCGCTTATAAATTGCCTGATAGTTCTCAAAATCCGAAATGCCTCCCGAGAATCGCGGGACTATTTAACGACAAAGAATTATTCATATTATCCACCTTCGGCTTATTTTCTACGCGATCGAATTCGCATTGTTCAACGATAATACGAATATCTAATAGATAATCATCGATTTTCACCCTAAGGGCCGAGAATTCGTCCAATTGTTCACTCTCCTCATCAAAGAAAATATTCTTGCAAAAAGACTTGATATGAGTTTCAATTTGCTCGATACTTTTAATCGATGCTCTAATTAAAGCAATCGATACATTTTCCGGTTGATTAATCTTACTGTATATATGATCCAACCTTTTAACTGCAAATCTAGCTTCAAGAATAGTTTTATCAATTGATATAACCATATTTGATTTATGATTAATGAACGACAATAAAAATTAATGTAAAAACAATGCGCATCTCAAATACGCTACAACTAATTAATCTACGAAATTAAATTATTAATGGACAAATGCAGCTAATTACAGTGCTGGCCCGACAAAGCGTTTAACGTTTCAAATAAATACCAATAACCCCTTTGTTATACAAGTTGGACGAACCCGATGCTTCTTCGAACTTGACGACGAAAAATAAGGCAAGAATTTAAAAT
The DNA here is from genome assembly GCA_036346225.1 of Platerodrilus igneus. NCBI lineage: Eukaryota > Metazoa > Arthropoda > Insecta > Coleoptera > Lycidae > Platerodrilus > Platerodrilus igneus. The sequence continues at coordinate 301,936 of JARFIW010001397.1, read as the reverse complement.
ACAACAACCCCTCATCACTAGTTTACATAGAAGACACCGACGACCGACCCTAATCTTTGCCACAAAAGATAGGGAATTTATTGTAAAATCTACCGTTACGTCCAAATATTTCTACCATTAAATGTGTAAGCAGGATATTATTCTCTTTGTAACACGTTTAACCATAATCAAAACTACGACAATTATTAAATTTAAGTATAAATGATGAGCGAAAAGGAATAGAAACTAATTAATTAATTAATAATCCGGTGACGAAGGCCATTGTTTATTGCGCGGGGCGTCTTATAAATTTGTATATCGACTTACCTCCGCGTTTTTTTTTGTTCTAAGATGTAGTTCTTTACTCTTTAACTGAGTGGACTGTATTCGAGATTATAAAACGTGTTACTTTGCATTTTCACTGAGTTTTTTAGGGGTTTATCAAATAAATTCGGCGGCACTATTGACTAACTCACTTTACCGAACGAAAAAACCGACCGTTCCGTTTCTATATCGATGAGAGAGTGTTTTGCAACTACCCTTAGTCCAACTTAATTTCCACAAGCACAAAGGAGGTTTTATGGCCGGATATAACGGGACAAGGATGACAGCTTTACTATTAGATTTACAACTAGAAATTTACGATTTAAAATTAAACACGACAACGTGCGACAAAGAGACCAAACAATTCCTACGTATAAACAATTGAAGTCATACATCGAAAAGCATAAAAGACTTTGGGAATAAGTCATGTAGTCGTATCAACAACAAACAAACAAGTCAAACTGAAACAACAGTCGCCTAACAGGGCAATTGGTAGTAGTTTGGAAAAACGCAGGTATTCCTATTCAAAAGGTCAAACTACATACATAGCATTAGTAACAACGTCGCCATCTCAAACGTGTTCATTGTGTGACACTTCTCATGCATTATTTCGATGTCAGAAATTTTTGAAAAATCTCCACAAGAACGATTTGAGGTTGTAAAGCAGAAAAATCTTTGCTTAAATTGTCTGTGAAGTATACACATTTGGCTAGTAATTGTACATCAAAATCAACTTGTCGCAAATGTAAAAGACATACCAACACATTGTTACATTTTGAAAAATCTTGTATTGAACAAAAAAGAGGTTGAATCGTCGTCAACTAATCAGTGTGCTACAATTTGTAGCACCAGCACTTTGTTTACATCCCGTACTTCAAATACAGTTACTTTATGGGCCACAGTACCGATAGCTGACTGTGAAAGTTTCAGCTAAACACAAGTCGTATGAGCACTGTTAGATGCTGTAAGTATGGAAAGCTTAATGACAGAATCGCGTCGTTAAAGGCTTGCTTTGAATAAGTCAAAGGTTGCAATGAAAGTTGAAGGTGTAGGAATTTCTTCATCGCATAATTCAAGTGCATTGTCATGCAAAATTAGAATATAGCCTCAATGTTTTTGTATTGCCAGATGTTTGTGATAAATTACCTTTATTACCTTTAAGTTCGAACGTATGGTCGCAAACAAAAGATTTGGAATTAGCTGATCCACAATTTGATAAACCTGGCACTATTGATATGCTATTAGGAGCAGACGTGGTTGCTTATTAAATGGAACTTGCAGAGGTCATATCTCTGAACCTGTTGCATCGAACATAACATCTGGTTGGATTTTGACAGGGAAATTAGTTTCTCCTATAACTGAGTGTATATCATTGAACCGTTAGAATAGAAAATTCGTCGTTTTTGGGAACTGGGAGACATTCCAGATTCAAACAAGTTGTCCCCTGATGAAGAGCTTGTGAAAAACATTTTGTAGAAGACTATTCGAGAGATAAAAATAGTCGTATTATTGTTTCCTTGCGGTTCAAAGACACGGAACCACATTTTGTTAATTCTCATGAAGATTTATTTCGTTGGAACGTCACTTGGAAAAACAACTGGACTTATATGATTCATACAGAAAGTTCATGCAAGACTATTTAGACAGTGATCACATGAGGGTCATTAAGTCTAAAGTTAGTGATTACGGTATATTACAAACCCCATCATTCAGTGGTAAAATCTGAGAGTATTACCACAAAGTTTGTGTTGTTTCTGATGCTTCAGAGTCAACCTAGTGGAAATTCACTAAATGAACATTAAAATTTTAAACGAAGAAATCGATATAAAACCCAATCAATTTATAATTATCCCAGTTTTACCCAACCCCAACCCTGTAAAACACACGAAGACAGAGAATAAGAAAATATAACAAATTCAAATAACAAAAAAAGACAACGAAGAGCAAATAATTAAAATTCTAAAAAAATGCACGCCCGAGAAAAAAGATTTTACTTTTACTTCAACACTGAACATTTGTATAAGCGATTTTCAAAATTATACGTTAAATTATTCAATAACTCCGGCCCTGAACTTATAGGATGCACAAAAAAATTAATAACATTAGACGACCCTGACGAAATAAATGATGTAATCAGAAACCAACACTAAGGAAAAACCAACCATCGTGGAATTAATGAAACATAGACATGAAAGAACTGACTACAGACTTTATTAACCAATGTGAACTATGCGACAAGGCAAAATACGACAGGAAACCCCCAAAAATAGCTTTGATGTTAACCAAAACACCTGACAAACTTTTCAAAAATTACTTAAGTTACAAATACATGCACTTTGTGACACTTCGGAAACATGTTATGCCGCTGTGATTTATTTTCGTTGTTGTGATAAGAATGGTATATGTGCAAAATCCAAAGTTGCACCTACAAATCGCATTCACTGCGCGGATTGAAGCTGTGAACTGCAGTTCTTTTATCAAATTTTGTAGAATTCGATAAAATTAGTTATGAAAATCGTTTATCATTTGAAGAAATCATTTCGTGGTCGGATTCCCTAGTTATATTATCGGGATTCGTTCGTCATCAATTGGAAAACTTTTGTGAGCAATCGCATCAAGAACGAGTTTCATCTTAAATCGCAAGACAATCCAGCAGATTGTGCATTTCGTGGACTTTGTGCTTAGGAATTCATTAATCATGGATTATGGTGCTCGTGTCCTCCATGGTTGAAACTTCCAGAAGATCAATGGCCAGTGAAAATTGAGTCTAGTCTTATTTTATCACATATGGAAATTGAAAGACGTACACTTTCATTCAATGTTGTCGTATTTGACAATATTTTAGATTCGTTGTAAACAAAATGGTCAGATCTATAAAAGATCTTGAGAATAATTACACACGTTCGTCATTTTATACAAATTTACAAGTTCCCAAGAGAACTGGGTTAAAATTGACGGAAAATATATCGATACATCAACAACAAGAAGCACTTCATTTGTTAATCAAAATAGTACAAAGAGAAGCTTTTGATCAAGATGTACAAAATATTCCTAATAGTAAATTATGTATCACGCAACTTCATCGTCTCTGTCCTTTCCTTGACAGTGGGTTTGTTGATGGGTGGTTGACTGAAGACCCCAGATTTACCATATGATGCAATATTCCCTACTTTGCTGACACGATCTTATCGTTTATAGGAACTTATAGTTTTTGATTGTCACAAGAAAGATCTACACCCAGGTGTGCCAACTACCCATTGTTTTTGTTTAAAATTTTTGGAATATCGTCTGCAAAGCGGACTATTCAAAAGTAATTGAAAAGTTGCATTTGTTGTTTTCGTACCAGATCTGTTACACTTGCTCCTTCCATGGGTGATCTTCCTATTACCATACTCGATCCTAGTAAGGCATTCCATCATACAGGTGTAGATTATATTGGTCCAATTTCTATCGCCGTGAGTCGTGTTAGAGGTATTAAGCCATTGAAGGTTTACATCTGCTTGTTTGTTTGTTTTAGCACTAAAGCTTCAAGTTTATCAATAGAATCATTTATTTCTAGCACGCAGAGGCAAATGTGTGCAAAACCACAGCGATTGTGGAACGAATTTTGTCAGAGCGACAAAGAAATTGTCGCAACTGCTGAAACAATCGGCGGAATCAGAAGGTATCAATTTTGCTTTTAATCCTCCATCTTCCCCTCACTATAGCAGTGGAAAGCTGGCATCGCCAAGATGTTCACTTAATAAAGCCCAAAAACCAGAAAGGTGAAAGTAAGCAGCAATTAAAATATCCAATAATTTTGATGAATGTTGAGTAATCAAAAAAAATGTGAAGTTTTTCGTAGCGTTACCCCAGACTTAAAAGTATTGTTGCATAAAAAATCAGAAATTGTATTAATATTTAGTAGTAATTAAATTATGAACTTAATGTTTTACATTCTATGTACAAAACATAGAAGATATGCTAATGAGAATTTTGTTTGTACTGAATTGCATTAATGATGGTACATAATCTGTTTTAAAAGAATATAGAATTATTTTTAACTTCAGTCTATTATTGAAGAATTATTAAATTCCTCCAAGGTGACAAGGTAGTTGAAGGATTCCACTTGCTATAAATCCATATACTAATACAATAAAAATTAATTGTAATTGAAAATAAAGATTTTGTGTTTATACAGTATTATAGGGTAAAAACGGTATCTTTGTTTGTACTGTTTATGTTTCAGAACAGTCCTAGGACTTCGTCGGTCCATTGAGGAAGAAGAACAGGAGTAAGTAATATATTTGTCGTGATCAAACTTTGTATTTAACCAGGTTGGTGATAATTTAGGTTTCCAAATTTTCCTTTAATGCAATTTGATTCAGTCAGTTGCGTTATAAAAATTTAGGTGGCGTCCATTATTTTATTTTCCAACTTTAAGAAACCCACTGTTCCAATCTCATGTGACCGCGGGTCAAAACCCAGTTAGCTAAAAGTCTTTCAAGAGTTTTTTTTTCTAAAAGCCGTATTCCATTGTAACTTTACCCTGAGCTTGTTATTATCATATAAGAATTCTCAAACAGTTAAATAAAATTTTATTAAAAATAATTCAACATTACAATGTCATTCATTCAAGTCATTAGCAATGGTTGGAATATTGGTTCTCATAAAAGATTATCAAACGCCTTCCATTGTCTTAGCCGTTACGTCGAATTGAAGAGCTGTATCCAGATACAGACCAGTGTTTCCCATGTCGTATTAGTAAGATCGGCTAATTGTCTTATAAAACCGCTTTTAGTCAAACTTTGCCCTTGCCCTTTGGAGGAGAGTACACAAATAGTTTACAAACTTTATTATGAAAGCCGTATTTAAATTTAAATATTTTAGAACAAGGAACCGCGAAACTAAAAGATAAAGATATCCACAAAGGATTTGAGAAAAGGTTAAAAATGAAGTTTCTGAAAAACATCGGAAGAATATCTAATACTAAAACAGCAGAAACAGAATGAAATAATATTAAATCCAGCTTAAATATGGCGGGCAGAGATATTCTGCAGTATAAACAAAAAGAAAATAAGAAACCATGTGTTAATGCCTTTTAATAGTTTAATTTATTATACATATAACTTGCATATTAGTTGTAAAAATTATTAAGTACCGCCTTGACCTGTACATAAGTAACCCCCATCATTCACGAGCCAATACGAACCAACCCGAACTTTATGTCCTTTCGGTTCCTGCCGTAACGTTAAAAAAGAGTCGTTCTCGAACTGTGTGCGCAACACGTCGCGTGTTACAGACGACCATTCAAAACCTACATGAAGGTAACAATTCGCCCAAGTGCGTGTCGTTTTTCGTTGTGAACAATAGCTAGCATCGGCATTAAAACATTAGTGCTTATCAACATATCAACCTATAGATCTACAGTCCACATTCAAAAATCGAAGATATCAACAGCAGATCTTTAGAAGCATACCGGCGTGATCGTAAGTATTAACCAGTGTACGTTATTTCTTTTTAATCTGCACGGAATACTGTACAATTATTGATCCTTCGGGCGCCGGAAGTGTTATTAGTTTAATTGACATTTGTACACGTTGTTGTTTTTTCGTTTCAACACTATCAATTATAGTTATCGGACATTTGAATATATAACATTAGCAAAACAGACAAGTTTCGTTTACGCGTGAATGTATATATCATTAAAAGCGTATTTACGGCAATTGGACGCTCATTCATTCAACATAAAATTCCATTCCTATAAGTTCTTAACAAAGAATTATAGTCAAGGTGGTACGATTTTCAAATTTACCTTAAAATTTCGTTTAGCAGACAAATAGTTTAGACAGTAACATTAACATTAACATTCCTAAAGCTCAGCAAGCAGAAAAACCACTTTGGGTTCTTTTGTATTGGAAAGGCAAGCTATTAACTCAATACACCTGCAGGTTTAGGGGTTTAATCCTGCAAACACACAAATTGTTAAGTACATCTCTCACACTCGCATATTGTAAAAATATTCGTTTATTTTCACATATAAAAGTGGGTTGGCTAGCCATATTTCTAGCAATGGTTGGATTGTTACAAAGGGTACAATTTCAAAGAAAAAGGTCATTGAAATTGAGTTTAGTTTAAGGTGAATTCCGATTATACATTTCTTAGGTTCATTAGTTAAATATTAAACCATGTCTAAATTAAGCTTTGATAGACTTTTAATTGATGCAAGTTATGTTGCGGAGAGGTTAGTTTCATATTGTAACACATTAACAAAGCTTGAAAAATCAGGAGAACATTTAATCACTGTTAAAATTATGTTAGAAAATGCAATCGAAATATCAAAGGAATTTAATAACAACTATAAAACCACACCTTTAGAGAAACGAAGTGATGCTGAATTAGATCAATTGAATTCGTTTCGTTCAGACATAGATCAGCACTTAATAGCAATTAAAGTTATAAACGCGGATTTTCAAGCTCGTTTTGGAAACGCAAGTTTGTCTCAACAATCTAATGCCGCAATCGGTTTTCACGGTAATATTAAATTGCCAAAAATTAATTTGCCTCGTTTTTCAGGGTGTATAAAAAATTGGAGTAGTTTTCGAAGTGTATTTGATAATCTGATTTATTCAAATTCAGGTTTAAATAATTGCGAAAAATTCATTTTCTTACTCGATTCGTTGGATGAAGATTCCAAAAATTGTATTAGACATTTATCTGTAACAAATGACACATTTGAGATAGCATATAACATTTTGATCGAAAGATATGAATCTCGTCGTCTTATCGTCAATAATTATTGGTCAGCCTTGGAAAATGCACCTAAGGCTAAAGCAAACTCGTCAGTAGAACTTAGGGATTTGGTCAATTGCTTTGTTGAAAATTTTGCAGGTTTACATCAAACAAACATAGATCTTTTAGATTTTGTGAAATTTAATTTGTTATCCAAAAAATTAGATTCACAGTTTCTAAAAACATTTGAATTAGAAAATACGGAGGAAATTCCGACGTATGATCAATTGAAAGCTTACATCGAAAAGCATTTCAAGGCTTTAGAAGTGAGTAATATGGTTGTGTCGTCATCAGACAAACACGTTAAATTGGAACAAAACCTACCTAACAAAATAATTAGTAATAATTTGGAAAAGCGTCGTCCTTTTTACTAAAGCAGTCATACATCTCGTACATCATTAGTAACAACCTCACCTAGTGAAAAGTGTTTATTGTGTGATACTTCTTATGCATTATTTCAGTGTCAGAAATTTTTGGAAAGATCGCCGCAAGAGCGATATGAGGTTGTAAAGCAGAAAAATCTTTGCTTAAATTGTCTTCGTAATACACATTTGGCTAATAATTTTACATCAAGATCAGCTTGTCGTAAATGTAATAAACTTCATAACACATTGTTACATTTTGACAAACCTTTTGTTGAACAGAAAAAAGTTTTATCGTCATCAGTGAATCAGTGTGCTACTACTTCTAGTACAAGTACTTTGTTTACTTCTCGTACTTCTAATGCAGTTACTTTGTTGGCTACAGTACAAATAGCAGTGTGTGATGGGTTTGGCAAAGCGCAAATAGTTCGAGCATTATTAGATGGGGGAAGTATGGAAAGCTTCAACACAGAATCATGTCGTAAAAGACTTGCATTAAACAAATCAAAGGTTGCAATGAAAGTAGAAGGTTTAGGACTCTCATCGTCGTATATTTCTGGTGCATTATCGTGCAAAATCAGGCCTAAAGGCAAACTATACCCTCAATATGATGTAGATGTTTTCGTATTACCAGATATTTGTAATAAATTACCTTCATCACCTTTAAGATCAAACGTATGGCCACATACAACAGATTTGGAATTGGCAGATTTTCATTTTGATAAACCTGGCCCTATTGACATGCTCTTGGGGGCAGACATTGTTGCTCATATTTTATTAAATGGAATTCGCAAGGGTCATAGAAATGAACCTGTTGCCATTAACACGACGTTTGGGTGGATTCTGACAGGAAAAGTCGTATCTCCTGTTGCTTCGTGTATATCATTATGTGCTGTTATCCAACCATTAGAATCAAATATTCGTAGATTTTGGGAGTTGGAAAACATCCCCGATTCAAACAAGTTGTCTCCCGATGAAATAGCTTGTGAAAAACATTTTATTGAAAACTATTCAAGAGATCAAGATGGTCGTTTTATTGTTTCATTGCCCTTCAAAGGTATCGAACCACATTTCGTTAATTCACGTGAAGTTGCACTTCGTAGATTTATGTCTTTGGAACGTCGTTTAGAAAAACAACCTAATTTATATGAGTTATATAGAACTTTTATGCACGATTATCTAGACTAGACAGTGGCCACATGACAGTCATTTCGCCTAAGGTTGTTGATTCGTCTGATTCATCCGTGTATTATATACCTCATCATTCTGTCGTCAAACCCGAGAGTATTACCACAAAACTCCGTGTTGTGTTTGATGCTTCAGCATCAACCCCTAGTGGAAATTCGTTAAATGAACATTTATTGGCTGGTTCTCCTCTTCAGAAGGATATTATGGCATTATTGCTACATTTTCGTTCGCACGCTGTAGTTTTGACAGCAGATATTAAACAAATGTACAGGCAAATATTACTCTCTCAAAACCATCGTGATTATCAGAGAATACTTTGGAGATTTCATTCATCAGAACCACTTTTGGATTATCGTTTAAATACAGTAACTTATGGAGTTACTTCAGCCCCGTTTTTAGCACTGCGAGTTATCCAAGAACTTTCTCATTTGGAAAAATCTCGTTTTCCGCTCGCATCAAAAGTTTTATCGTCGGACACATACGTGGATGATTTGCTTTTACTGGGTGTCAGTCTGTCGATGAAGCAAAACGTCTTATTGTCGAACTCAATCAACTTTGCAAATCTGGAGGTTTTGTTTTACGCAAATGGAATAGCAACATTGCTATAGTGTTGGAAGATTTACCAAAGGAATTGTGTTATCAGCAAGCATTTGCATTTGAAGACACTACTAACATTTCACAAAAAATTTTAGGCTTACAATGGCAACACTCATTAGATGAATTTGATTTTTGTGTTAATGTCGTTGACCGTCCCTGCACAAAGAGAAACATGGTTTCAGAAATCGCACGTATTTTTGATCCACTTGGTTTATTATCGCCCGTGGTATTTTATGCAAAACATATTATTCAACATTTATGGATTTTAGGCATCGGGTGGGACGACAGTCCACCTATAAATATTGCTTCAAATGGAACACTTACGTACAACAATTGCTTGAGTTTCCCAAAATAAAATCCCTCGCTGGGTTATTTCGGAGAAATATAATAAGTTACAAATACACGCATTTTGTGACGCCTCGGAAGCAGGTTATGCTGCTGCAATTTACTTTCGTTGTTCTGATGATCATGGCAATATTAAAGTAGCATTGGTATGTGCAAAGTCCAAGGTTGCACCTACAAATCGCATATCGTTACCCAGATTGGAGCTGTGTGCTGCAGTTCTGTTATCAAACTTGGTAAAATTTGTTAAAACTAATTATGAAGGTCGTTTATCGTTTGATGACATTTTTGCATGGTCAGATTCCACAGTTACATTATCATGGATTCGCTCGTCATCCTACAATTGAAAAACTTTTGTGAGCAATCGCATCTCGCACATTCAAGAACGAGTTTCGCCTTCATCATGGTTTCACATTAAATCACACGAAAATCCTGCGGATTGTGCATCGCGTGGACTTTTTGCTTCTGAATTGATTAATCATCGATTATGGTGGTCAGGTCCGCCATGGTTGAAACTCCCAGAAGATCACTGGCCATTGAACACCGAACCTATTCATATTAATTCGTCACATATAGAGATTGAAAGACGTACAATTTCGTTAAATGTCGTCGTTTTAGACAATTTTTTGGATTCGCTTTTAACAAAATTCTCAGATCTACAAAAGGTCCTGAGAATAATTACATATGTTTGTCACTTTATTCACAATTTGAAAGTTCCCAAGAAATCTCGTTTGAAATTGGCGGAAAATATATCAATATCTCAACAGCAGGACGCACTTCATTTGCTAATCAAAAGAATGCAAACAGAAACTTTGATCAAGATATACAAAATATTCGTGCTGGTAAATTGTGTATTAAACAACTTCGTCGTCTCAGTCCTTTCCTTGACAGTCGCGGTTTGTTGAGGGTGGGCGGTCGACTGAGAAATTCCGATTTGCCTTACGATGCAAAATTTCCTATTTTGATTCCACGTTCACACCGTTTAACAGAACTTATAATTTTCGATTGTCATAAGAAATATTTACACCCAGGTGTTCGGACTACACATTTTTTATTGGTTCAGAATTTTTGGATATTGTCTGCAAGGCGTGCTATTCAAAGCTGTTTAAAATCTTGCATTCGTTGTTTTCGCACAAAACCTGTGGCATTTACTCCCCCCATGGGTGACCTCCCTGTTGCTAGAGTCACTCCTGGCAAGGCATTTTTACACACGGGTGTGGATTACGGTGGTCCATACTCCATCACAATGAGTCGTGTTAGAGGCTCAAGGTCATTAAAAACTTACATATGTTTGTTCATTTGTTTTAGTACTAAGGCTATACATTTGGAATTAGCTTCCAGCTTGTCAAAAGAATCATTTATCGCAGCATTACGTCGTTTCATCGCACGCAGAGGCAGACGCGTACAACTCCATAGCGATTGTGGCACCAATTTTGTTGGTGCGGCAAACGAATTATCGCAACTGATGGAGCAATCAGCAGAATCCGAAAGCATCAAGTTTGTTTTTAATCCTCCATCTTCTCCTCACTTTGGCGGCTTGTGGGAAGCTGGTATTAAGTCTGTAAAATCTCACTTGAAAAGGTCAATTGGAGATCAAATGTTGTCCTATGAGGAATTTCTTACAGTTTTAGTACAAATCGAATCAATTTTAAATTCTAGACCACTCTGTCAATCAAGTAGTGACCCAACCGATTTTTCCTACTTGACTCCCAGTCACTTTCTCAACGTCGAACCGGTATCCGTCATACCGGACCCAAACCTCATTGATACCAAGTTGTCATATCTTAACCGTTGGCAACTTATCCAACGCCTACAGCAATCGTTTTGGAAAAAGTGGCACCTTGAGTATTTGCATACATTGCAACAAAAGGTGAAATGGTGTTCAACTAAGTCATTAGCCAAAGTTGGAATGTTAGTTTTTATAAAAGATGATCAGGCGCCTCCATTATCTTGACATTTAGGTCGAATCGAGGAACTGTACCCAGGTACTGACGGGGTTTCTCGTGTCACTTTAGTAAGAACGGCTCGCGGTCTCATCAAGCGATCGCTAGTCAAACTTTGTCCTCTTCCCTTGGAAGACAACTCGTAATTTATTGTATTGGTTATATATAGTTTTATTAGATAGTTACATAGTCATTTGATTTTGTTTATTGATAGAAAATAAGTGTTTTACTCTTATTTTGGTGGGCGGTATGTAAATGCCTTTTAATAGTTTAATTTATTATACATATAACTTGCATATTAGTTGTAGAAATTATTAAGTGCCGCCTTGACCTGTACATAAGTAACCCCCATCATTCACGGGCCAATACGAACCAACCCGAACTTTATGTCCTTTCGGTTCCTGCCGTAACGTTAAAAAAGAGTCGTTCTCGAACTGTGTGCGCAACACGTCGCGTGTTACAGACGACCATTCAAAACCTACATGAAGGTAACAATTCGCCCAAGTGCGTGTCGTTTTTCGTTGTGAACAATAGCTAGCATCGGCATTAAAACATTAGTGCTTATCAACATATCAACCTATAGATCTACAGTCCACATTCAAAAATCGAAGATATCAACAGCAGATCTTTAGAAGCATACCGGCGTGATCGTAAGTATTAACCAGTGTACGTTATTTCTTTTTAATCTGCACGGCATACTGTACACCATGGATAACAAAGAATATCCTGAATTCAATAGAAGAAAGACGAAAATGCAAAAATAAATCAGATGAAACAGAAAAACAGAGATACAAAGCCATAAAATGGGAAATTATTCGCAAATGCAGGAAAGTTAAAGAACAATGAATTGATGAAAAGTGCAAAGAGGTACAAACTAAGATGGAAATATGAAAGACAGATGAAGCATACAAACTAATTAGAATGAATTTTAGGGATATAAAACCGTATAGCAAAAATGTAAGGAACGTGAGAGGAAATGTCATTATAGAAAATGTAGGGAAAGTGGACTAGATGGCAAGAATATTAGGGAATTTATATGCACGACAGGAGCTAAAAGTACTACAACAGGAATCGGACAAGATGACTTACGATATTCTATACTTACTTAGAGATGAGTTTGAATTAGTATTAAAAGGCCTGAAAAATGGTAAGGCACCGGATATAGATAAGATGCACGCAGAAACTCTAAAAACCGCTGGACAAACTGTCTCTTTCAACTTGTAAGTTATATGTATGAGAGAGGAGAGATACCCAAAGATTTAAAACGAAACACCATAGTCCCTATGCCAAAAAAGAAAGGTGCAGATAGATGTGAAAACTTTCGAACAATAAGTTTGACATCACCCATCAAAAATATTAGCGAGAATTGTACAAAGACGGATGGAAAAATGGGCTAAAGAAACACTAAGAATAGATTAATTTGAGTTTACGCGAAACAGAGAAACACGGTAGGCCATTTTAGCTTTAAAGGTGTTAATGGACATAACAATAGAAAAAAGAGAAAGGGCGTATATAGGGTTTGTATATCTGGAAAAAGCATTCGGCAATGTAAAATAGCAGAAAATATTCGAAATACTCAAAAGGTTGGAATGAGCTATAGGGATAGACAAATACTACATAGCTTAAACAACGTGCAAACAGCGGTAATAGAATTAGAGTAGGAACGTAAAGGAGTAAATATTAGGAAAGAGGGTGAGGCAGAGATGTGTCTCACACTCGTTAATTTTTAACTTGTATATTGAAGAGGCAATGAATACTGTCAAATGCAAAAAGAGGTTTGGAATTATTCTGCATGGATAAACGATTGATATGCTTCGATTTGCAGATAATATAGCGGTATTAGCATCTAGCAAGAAAGAGTTAGAGAAGCAGCTCTTAATGAAACGAAAACAGTACTAACAGCGGGATAATGAAAATTAGTAAAATTAAAACTAAAGTATTAGTACGTAACGAAAGGGTAGATAAGTCAAAAACTATAATACAAATAGGACACGAGAACTTACAAGAGGGTGAAAATTTCTGCAACCTTGGAAGTAAAATAACACAAGATGGGAAGAGTACAAAAGATACAAAACAAAGATTAGCACAAAGTCGCGCTGCATTTAACAAGAAAAAGCAAAGAAATATTGCTGAAAACATATGTGTGGAGTACAGCACTGTGTGGCTGTGAAACGTGGACAGTGGGATAATCGGATACACGAAGGCAGAAGCCTTTGAAATGTGGTGCTACAGACGTATGATGACGATATCATCGACAGACAAAGTTAAAAGCAAAGAGGTTCTTAAAATGGTACGAGAAGAAAGAAATATGTGGAAAACAGTAAAAATAAGAGAAATAATATGAGAGTGCACATACTAAGGCATGATGGAATATTGCGTAATATATTAGAAGCTGAGACAGGAAAAAGTGAGGTAGAAGTAGGCTGTGGGAATTTCAGGGAAATGTGTTGGTTATCTCAGAATAGAAAGCAACGGAGGTACGCGTCCAACTAGTTCTAAGACTGAAGACCTAATGATGATGAGGTATTTACTTGCAATGCCCAAGGAAATTATAAGAATGGATCCAGTGGTATTGGCATAAATACGGATCAAGATAGCCGAGACGTGCGTTTCTTAATACTTGCTTGTCTAACATTCCTAAAACTACACTTCTATCTAGTTCTGACCAATAGGAATATTACTTACAAATGAAGGTAATTTTCAAATCATTAGTGTTTACTTGGATCAACATATACATAAAAGTCACAATCTAATCTAACTTTGTTTTGTGGTATATGCGTTGTCTGCTAATAAAACACTTACGTCCATTGTGAGACCAAACAAACTAAGTTATATACTGACACAGCATATGTTTAACAATGATAAAGCAAACACACCATACGATGTTGGCACGCATACGCTATATCAGTTACATATACTGTAACTTCGTCCAATCTTATACCGTCCTTGGCAAACCCCAATAAATTATTTTATATTGATATCGTTCGTTGAATAAAATAAACCATTACGCCACAATGGTATATGAAGGCACTGTGTTACGTTTATTTTACGTATAATATAATTGTTAGCTGTAAAATAGTAACGCTTAATTTATTTTTCTTTAGCTTGTTTATACAGATTCCTTTATTTATTTTTATGTGTTAATAGATAATCGTGGGCGATGTACTTTTTTTTTCTTTTGTTTCTTCTTGGTATGTAGGCGAATCCCCCCACTCTCCGCGTCTGGTAGTTAGCCTGGTTATCTACCTTTCTTCCGGCTACGTCTTGGTACGTAGCATAATTTCTGGCGCCCAACGTGAGCCCCAAGGTTACACGAAACAAAATAGAAGCACAAAAAATTATCTAAAGCAAACTCGCAGCCCCGTTCAGCTACAACTGTTATTGTAGACGCGGCAGAAATTCCTGTCGTGTCTGCAAGCAACAATGTCGCTAAAGTGACGATAACTTCTAATTCAGTCTGCGAGGGCCCTGTTGAAAACCACGAACCTGTATCTTTAATGTCTGTTGCTGTTGCTGACAGAATTCTACATGTTCCTGCTCTCTTAAATTGCTCTACTCAAAAAATTTCTGTCGTGTCTACAATAACAGCTGTAGCTGAACGGAAGATAACTCCTAATACGGATAGAGAAGGTCCTGTGGAAGTTAGTGAACCCATAGCTATAATGCCCGTTGCTGACGTCGTCAAAGTTTTACCCGATCCTGTTTCGTTATCTACTGTTGTTAAAGAATCAGTTCCTATTGTGGCTGAAGTTTTGTCTGTTGTCTAACTGTGATGAAGTCTTACTTGATTCTATTCCTTTATCGGACGTTGATAAAACGTTACCTCCTCTTACTCATTTTTCTCATGCTGACAAAATGCTATTTGCTTCTGTTCTTTTAACTAATGTTGGTGAAATTCTGTCTAGTGCTGCTCCTTTCTTTCATGTTGATAAACGTCATTAGACTCAAATTTTATCTGTTCCTGTCCATTCATCTAACGTAACTGAAGTGTGCTCTGCTTGTGTTTCTTTTCGTAAGATTGATTCTCGTACAGCCAATACTTTTTCTCTTTCTACCGTGGATATTCTGACAACCCATGATGTTTCCTTTTCTACCGTTGACTTTCTTACCTCCAACCCTAACAACAAACATCTATCTCCCTTAACTCGTTTCGAGTTTCCTAAACTACCCTCGCCACCTCCTACACCGCGTGCTACCACTACTACACCCCCTGCTGTCCCGGTTTTGCGGAAAACTGACCATAAAAGGCAGAAATTTGTTTATACCGATTCCGAACCGGAAGATGTTGGTCGACAAAATCCTAATGGCCTTGATCTCGTTTCGTTCTCCTTCTAGCGGCGCAAACGTCTTAGGCCCAATAGCGAGTCCTCGCGCCCGTTTCTTATGACGATTTCGCTTTCCTTAGGACTTGATTATTGGACGTTACGATTTCGCTTTACTTCCCTGTTTTACTATCGTTTTCTTGTTCTTTCTTACCCCGTGTAGGTCCGGGAATAGAATAGCCCCACGGTACGACCTACCTGTCGTAAGAGGCGACTACAGTGGTCCAACACAACACATACACACACACACACACACACACACACACACACACACTTTATACACGTCCAATCCATACCCACACACTTCATACACATACACTTCAAAAACACGCAGATTACTATTTGGTTCTCCTTTCTTCCGTTCTTTTCTTGTACTCCTTGACCCCGTGTGAGCCCGGGAATAGAATTGTCCCATGGTACGACCTGCCTGTCGTAAGAGGCGACTACAGCAGTCAAACACATACACACACGCACACTTTATACACTCATAACACATACACTCACCTTTCTTACACCCCCCCCCACACATATACACGCACGGACGCACATGCCCACACCTACTCATACACTGGGATTCTATTTTATTTTCTTTTTTACGTTTTTAGTTTTTTTTTGTTTTGTACTTGGTGCTTGGCGTTATTCTTTTTGGTTGTTTTTCTTTTTTGCGTTCTCGTTCCTTTCGTTCCACATTCCTCTCATTTTTTCTGTTGCTGGTCTTCTTTACCGTTGGTCCCTAGTTCGATTGTGTTTCGTCCATCCGCTCCTGTGGTAGGTGCTTTCTGGTTCGTTCTTCGTTCTTCGGAAACCACGACTTAGTCGACTTTGCATTTCTTTTCTTTGGTCCTTCGTCTGTTGAGATTTTTTTTGTTACCACAGTTTGCAGTACACCGTTTCCTTTTACCAGCATTCCTCCTCTCTTCCTGTCGTTCTCCCTTGATGTCCTTTTGTTTACTTGAGGTTTGACCTTTGGGTCCTGTTTGGGCTTGTACTGTCGGTTTTCTTCCTCGTTCCTAGGTTGACGACTTTACTGTTTCTTCCCAAGAAATATCCGTTCTCCGACGACTTTTTCATTGTCGATGCCGTTCCATCTTAATCCTCGTTGCTTGCTTCCCTTCCTTCCTTCCTTTTTTTCCCTCTCTATTATTGGCCCTTCGAGCCGAACGAGAGTTCTTTTTTATTTTGGCATGATTCTTTTTTTCCTTTTTCTGTTTTCTTTTTGTTTCGTTTTCGTGACGAATTTTCTTTAGTTCTTATGCGAATTTTTTTGTTTGGGTTTTTTCTCTTTTTTGGTCCTACCCAGATCTGTCAATTTTACTGGGGGGGTTGATAAGTTTATTTTACGTATAATATAATTGTTGGCTGTGAAGTAGTAACGCTTAATTTATTTTCCTTTTGCTTGTTTGTACAGAATCCTTTATTTATTTTTATGTGTTAATAGATAATCGTGGGTGATGTACCTCCTTTTTTTTTGTTTTCTTAGTATGTAGGTGAATCCCCCCACTCTCCGAGTCTGGTAGTTAGCCTGGTATCTACTTTTCTTCCGGCTACGTCTAGGTACGTAGCAACTGAGATTCCAAGCATGTAGTCGTACAGCATTAAACATTAAACAAATTCGAAGTAAAGGTATGCAGGTGTCAGTGGCGTGAAATTTTGTATAATCAACCAATCAGAAATTACCTTGCGTCGGCCTAGACTTGTGTTGTAGAACACAGCCCGAATGTCAAGGGTGTTTTGTTTTCTGTTGCTTTGACGTTTTGCAATTTACATCACTAAATTTGATTTTCCAATTCCCCATTCGAAGGTATTACATTGGCCAGAAAGCGAGTTTTTACCTTTTAAATTTTGCCGAACCCTTGCTGTTCCAAGCAAGGTAGCGATTTTTAACTTGCGCGACAATACTCGCACTGAACTTACATTTTACCTCTCATCTGAACGGGGGCGTATTTTTTGAGAAAAACGCTCGCCTAACATTTTTCAAGCGGGCCGTGTTAAGATTCGAACTCGGGGCCTTAGGTATAGTAGTCACACGCATACCAACTACACCACGGAGTCGCCTTGCAATTCACATCATTACATGTGATTTTCCAATGCTCCACCCGAAGGTACTACATTGGCCAGGAAGCGAGTTTTTTTTTACCTGGAAAATTTGGAATTTTGCCGAACCCTTGCTGTTTCAAGCAAGGTAGGGATCTTTAACGTGCGTGACAACACTCACACACGGGACCTCCATTTTACCTCTCATCCGAATGAGGGTGTATTTTTGTGAAAAATGCTCGCCTAACATTTTTCAAGCGGACCGTGTCGGGATTCGAACCCGGGACCTTGGGCGTAGTAATCACACACATACCACTACGCCACGGAGCCGCCAAGCAATTCACATCAGCTGTTTTTTATCCTTTGTATATGATATCATTTCTTGGTATAAAACAACTCTTTTTAAAACTAAATTGCGTCGTTTTCTTATTGTGTGCGGGAGTATTTATAAAACGCACCCTCCTAACATTAACGTAATAACTCAATTACGTCCCCTGTTACTACATTTCTGCCAAATCTATCAAGTGCCTTGGATTTTTCTTAAAGTAATTTGCCTATACCACGGAAACGCATTACCTAATAGTACTTACACCTTACAGTGTAATGCGTACACGAAATTTGCTTTTGGCAGTTAGCTTCACTGAGGTAATTCTCCTTACTTCTAATTAAAAATGGAATTCGTATATTTCTCAAAATAGGGTAGTTGTTAATTACTGTAATGACGATGAAAAACTCAAAAGGTTTTGAGTTTTTCATTGTCTTTGGACTAATTTCCCTACTTTCATTAACGTCAAGCATACGGTAGATACTGATATAATGCAATTAATCACCTACTACGCAAGCGTTCCGAATATTTACTTTAGTTAACGTATTAAAATTGTTAAAAAGAAAGTAAGCGGACATTTATAAATCTACTTAAAAAATTAAGTGATGAAAAACAAAAATTAGGATTAGGTAGCCTAGAATCAATCACTTACATGATGAAGTAGCTGGAAATATCCACAGCGTGAGAACAACATATCAAGTTCGCTTTCATTTTGCAAGTCGAAACCTTCTATTTGTATAATTATATAAGTAAATACGTATACGATAAAATGTTAAAATATTCCACAATTACCGTTAAGTACATATTTCACTGTAAGAAATTCCTTACAATTAACTCCCCGTGAACATTTTTACGACCTTTTTTACGAGCGATTTCGCAACTAGAAAATTAAAATTACAATTTTATTTCGAGTACCTATCCCATGTTTCGTTGGCGTTGTACCAAAATTTATGAAGAAGCCGCTTGTATTATGCTAATGAAGACACTCGTTAACAGCGTTCACCAATTTAATATTAAAATACTTCGCAAATAAATGACATTGT
Source organism: Platerodrilus igneus (assembly GCA_036346225.1). Taxonomy (NCBI): domain Eukaryota; kingdom Metazoa; phylum Arthropoda; class Insecta; order Coleoptera; family Lycidae; genus Platerodrilus; species Platerodrilus igneus. The sequence continues at coordinate 282,706 of JARFIW010001397.1, read as the reverse complement.
CAAAAAGATAATCTGAATAGACAGGCTATAGAGAATTATAATGGAATCGTTGGTCTTGCACTGTTGAAAAAATATTCAAATGAAACGCGAATCTGAAGATATGAAAAGACGAAGAGGTACTCATAAAAAAACTCCCACAGCTAATCTTAATTTCAATAACGAAGCAGCTGGGTTCCGCAAGAAGAATCCGGTTTGCAGAAGAGTCCGAGAAATATCTGCATTACTTTTAGCAAACGACTTCACTCCATGCCAATATCGAAAACCCCACCTCAACATAATATGGACTGCGGCGTATCATTTCTAATTAGTTGACGTTCTAGATTTTATTTCTACTATTAAATTTAACCTACAACCGATCCTTACCGAATCGCAGCTCCATAATTCCTATTTTCGAACTTTTTATTCATAAATATTATCTTGGAGAGGTTTAAAATTTTTCAGGAAATATAAATCTACTATTAATTTTAGTATAGAACCGACCCTTATCATTTCTCAAAAAATCGAAGTCTAATTTTCGTTAGTAGTGTATTTTTGGTTGTTTTGTGACCACATTTCCTCCAGCATCCACATTTCCTCACACATCTGGACCACATAGTTTTCTTCGACTAACCCTTTTCATCTTTCGAGATAAATGTACCTTGTTTGGTATCAATAAATATTAGATTTTTCTCAGCTACCCAAATTTCTAGGAATTTTTTAGATAGCATCATCCCCCAGGGAGCTACCCACATTTTAAGATTTTTTACCGCTAACATTCTGAACCAAATAGTTTTCTTCGACTAGCCATTGCACCTTTCGAGAGAAACCTATCTTGTTTGGTATCAATTAATATTAGAATTTTCTCAACTACCCGAATCTCTCGGAATTTTTTAGATAGCACCATCCCCCAGGGATGCGATACATCAAATTCGTATAAAATTTTACGCAGAATTCGAATCTGCAAACAGATTTAAAATAGGACCACCCCCTGCTAAGTTATACCCCTTTAAAGTAAGACATATGCTTTAACCAAACACCTCCAAAAATCAAAAACGCGGGAGATTTAGAAATGAGTCCTTTATGAGCCATACGTGTTTAATATTTAAAACCATTTTCAAACGGTGATGTACTGTTTTTTTAGAATATTCAAAACCATGACTTTTAAAATTTTAAACAGTTATCAATTTCTGGTTTAACATTTTTTTTAATTACTAAGTACGTCACAAATAATTATATGCTCAATCACACAAGGTACTTTCTAGTAACCATCCTCGACTACGTATTTAGGGAAATACAAGCTTCATTAGTAATACAGATCAATTAACGGGTAATTATTTCAAACTGTATATAACCCGGTCTGATTAGTAAATTCTATTAGTTTCGCACGCTTTTGTGTAAAGTTCGTCGAAATTTTAAACAAATCGTTTCGTGCAGTGGTTTTTCCTCATATTGAAAATTTAAGGTAAGTCTGCATTTTTTATTAAAATAGAACTGAATTTATTTGCAAAGACCAATTATTGTGTAATTTGCTATTGTTTCTGATTGTATTTTTAAAACATTAATTTTTCCAAAGTAATGCACTGTTTTACATATATATTTTTTTCAAATTTTAAAAATAGGCTTTTAGCTAAGATAAATAAAAAAACAATTCCCACAAATATTTTATTAAAAATTAAATACATTTATACATTAAAAAAAGGCTGTAACAGTAAAACATTCTCCTTGGAACAACTTAAATTATTCAAACAATGGTTTAAACAGAGATTGTACCTATCACCGAATTTTATTAATTCTTTGAGCCTAGGAAGTGAGAATACACTTTCCATGTTTAAAATGTTGTTTGATAAATATTTCGATAGTAACTGCTTCTTTTGTTCTCCTTTAACATAGACAGTAGCCCCGGGAGATATGACTTCTTTCATATAGGTGAAATCACCACAACGCTATGCAATCGGCTACCTAGTTTCGGCTACTTTTCCAAGGTCGTGGTGACGTCATAGCCTTTTATAAATAATGAACAATGTAATACTATTCTGAAATTTTTATTCTGACATTATACATAACACAATTTAAAAACATTTAATGCCAAGCATAGAATCATTTAAACTTAATTTTAATAAAAAGTTATACACAGAAAACAGTCCTTTCTTTATGTATGTATGGAGTGGTTTTAATTTTATTTAATTTTATTCGCAGCTTAAAATTTAAATCGACACCCAAGTCCTCTATTTCGTTTTGTATCCAATAGTTTGATACATAGAGACCGTCTAGGTTTTCGAATTGTAAAATGTACCGAAGTTTGCCTCTATATATAAAGTCTTTGATTCCACCGACAACCAGATCCATTCCTTCGTGTAATTCTTGCAGCTTGTGACAATCTTTTAATCGCGGCTCTCCCACTATATCCTGCATACGTATCTTGTTAGCTTTGATGTATCGTATGGTTAAAAAAATTTATAAGGACGGTCAGAAATCGTTGCTGGTAAAAATATTAAAATGAGAGTAGCTCCCTGGGGGGTGATGCAATCTAATAAATTCCTAGAGATTCGGGTAGCTGAGAAAATTCTAATATTAATTGATACCAAACAATATAAGTTTATCTCGAAAGATGTAATGGCTAGTTGAAGAAAACCATTTGTTAGGTTAGCTTATAGAGCAAAAAGCAAAATGTAGAGGTTCAGGACTTTAAAGGGGTATAACTTCGCAGGGGGTGCTCGGATTTTAAATCTGTTTATAGATTCGATTCTGCATAAAATTCTAGAATAATTTGATGTATTGCATGACTAAAAAAATGTTTAAGGACGGTCAGAAATCGCTGCCGGTAAAAAATCTTAAAATGAGGGTAGATCCCTGGGGGATGGTGCTATCTAAAAAATTCCGAGAGATTCGGGTAGTTGAGAAAATTCTAATATTAATTGATACCAAACAAGATAGGTTTATCTCGAAAGGTGCAATGGCTAGTCGAAGAAAACTATTTGGTTCAGAATTTTTGCGGTAAAAATCTTAAAATGTGGGTAGCTCCCTGGGGGATGATGCTATCTAAAAAATTCCTAGAAATTCGGATATCTGAGAAAAATCTAATATTAATTGATACCAAACAAGGTACATTTATCTCGAAAGATGCAATGGCTAGTCGAAGAAAACTATTTGGTTCAGAATGTTAGCGGTAAAAAAAATCTTAAAATGGGGGTAGCTCCCAGGGGGATGATGCTATCTAAAAAATTCCTAGAAATTCGAGTAGCTGCGAAAAATCTAATATTAATTGATACCAAACAAGGTACATTTATCTCGAAAGATAAAAAATGGTTAGTCGAAGAAAACTATTTGGTCCGGATGTGTGAGAAAATGTGGATGCTGGAGGAAATGTGGTCACAAAACAACCAAAAATACACTACTTTTGTTACTATTGTTTTTAACCTGAGTTTAATCCCACCTAGAATGCGGGAGTCAGTCCAAACAAAATTTGAATATATGACGTAGCAGTTGGTAAATACCTATATACAGGGTGTCCCAAATTGAGTAGGATAGCATGGGCATCTTTTTTATTATTAATGATAGAGATCTGCTTAAATGGGCAAAGTTGTGTCATTTGGATAGCTTATTTAAATTCCGCATAGATACATTCTAAATTCCAAACGGTTTAGAAATTATTTAAAAAAAACTGAAAATTGCCAATTTCTTCAAAGTCGAATATTTTTGTTATAATAAAAGATTAAAAAAATGTTTCTTATAAAAATTATTTAGTTCAATTGTGTGCACTTAAAAGTGATATTAAAATTAAATTCAAGATGGCGGTTATCGAGATATTAGCATCAACTTTCATATTTTAAATGGAAGCCATATTGGATTTTTAGATGGTTAGATAGCATATTTTTTCTCTTTTCAACGATGTATCACAACATATGTTTAAATGAAAAAATTTACTGAAAATAATAATTTTAATTTTTTATCAAATAGGCATCAACACAAATCAGTTTTAAAACAAATTAAATGAAAAAAAAACATTAGAATAACATTAAACACCAACTAATAAATCATAGCAATTGTTCAAAATGTTGACCGACCGTTATTATTTAAACACAATCGGCAACGTTTTAGAACACTTTTTGTTAGGCGTCGTAATGTATTCCCATTAAGACCGTTTATTGCCTGCATAACCGCTTCCCGTAGTTCATCTACATTATTGTACTGGAAATTACTTCCATATACATTATCTTCTAAAGTGCCCCATAAATAAAAATCCAGGGGTGTTAAGTCTGCTGATCTAGGCGGCCAATTAACAGGTGTGTGGGTCGTGATTACCCTGCCATCAAAACGGTTACTTAAGTAGGTGATAACATCTCTAGCGTTGTGTGGAGGTGCGCCATCTTGTTGATACCAAATTTGATTATTTTGTGCCAAAGGTAAGTCGTCTAATAAATCTTTTAAAGATGTTTGAAGCATTTAAACTAATTAGTACTCAACTTAAAAGTATTTTCTAAACAATGCTAACGGCCCAATATTCCCTGGTTGTACTTAAACAATCTTGTTTAATTAAGTGAACGTAAAAACAATTAATTATATTTTTTCAATATGTATGTATAAAGTTAAATCCAGCGAATTTATTTGTGAAGAAAAATGCGATAGTTCAAAGTCCAAAAGTGTTTAAAGTGCTTTGGAATTTTAAACGTTGAAGCTTATGTAAGTACAATAAATTACTATTTTGCAAATAATTTTAAAACTTGCGTATTAAAAACTGTGATTTTTCAATTGTTATGCAGTTATTTTGCCACAAGACATCGTTTGGCTTGATTGAGCGTGCGAGTCTATACGTTCAGAAGTAACCTTTTAAAAAATTTTAACATATCCCGTTCACAATACGTACTTATAACGTATTTTTAATTTTAAGAATGCATCATCGGTAAAAGCTTTATTTAAAATAACATATTTTTTGACAGAACAACATTTTCCACTGCACTATTAAAAAAATTGTTTAAATGTAACACACAGCATATTGAAAAATCTTTAAATTTAAAACTTCCACTTCTTCTATATTCACAACAATATTTGCTGGTAAATACTTGGAGATAATGCGTTGTTTCTGTAACCCTTTTACATAAACAGCAACATTCGTAAATACAACCTCTTGCAAAAACAACCCCGAATGTACTTTAGATAATCCACTAGAGCAAGAAGTGTTCCATTGTAAGGCGGCTCTGTGGCGTAGTTGGCAGGCGTGTGACTACTACGCCCAAGGTACCGAGGACACGGTCCGCTTGAAAAATGTTAGGCGAGCATTTTTCACAACAATACGCCCTCGTTCGGATGAGAGGTAAAATGGAGGTCCCGTGTGTGTGTGTGTGTGTATTGTCACGCATGCTAAAGGCCCCTACCTTGCTTCAAACAGCAAGGGGTCGCCAAAATTCAAAATTTTTCAGGTAAAAAACTCGCTTCCTGACCAATGTAGTACCTTCGGGTGGAGCATTAGAAAAATCAAATCTAAGGTGTTCCATTGTAGACCATGTATGTGACTTTTACAAAAAAATTATTATTGTCTTTGGAAATCCTCGCTCAAGTTCGCATTAGACAAGGGCATATCTACAATTTCATGCCATAATTCGCTAGTTTGCGAACCTATATTTGTAATCCTTATAGTAGGGGACAGAGAATACTACTATAGTAAACCTGATAATGGTAGAAGGCGATTAAAAGGCGCAACAAGGGGTAGCCTTGCTGGCTAAAAGATATTGAAGGAGAGTCGGTTGGTCTCGGGCGATCCTCAATTATTTACAAGGTTGTTGGGGTTTGGTCGTGACAGACACGGCTTTTTGCTAAAGTCTTTAAAAACTGCGTTGTAAAGATATGGGTACCTACCACAATATTTCCCATGCATGCGTGGCTTAAAACACAAATTGCGTATGATGGAGAGCACACAAGTAAAATTCTTGTCCGGAGGTAAAATACCCCCTCATTCGGATCTCCGAGAGGGAGTACTTAGAGGCTCGCAATCGTAAGAATTTAAAACAACGGTTCGATTTAGTGATAGAGACTTGGAATGTAAAGTCATTACTTAGAGTAGATGAGTTAACGAATTTATTAATCGAAATGAGAAAAGGAAAGCTGGACATTTTAGGTATTAGTAAGGTGAGAAGGCCAAATAGCAATGACTTTTGGAAAGATAATTATAGAATAATTACAACTTCTTCAACTAATGACAGGCAGAGGTAGGAATAGTGTTAGGTAGAAGATTAGGACGCAAAGTTAAAGAGTACCTACAATTTAGTGATAGAATAATTATGGTTAGTTTGAGTACAAAACCCACAGACACTGTTTTAGTACAAGTATACATGCCAACAATTCAGTAAGAGTATGAGGAAGTAGAAAAGGTATACGAGGATATAAATAGTATAGTGAGAAAAATAAAAGGAGATGAGAATTTAATAGTTATGGGAGATTTTTATGCGTTAGTGGGAGAAGAAGTGAGGGAGAAATGGTAGAAGAATTTGGGTATGGTAGACAAAAGACAAAATGATCGAGAAAAAAGTAAAAGCGAGAAAACCCTGGGTAACAAAGGATGTATTAGATTTAATAGAGAACAGAAGAAAGCTTAAACCTTTTATAGAATTGAATATTAAAAGTAAGCAAAAATATAATAGAGTTAGAAATAGGAAAGTGCATGAGAAAAGCTAGAAATAAATAGATGGAGGAAAACTGTTAGGGAATACAAGATGATTTGAGAGTAAGTAAGACAGACAGGACTTACAGGGCAATTAAAAAGTTTTTCGGGGAATATAGGAAAAAATATAACGGTATTAAAGATGAGAATAATGAGCTTCTAATAAATAAAGTTAATGTAGCAGATAGATGGTAAAGATATTTAGAAGATTTATATAGGGAGGACGTAATGAATAAGTTAGAAAACGACCAAGAAGAGGATGTAGAAATAGGGTTCTCAAGATTAAGAGAGGAATTTGATAGAGCTGTTAAAGGATAGACGATATACCCGCAGAATTAATAAAATACGCAAGTCAGAAAACTTGACACGCATTATATAAACTAGTAAAAGTAATATATGGCACAAGTGAGGTCCCAATAGATTTCGAAAAAAATATTATTATTCCAATTCCAAAAAAGGCAGGAGCAAATAGGAGTGATAATTTTAGAACGGTTAGTTTAACTTCTCATGCTTCCAAAATACTAACAATAATAATTAAAAATAGAGTAGAAGCTTTGACTGAAAATTATTTAGGCGAAGACCAATATGGTTTTCGTAAAGACAAAGAGACTAGAGATGATTAGGGTAATTATCGAAAAAAGATTACAAAAAAATAAAAAGACTCATTTCGGGTTTGTAGATTTAGAAAAAGCATTTGATATGGTTAATTGGATTGTTATGTTCAGGGTTTTGCGAAAAATAGGAATCTCTCATACGGATAGAAAAACTATTTACAGTTTATATAAAAACCAAAAGCGTATGAATTAGATTTGATGAAATAGAAAAGGAAGCTAAGATTAGAAATGGTGTTAGACAGGACTGTATACTATCTCCCTTGACTTTATATTGGGGAAGCTTTAAACTTAGCTAGAGAGAGAAAAGAGATAGGTATTACTGTGCAGGGACAGAAAATAAACATGTCACGTTTTGCAAATGATATAGCCATTATAGCAGAGTATAGAAAAGAGAATTTTTAAATATTTTAGATGAGATACTACAGAGTAACTATAGTATGAGAATTAACTCAGGAAAGACAAAGATAATGACAAGTGAGTTACAACCTAGTTCTAAACCAAAATTAAAAATTTTAGAGAACTAAATAGTTTCATTTTGCTTTTCATTAATTAATAATTGGAATATTTTACCATTTAATGTGAAGTATATGTAGTACTACCAAGACCAGATAAAGTTGTAATATAAATTTAATTAATCCAAACACTCACATTTAAACATTTACAAGAATAAATTCTTGCTAGACTCTAATAATGCAAAAACTACATTACTCTATTTTTGAGAGATGCTGATGTTCAAATGATTACCAAGTACATATGTACATATTTTTCATTATCATAATTTAGTCAAATTTTTAAAGATGATGTTTTGTAAATAATTTTAAACTGCAACTTAAAGGAATAGATATTCATTTTGGTCAAAACTATGATTATGAGTTGGAATGAATGAAGTTTGATTCTTATTAATTATGAATTTTTTTGAAATGAATGCACAAAAGGTGCTGGCCTTGTTTTAATCTGTTTACAGGTGTAGCAGTGCATCTTTAACGATCTATATCGAGCCATAAGGTAAGAAAACTTTAGGGATTGGGTTCTCGTGATATTTTTTGTATAGCGGTATTTGAGTATAGGTTTCCGCATTCGCATTATACAAATGACTCAAGTTGGGTCATTTTTGTATACAAAAATTCGGTGGCTCCATATTCACTATATTTTGGTCGCAGTCCAACCCCGACCCAAAGCTCATGTTCTACCCAGAGCAAATCGCTCGACTAGCCGCTTAGCCTTTGGAGGTTTCCTCATCTACGAGCCATTTTCCACCGAAACTAACCTTGGGCTCTTTACATCTTCAGGAAATGCTCGTTATCTATCCTTGTGCCTTTCAGCTGGCAATATAGGAGTGAAGAAAATAACCCATTAGTAAGGCAAAACGTTATAAGCTTTTAAAGTCATCGCCTACGTATACCTTTGACTGCTGCGAAGAACCCTATACTTAATAAGCAACTACTACTTTAAGTTTTTCTTTAGATAATATAAACTACATAATATGATAGATTCATTTCTACACACAAAACAACAATTTCTTTATTTTTATTCGGAGTTGATTTTAACTCATCTAATTTAATTCATATCTTATAGCGCAGATCTATATTTTCTTCTCGTAGTTCCTTTGGTAACCAATAATTGAACGCGTTTAGCTCGTGTTGATTTTCGAATTAGAGAATATAACGCACATTGCTTCTGTTCTCAATTTTTTATTTAGGCAATAACAAGTTTTGTAGCTCCATCTATTTGCTCCAGTCTTCAGCACTTCTTTATATGTACATCTTCCACAACTTCTATGTAATTCAGCGGTAAACAATTAAACCTGAATGCGGCTATTGCGTAATTTACTATCTTGTACCTGTTCTTAATATTGGCTGGTAATTTAAACTGCAATTCAGTCAGTTTCGTTGTTGTTTCCCCAATATGTCCTGCAGAATGTCATTAAATATAGACTATATTGCACACCTGTGGTTCGTTTCTTGCACATGCTTAATATTGATCCCGCGCACACCTGTGTATTTGGCAAGTATAATTTGCTATGGGTGTTTCGACTTGTTGGTGCGCTTTAATTTTTCAAAGTTTCCACGTACCGCTATGCGTTAATTGTGGCGCCGTGTTCCAGAAAGTTAATGAGCAGCAGAGTCTTACGGTCAAAGAAAGAGCTCAGCCCGACTATCTTGGAGCTGGCGTGCGCGGCTTTGAATTTTTTAGGGGAATCGTGAATCCACGTGCTTTCACTGTTGACTCTAACGCTTGCTCTCCGGCTCAAAAGGATGACATCATATTTCATTTCCAGCGACAATACGTGATAGGAAACCGTTCCAGATGCTGCAGTGATGTCGACATTTGTTCACCTTTTGCTTCTCAGTCATGTTGTGGAGAACCCACTGCGCACAACATTTTCGGAACTTAAGATGCGCTGTCAAGATGATGTAAGCGGTACCGAGCAAGCGAGAGTTCCGTACGAACCGCTGGATAATAAACTCCTCCTTATTATCACGCTCTCGTCTACTAAAATAAATCAAACCGGTCAAACTCCACTTCCTATCCACCTGCCCTAGACCTAGACAACAATCAGTAGGTAAGTGTTGTGCTACCAGCAGCCAATATGACAACACTCTACACCCCCTATTTACAGTCCATTACAACCCTTCTCAGTTGCCCTCATAAATTCGGTAGGGCGGCAACAAAGTGTTTGGTTCCTAATCGTTCCGGATGTTGAAGTTTTCAGTTAAATACGTTTGTAATTTATTATTAGAAAATAAATTCAAGTCAATTATCCCAAAGGTAAACGTGTTGAATCGATAAAGCCAATAATTCAAGTTCAACATTCTTGTTACCTCCCATATCACTTGGTTATAGTAAAAATTCCACACAATAGTGTTGATTTACATTTTAATCAATTGAATCGGGCTTGTTTATTTATTATTGTTTATATTTACATTTTGCTTACTCGCGATAATGACAAAGAGGATAGTACTAAAAAATAAACTTGAAGATTTGTATTCGGAGCTAACGAAAATCACAGATTGTGTAAAAACAGTTACCGTTGCTCGGTTACCAGCTCTAGAAGCAAAATACGCTCGCATGCAGTCTATGGAGAATAAATTTAATCAACTCTATAACTATATCGTAGTTTACAATTCGAGTGTCGAAGTAAAGGATCAAATAAACGCTAATGTGCCCTCATTTAATGATGTTTTTGATGTTATAGATACCTAATATTTCGAAATCAAAAGCGGATCATCTAAACCGTTTCAAAGCGGCCCTGCAAACCCTTCATCGTGTAACTATTTGAAACCTCTTCAAATCCCCCCTTTTGATGGGTCGATTGATCAGTGAACAAACTTCATTCTCTCTATAGGAGCCTTGTCCATGAAAACGAGCAGGTTCCTGTCATGCAAAAATATCATCATTTGCGAAACGTTTTGCAAGGATCGGCATTAGCGCTTATTTCGGATTTAGCTCTTGAATCGGAGTAATATGATCAAGCTCTTAAGAAGCTGTAATCCCGTGATAATTACCCGTTATTATTTAAACAAAATATTGCAGAGTAAAGGCGTTGGATCCATATCAAATTCTATAAATATTCATTTCAATGCAGTTTATACTCTAAAAACCTCTGTTAAAGATGGGGATCTAGCTGATTTTCTGCTGTTTTCTTTGTGTTACCGCAATCTTGATTTTAAAATGCAAAATGCTTTTGATTTGCGGGCGAGTTCTGCGATTCCTACTTGTACGGAATTATTCGATTTTCTTACTTTGCAGAGTAAAAATTCGGAACTTCATGAGGATATTAAAAGCGAGCGAATTGTTAAGTCTATTTCGTAAGCCTAGTTTTAAACTTGATTCTAATCAATCCCTGATTGTCAAGAATACCTCTTTGGTCACTAAGAGCAAACGCAATCTAAAGGGTTGTCCGTATTGCGGTAACAATCATAAAATTTATGGATGTGTTAATTTTCAAGCTCTGGATGTTTCTGCTCGGTTCTCCTCCATAAAGAAATTAGCGCATTGTTTCAAATGTCTGGGAAATCATACCCCGGGATGCAAATCCGACGGGACATGCAAAATATGTTCTTCGAGTGGTCATGACACTCTATTACATAAAGCAATTGATGCTGCATCTTTAGTCGACACATCTAATTCTGTTATGCAGGTACTTCCCATGATGTGGTTTCCGCGTGTAATGTTTCAAATTCCACAGAAACTAATACTGTACTTTTAGGTATAATACAAGCTCTAGCATTAGATAATAATGGCGATTTTTAACCAGTGCACTGTGTTTTGGATTCTAGATCTCAAATAAATGCGATTTCTAATTCATGCGCGCAGCGTTCGGGTCTTCGACACATTCGCGATTGCCATCAAGTGTGCGGGGTTTCTAATGCAGTAATAAATTCAAAAAGGGGTAGTTAGATGCACTATTTGCTCTAACTATTCTAACCATCAACTTAATTTTCAAGCTCTACATTTCCTAAGATTACGGGAAATGTTCCAGGTTGTACGCTACCTCTTCAAGTGTACGACAAATTTAAAATTCTGAAACTAAGGGATAAAGATTTTTACAAATTTCTTCAAGTGGATATCTTATTAGGTGTCGAAATATGCTCCCAGGATCTGTTTTCTGAACGTGCGGGTCTAATACCAAGAAATCCTTTAGCCATTCAGACCATGTTTGCTTATGCCCTTTTAGGGCAAGTTCCGACACTGAATAATTTAGTTAAGATTACCTCACTTTTTATAACGTCTACTTTTATTGACAATGAAATAAAAAATTCTGGGAACTAGAAGAAATGAATACTCCTTCTCAAATCAATCCGGAGGATTTTTATTGTGAATCACATTTTCTCGAAACACACATGCGTGACGAAATGGGTCGTTACTTAGTATCTCTCCCTTTTAAGATCAATGTTGAACCTTTGGGGACAAATCGCTCGATTGCTTATAAACGCTACCTCAACTTAGAAAATCGTTTGTCGCGAAATATACCACATGAACAAAGTTATAAAGAATTTCTGATTTTGGGGCTTACGACCATCTTTGGAACTCCTGCTAATTATATGTTACCCCATCATGCTGTGTACAAGCAATACTACCAAGCTGTGGGTAGTATTCAATGGCTCTGCTCCTGATTCTACAGGAATATCCCTAAATGAAAGATTATGTGCGGGTCCCAAGCTACAACGGAGTCTTCCGCACATAATTTGTCCTTCTCGGTCCCATACGGTAGCTGTTTGTACGGACATTCGTATAATATACCGTCAAATTCTACTTCAACCCTTCGATTGCAAATATCAACATATTCTGGCGTCCTTCTACAATGGAAAGTGTTCAAGAGTATGAACTTAAAACTCTGACGTATGGTCTCTTTCCTTCTGCATTTCTTGCTCAGCGGGTACTTCAACAACAAGTTTCTGACGAAGGCAGTTCATATCTGCAGGCACCATGGGCTCTTATGCATCACACCTATATGGATGATGTGATTTCAGGTGGAGGATCGTTAGAATCCGCCGAGAAACTTCAACAGGCGCTCATAAATCTTCTTACTGTGGGACAATTTTCATTACCTAAATGGTCCAGTAATAAATTAGAAATATTACAAGATTTTCGAGAAACTGAGGTAAAAGTATCTTTATCATTTTCTGATGCTGTTAGCGGCAGCAAAATTTTAGGATTGGTTTGGAACCCCTTCTTTGATATATTTACTTACCACGTAATTCCGTCTGAAGGCGCGTGCACAAAACGCGCACGGATATTTGATCCAATTGGTTGGTTGGCCTCGGTAGTTTTCTCCTTAAACATTTCATGCAACAACTTTGGCTTTAACGTCTAAACTAGGATGATGCTCCAGATTCCGAATGGTGTCCGAAGTGGGAACAATTTTGCAGGCAATTTTGTAGCCTATCGCAACTAAAAATCCGCTTTCTTCTAATGAGCTTCTCGAATCTTTGCTGGTTCGTGTAAAACTAACTCAAGCTGAGTTTTTTCTGTGGAAATTTCTTAAATACAAAAGAGAAAATCTCTTTCCTTCACCTTTCGTAAGTTAACCCCCTTTCTGGACTCACGAGGTTTACTGAGGGTGGGCGGACGCCTGGATAATTCTCAGTTAATCTATGAGCAAAAAATTCCTTGTTATTACCTAAGAGGGCCATATCATCTACTCTTATGTGTGATCATTATCACCGTATATCTTTGCAATCCGGTCCCTTTATGACACAGCTCTTATCCAACGCAAGTTTTGGATTTTTGGATCGCGGTCGTTAGTTTGCCAGCACATTTATAAATGTTTACCGTGTTTTCTGGTGACGGCCAAACCCTCTCAGCCACTTATGGCTCCTCATGCCGGGATCGATTTTGCGGGACCCTTCTTATTAAAAATCTTCATTCGACGAAATGCACTTTCCGTTAAGGTTTATTTGTGTTTTCGTTTTTATGTGCACAAAGGCGGTGCATTTGGAGTTAGTTTCGGAATTAACTATCGAGGCTTTCCTAGTTTCCTTTACTCGTTTTACGCCACGGCATAGCGTTCCTACTACTGTGTATTCGGATTGTGGTAGTAACTTTCTTGATGCCGCTCGTGCTTTGAAGGGGGCTCATGCATTTCTCAGAAAAAATCAAACTGTAATTTTTCTATCCTGGCTTTACGTCAAATAGATTGGCGATTTAATTCACCCTACGGCCCCAATTTCGGTGGTCTATGGGAATCCTGTGTCAAAACAGCAAAGGCTCTATTGATTCGCACTTTGGGTCGTCAACCTCAAACTTTCAAAGAATTAACTACTATATTTACTCGCATAGAAGCGATTCTAAATAGTCGTCCGTTATGTTTTTATCCTTCCGATGCATTAGATTGTCCCGACTATCTTTCCCCAGGCCATTTTCTAATTGGAGGGCGTATTTTAAGCTTACCTGAGGTCCAGTTTTCGGAGGACGACACTTTGCGTTCCTGCTGGCAGCGTTCATGCCAACGTACTCAGTACTTTTGGCGTCGTTGGTCTCGTGACTATTTAAACACCCTTAGTCAGAGGACTAAGTGGAATCGTGAGACCGCTCCGCTGTCTGTGGGTGAAGTTGTATTTATTTCAGGCGTGAACACTTCGCCGTTGTCTTGGCCCGTTGGTCGTATAGAAAGGCTCTTCCCTGGCAGCGATGAAGTGGTTCGCGTGGCCGCGGTGAAAACCCCGAACGGTCAATTAATTCGGCTGGTTAACAAACTAGTGCCTTTACCTAAGGAATAGGTATTACTGTAGATTGTTTTTTCTCCTTTCTTTTTTTCGCTAATTTAGTTATTTTTGGCGTTTTTTTTTTGCTTTTCCCGAGTATCGGCGGGTAAACCGTATTTTACGTTTAGGAGGAAATGCCTAGCCATTTTCCCTCACATTTAATTGTTTTTTCTTTCTTTCGTTTCTCTTTAAAATTAGGTCAATTTAAGATGGACGGTATGTACGTGCCGTTAGGGACCCCCGCACTCTCTTCCGCGACGGCCTTGGACGTTATCGCGCTCGTAGTTAATACCGAGCAAGTGAGAGTTCTGTACGGACCGCGGGATAATAAACTCCTCATTATCACGCTCTCGTCTACTAAAATAAATAAAACAGGTCAAACTCCACTTCCTATCCACCTACCCTAGACCTAGATAACAATCAGTAGGTGAGTGTTGTGCTACCAGAAGCCAAGTTTGGGGTAAGTGATTTGAAACCATGTCTCTCTGTGTCGTCACTATATGACAACCCTCTACACCCCTATTTTACAGTCCATTACAACCCCTCTTAGTTGTTCTCATAAATTCGGAAAGTGTAGATAACAGAACTATTAAATTCCGATTAAAGTTGAATTATGGTTATAAAGTAATTATTACTGAAAAACCCGGACAATTAATATTTGTATGTTTTCTTGACAATCATCATGATATTTTAAGTGAAGCTTGAAGTGAAAAAACAAACAAATGGCAAAGAAGAGCGATTTAAGGTCCTGGCAGCTGTAGCAAAAATTATTCGGGAAGATATGCAATCGGCAGTCATCGATAATTCTCATTACTCCCCACCAGATGGAATGTTTGAAGATATAAACAGTCATATTCCGGAATCATATTTTTTGGAACAAATTATTTTAAAAAATAAACAACTCAATTTAGAACATTTAAAGTTAGTTTGTACAAACATTAGTCACGTATTATGACTGCTGTTCGGCCTCGGTGTTTCAAGCCCCAGCTACAATTGGGTCTCGCGGTTTTTTTCATCGCCGATTTGCTTCAAAGCGTGTCATATAATTTTTTTCGTCTTTTGGTATGTGCGCATCTTATAATGAAATGAAACTATGATGTATGAGACAGCAACAGTTTTTCATGATGCATCTTATATTTTACCACCAGAAACGGAAACGTTTATTCAATAAGTTACAGACAATGCTGATATAAATGTAAATACACTAGACGGTAATATTACGCTTCACATAATGGGTATTATTCAAATTGTTACTCCAATAAGTTCAGTTTTACTCAAAGAACCTATACCACGAAGAAAAGAAGCTCTTTCAGCAAAAGATTTCGGCGCAATTGCTCATGTTTCAATACAGATTTATCAAAATAATGGTGTAGTGGGTTACAGTAAAACCAAAGTTGAAGATTATTATAGTCCCGTCGACGTGATAAATGCGCCACTAATGGCAGTTGGTAACGATATTACATAATGTGAAAATTGACGCGCAAATTTCGATGACGTCACACAATATGCAAACTATGGCACGTAATTACACAAAATTTAAAGGAAATAAATTTTAAAGAAAACCTCCAAAGGGAGCACTCACGTGAACATGTAAAGCTTCCTTCAGAATTACTTCATGATGGCGGCGGCTTCCTTCAGAATTACTCCATGATGGTCGCCCGTGGCTTCGCTAGTATTTCTCGAGTATGGGCTCCCTTGACTAATCTTTGTCGGCTCGTGGGAACTCTTGAGCCATGTTGTACCCAAATTTGATGGTCTTCTTCCTATGTAGCGGGAACGAAGGGAACTGGTTATAAGAAACAATAAGCGCAAAAGGGACCTACATAACCAAAAAGATACGATAAGATACCACACAACCACTCTTCTTCGCGTTTCGGAGGCAAGTCTTAACGCGTTTTTCGGAAATTCCCCACTTCCTTCTTCTGCCACATGCGTCGGCGCGAAATCTCGCGCAACGCACTTCTGGAGTGACGGAAGTACGCGCAACAAGTCTTTTAAATTTATGGCGCGAAATTCTCACATATTAAAACTTAACTAATGTCTAGTGCCGATTTCGGCACGTAACAAGATTTTGATTATGAAAGTAAAACTGCAGTATCTTTACTCAAAAAAGTCGATGTGGTATGGTTTTATGGCAAATGGAAAAATTCATTGTTACCTGGTTGGAATGGTTACACTGAACACTTAAACGAAAAAATTTTCAAAATCTAAAATTTCGTTTTTACCTTTCATTCATCAATCTGCTAGCAACTACATACTACATACACGACTTTACTCTGTGCATTGGAGAATGCAAAACATTATGGTCACAATGTATGAGTTATTACTTTTAATCAAACTCTGTATGCAAAAGCTCGAGAAATTGTATCAGCTGCACCTGAAGGGTCCGAATTATCAAAGATCATGATCAGGTTAAGGTGATTTCATCTGGCCATGTGGTTTTTTGAGCAATTCGTTACACAATGCAAGGTAGCGATACGAAGTAAGTTATTACTTTGATTTATGCACCAAAGTCATTAAAAAAATGGTCAATGGCCATGCTTACGCGAGAGCTGTCCGAGCTCATACATTACTTCAACTTGCTTTAGCAATCGTAATATCTACAGAACTTGTTCTTGATGCCATCGTAGATGTAGATCTTATGACGATATTGAAAATGACGACGGAACATCTGAAGCATTACTTCATCAGTTTAATAAAAAGCTAAGAGAATATGAAGAACGATGATCTACGGCTAAACTATGGATACAATATTTTCACATGGTGTCAATTGCAAAAGAGTTTATAAGAGCTGAACGTCTGGGAGATTGTCAAGCTTATTTGAATACTATTAAAGAAATGCTTCCTTATTTCCATGCATGAGGACATTTTCCTTACGCTAAATCTGCACACTTATATCTGCAAGATGTGTTAAAATTAGAAGAGACTATGAATTCTAGTGTTTACCAACGGTTCACAGAAGAATTTTTCACGGTTAGACGTTCTGATAAGTTAAGTTGTGGGACTTCAACGGATATGGTGACAGAGCAGTCACTGATGAAATCTATGAAGACAGATAGAGGAATTGCTGGAGGAAAAAATATTAAAGAGAGTGTCGTCAGCAAATAGGTTTATAGTATGCATGCTACGAATACCGTTTGTGGCGCATTGGAAGAACTCGCGCATGTAAAAATGGATACAACTGATCAGCATTTTGATACAAGTGACTCACGAGTACACAAAGATGCTAAAGATGTATAAAAACCTCTAGAGTGGTCTTCATCACATAATCCCTTCCGGAGGTTAACAAAATGTTGTCCATCGCCAGTGGAGTCGTTGGTAATGATGAAATTAACTGCTATAAAGCTCGCGAAGTTGGATTTTCCACCATGTCTAAAATGACGGGACTGACATTTAATAATATTAAACTCAAACGGGCTGATAAAGTACTTCCTCTTTTAGCTATGAGGAATACCATAAAATACCTATGGTATTTCACGATAAATTTGAAAAATATTTTGAATATGAGTTGGTTCCCTGCCAGTTGTCCTTATTCGATGAGGTTGGAATTCGAAAATCACAAAAATCAGCCATTTATGATTATTTTAAAAAATATACATTGATATTGACAACTTGAATGTTATATTTACCATCGATGGAGGATATTTGTTGCACTGTATGGTTTGGGATCAAGAAGACATATTCAGCAACATCTCGGATAAGTATGTTCAGTATATACGCAGACATTTTAGTTAAAGAGTAACTGTAGTATTTGATGGCTATACAGATTCTACAAAAAATATTAAAGCCCCATAACAACGTCGCCGTATGGCAAAACATCGGTATCTTCTGATATTCTATTTGACCAATTTATGACAGTTCCAACTTGCCAACAATAATTTTTGTCAAATATTCATAATAAAACTCTGCTAAAAAAAATTAACCGCTGAACATATTTTAGTCAAGCAAGATGACATTGATGCTGATGGACTCATTATAGAAACTGCAATAAATCAATTCAATCCAATTGATATAAATGTTGTTGTTGGCGAAGATGTTGATCTACTGGTATTAGTTACCGCTCGAACTCCAATTGAAAAAATTATCTATTTTTTGAAAGCCGGCAATGCTCAACAACCATCGGAAATATTTTGATATACGAGTTTATCGGATTATCCTAAATGTAATAGTCATACATTATTTTTACATGCTATGGCTGGTTGTGATACAACATCGGCAATGTTCCTGAGGGGTAAAACAACAGTTTTTAAATTGTTTGAAAAACACAATTTTATTACATGTGCAACCCTACTCCAGAAACTCTAATCACCAACGGAATTCGCTTTCTTTTTTCTGTATATGGAGCTCCAAAAAAATTACTTCCATAGACAAATTACGTTACTTATCTTTTGTAGAACATACACGTAATAAAAAACGTGTGCAAATAGCTTCTCTTCCGCCAACCACGGCTTCTGTTCATCAACATTTATATCGTGCATATTACCAGGTTCAAGTGTGGCTTGGTAATCAACTGGACCCAAAAGAATGGGGTTGAAAGCTAATTAATAATGAATTAGAACCAATCCACACTCTCTTCCACCTGCACCAGAAAACCTCCTTAATACTATTTTTTTCAACTGCAAAAAAAGTTGTAATTCGAAATGCGGCTGCAGAAAAATAGGCTTATCTTGTTCACCAGCATGCACTACGTGTCAAGGCCAGTCGTGTTCAAATGTTGAATCTCCAACAGAAGAAGATCCCTATATCAACGATGAAATAACTGATGTATAGCTGTTAGAACAATTTACGTCAACTCAGGGGGATGATGAAGAAGAAATAGAAGAAGAAGAAGAAATGGAAGAAGAAATAGAAGAGAAGAAGAAATGGAAGAAGAAGATGGTGGAAGAGAAGATGAAGAAGAAGAAGAAACAGATGATGACGATAATGATGAATAAGATGACCTGACATTCCATTAAATTTTACTGAGATAGATCGTGGATTAGGCCGTTTTCTCAGAAATGGTTAATGTTATGAAAAAAACGTAAGGACAATTTTTGTAGATAATTGCATGATCTACAATTTTTGTCTGTGATATTTTTATCATAAAACTACCCGTTTCGCTTAAAAATCCAGAAACCTCATTTTTGCGAACTTTAACCTTGAACAAAATATTTTGCACGCATACGCTCGCTGGGGCTTTTCACAATTTTATTATAATAGTGTCCCTAATGTTCATGCAAATTTTCAGCTTGTTGGGAATTTATGCAAAGGTGAATGTCTAAATTGGCCGGACTATAGAGGGCGCTTCTATACACAAACCTAGCCGCGTTACCTACTTCCGCGTCATGCTCGTTACAGTCTGTCTCGCTTTCATTTGACTGCCCCTTACAGCATGTACTTTATATTTATATAGATAAATTAATAATAAATTTATTCTTTACAAAGTAATTAAATTTTCAAATCGTGCCATTACACTGTCGGAGCCTTAATACACAACCTGTTATTTGGGGGGTAATTATGGATTTTTAAGTGGGCTAACTGCAGCTGGGGAATCCTACTTTTTTTCTAAATTATTAAACGTTTGGGAAATAGTTTTTGAATACTTTTTAATAAGTGATAACAAACCTGATCTTCATTAAACTCTGTAAAAACAGTATTGATGAAACAGGTTTTGATTAAAACCGAAAACTGATTTAGATAGAACCGATTTTAGTAAATTCAATTTGTGCAAAACTGTTGTTAATAAAATTGGTTTTAATGAAAAAGAACCAGTGTAACACACTCGTGACCCGAGTTTTCAATTTTTCCAATTTTTGTAGGCACTAGTTTCATGTATAACACCTAGACAATATTTCACAGAGCTGGTGACTGTATGATTCATTCTGACAAAAGCTTTCATGCGACTGATACACATAACGAACTGGAAACAGCAAACAAATCTAGTTATGTTGCAAATAAACCAATAATATCAGGCACATCTTCACAACCGTGAAAATCCTATCATGCAAAAGATCGCATTAGTCAGGCTTAAGGACTTACATTTCATTATCCCGACACTAACAGGTCTTTGTCGGATCATCGACGATGTAATACATGTACTTACAATACGAAAAAACAGAAAAGACTTAAACCGCCCTCAGACAATAGAATGAGAATAGTTTGAGAATGTATTATATCGGGTACCCCACTGGGAGTTGACGTATATCGTATTACAAATATAATACAAAATCTACACTATAAATTTTATGAATTGTTAGACAATTTAAAATTAGCAGTTCTTACAGATAATCCTTTTATTTAGTGACCCAGCAGGGTGTTAACGATAGGTGTGGTCGAACGAGGTATAGTTTTCGGAGTGCTGTTATACTGGACGAACCCATTAAATTCCTTTACATTCTCACAATTTAATTGCAACATTCTTAAATGGGAGGTTCCTGCCACTAAAACGGCTAGTAAAACTTATCGTTTGTGTGATTTTTAACGGATAATTAGATTGTTTTTCATCGCAGTTTAATTTACACAAACGTTTTTTTTTAGTTGTAATTTTTAAAATTCTCGTTTTAGAGATGGTGTTTCAACCCCCTAGGACGGTTCGTAGTATGTAGTTTTTAATTGATACTTAAAGATACTTTAACCTAAGCTTAATTTGTACATACATTTTTCTAAATTCCTAATTTGCAATTTTGTATTTGAGGCGTCATTTCCACATCCGCCCCTGAAACGGCTTGTAAAAAATGTAAGACCTGTATAGCTTTGTTACTCGTGCCTTGCTTAATTTAAATTAAATTAACGTTTGGTTAGTTGCGATATTACGATTTCAATAAAACTTTTAAACGGTTCTCAAGAAAACTTTACGTCAAATCGGTTTTTTAAAAAAGGGCAATTTTAATAACTATTCAAAAACGTTTAAAAATACCACATTTTAGGTTTTTTAATGTACTGAAGTGGGGCAGTATTGTAACATTTAAAAATTCTTGCAATATTATTTGTCGACATTACCCCTATAAATTCGCTATTTTAGTATTTACTCAACAATGTTTTATTCTGTTATTGATTCTAGTGCTCTTGTAGATTTAATAATTCAACAAATTTTCAAAATACACTACAATTTCACTCGAAATTGCAATCTGTACCGTATTATGTGGTTCCAGCTGATAACATATTTACAAACTGTACGCGCCATATCTGTCCCCGTTCGGGGCATTCCCTCTCTCCGCGTGAGCGGGTCCGAATGGTTCGCGCTAGTTAAATTGAGTCGGTCGTCAAGTCTCGTGATAGCCACAACTAATAAAAATAAATCCGCTCTTTTCTTCTAATCCGGCATTGGACTCTTCCTTTCCTGTCTCGCTCCTTTCCTTCAACCCTTGGCCAAAAGCGTTAGTTACAGTGTTTAGTGCCTCTCAAGTGCCCAAGGAACTTTCAGTAAGTGTTTTTATGCCTTTGTATGATTATACTCCTATAAACTGTTCTCACCCTCACCCCTTAATAATTACAGTCCACGCTCTATCTCGGAACCCCTTGTTTACGGCCTTTTGCACTCAAGGTGGTTCTATTTGTATCCCGTTACGAAAAACGGGTATTCGATAACAAAAACATTTGGTCCTTCGAGCCGGATCTAGAACTACGTTCATATCGTTCTCTCTTTCTCGCCTCATCGATTCAAAGACATACAAACGTAGGTCTTTATTAATTTACAAATTCGTAAATAATTTAGTACTTGATAATAGAAACGATTTGAAAGTGTTATCTGTACGTTTCAATTTGTTGTTAAATCGCACGTGCATTCTTTCGAGTTCAAGTTCATTGCAATTAGATTATTGTTACCATATTCCAATATCAAGATCATTGCACTCCATTCAGAATTTGTTTGTTTACAAACAAGCCGTCCTTTAATACGTACGTTAGTTTACTTAACTATTGTTAATTTATTCATAAAGTTCCTAATTATGGCGGAAGGTAATATTTTAAAGAAAAAAACTTGAAGATTATTTCGCGCGCTTAACCGAAATTGCCGATTATGTTCGTACTGCAACCCGTTTAGCTGCCGTAGAAGCGAGATATCTACGTATGCAAAGTATTGAACAACAACTAGATGTTGTCTACGATAAAATTTTAACCTATAATTCGGTTGTTGACGAAAAGGAGGAGATTAAAACTCAAAGTTCTTCGTTTGACAATCTGTTAGACGTCATTCGTACGCGGTATTTAGATATCAAACAAAATGCATCAAAATCGGTTGATGATACTTCAACTAATCCCTCTCAAACTTCTGTAAGTTATTTAAAACCTCTAAGTATAACCCCCCTTTGATGGATGTGTAGAAAACTGGCAAAATTTCATTTCGCTTTACAAGAGTCTGGTTCATGAAAACGAACAAATTCCGCTAATTCGTAAATATCACTATTTGCGTAGCTATCTTAAGGGTGAAGCTCTCGCCCTAATTTCGGATCTAGCCCTTGAGGCTGATTTGTACCAACAAGCTTTTGATAAGCTAGAAGAACGCT
Source organism: Platerodrilus igneus (assembly GCA_036346225.1). Taxonomy (NCBI): domain Eukaryota; kingdom Metazoa; phylum Arthropoda; class Insecta; order Coleoptera; family Lycidae; genus Platerodrilus; species Platerodrilus igneus. Next base: position 259,767 of record JARFIW010001397.1, on the reverse strand, counting down.
ACAGCTCACCCCGTAGAATTACTAGCTATTATTTAAATAAAATATTACAATTTAAATCATCTGGATCTCTCTCAAACTTCATCAATATTCATTTTAACGCTGTTAACACATTGAAGGCGGCGGATAAAGTCGAAGATATGGCCGACTTTATACTATTTTCGTTGTGTTACCGTAATCTTGAGTTCAAAACGCAAAATGCTTTTGATCTAAAAGTAGGTTCCGAAGTTCCTACTTGTTCTCAGCTCTTCGATTTTTTATCGTTGCAAAGCAAAACCTCTGAGCTTTATGACGATATGAAAAAAGATAGGGTTATTAAACCTAATGCGCATCCTCGTTTCAAATCCAACTTCAATCAGTCCCTCTTAATGAAAAGTTCGCAAAATGCCGCTACGGCTAAAGCTGCCGAGTTTCATGCCCGTGCTGTGGTGAAGCTCATAAAATTTATGGTTGTTCAACATTTCATGCACTTAATATTGCCGATCGTTATTCCACTATTAAAACTTTAAATTTGTGCTTTAAATGCTTGGGTAATCATACTCGAGGTTGCAATTCTGAAGGTAAATGTAAAGTTTGCCATTCCTCATATCACCATACTTTGTTGCATAAACCCCTACCCAACGAGGTGGTGCATAATTCGGAAAAATCCTCTACTGCAATAGCACCCGAAATAGTTTCGGCTTGTAATGTTTCGAATTCTCAAGAAAGTTATACTGTGCTGTTGGCAACAGTGCAGGCTCTTATTTTAGATATAAACCAGGATTTACAACCCGTAAGGTGCGTTTTTGATTCTGGATCTCAAATAAACGCAATTACGAGTACGTGTGTTCAACGTTTGGGTCTTCAGCGTACTAGGATTCCCGCCAAGTTAGTGGAATTTCCGACGCTTTAATAAAGTCCAAGGGGACTGTTTGTTGCACAGTCTATTCTAAATATTCTCAAAATAGAATTCAATTCAAGGCTTCAATATTTCCTAAAATAACAGGAAATATACCGGGTAGTTCATTGCCCATTTCTGTTTATAATAAATTTAAAAATATGCAAATGGCTGATAAAAGTTTCCATCAATCCTTGCCCGTAGAAATTCTTCTAGGTGCCGACATATGTGCCGAAGTACTGTTTTCCGAACATTCCGCTATTATTCCTGGCCGCCCTTTGGCGATTCAAACCATGTTTGGTTACGTGCTGCTCGGTCAAGTTCCGTGTATTAACCCTACGGTTAATGCTACTTCACTTTTCATTCAATCTGATTCTATAGATAAAGAAATAAGAAATTTCTGGGAATTGGAAGAAATTAAAATTCCCACGGAAACCTCCCCAGAGGATGTGTTTTGTGAGACGCATTTTCTCGCAACCCACTCGCGTGACGATTCTGGTCGTTACACAGTTGCTCTTCCTTTCAATCATAGTATTGAACCGCTTGGTAAAAATCGTCGGGCCGCTTATAATTGCTATTTAAATTTAGAAAGGCGTCTTTTACTCTTTCCTGAAAAGCTAAATGCTTATAATGGCTTTTTGCAGGAATATTTTGATCTTGGTCACATGTCCGTTGCCAAAACCCCCTCCGATTATGTACTATCGCATCATGCAGTTTCTAAAATAACAAGTAGCACTACGAAGCTACGCGTTGTTTTCAATGGTTCTGCTACTGATTCATTAGGAATTTCTCTTAATGACCGGTTATATTCTGGCCCTAAACTACAAGGAAATCTACCCGAAATAATATCCGCATTTCGCATTTCCAAAGGATGTACCGTCAGATTCTGGTTTGTTCCTCGGATCGTCAATTCCAGCACATTTTTTGGCGATATACTTCTCAAGAAAATATTTGTGAATATGAACTCAAAACTCTCACGTATGGGTTAGCGCCCTCCGCATTTCTGGCTCAAAGAGTACTTCAGCAATTAGTAATTGACGAGGGTAAATCTTACCCTATGGCTTCCGAAGCTATTATGCATCACACATACATGGACGATGTAATTTTGGTGCCTGTAGTGTCACAGAAGCGAGACAGCTACAGCGCGAGCTTATTAAGCTTCTCTCTCGGGCAATTTCATTTGCGTAAATGGTCAAGCAATGCCGTGGAATTGTTACAAGATTTTGAAAAATCGGAATTAGAAACTCTTATTACTTTCTCTGATCAAGTGAGCGGTATAAAAATATTAGGTTTAGTTTGGAATCCTTTATTAGACGTATTCACTTATAAAGTAATTCCTTTGAAGGCCCGTTTAATAAACGCGCCGTACTTTCTTATATGGCTCGTATATTCGACCCGTTAGGTTGGTTAACCCCGGTAATTTTATAGTCAAACACCTGTTACAACGGCTTTGGTTACAACAATTAGGTTGGGATGATGTCCCCGACCATAATTGGTGTTCTGAATGGCAAGATTTTTGTAACCAAGTTACAATATTATCGCAGCTAAAATTCCTCGTCTTTTGTCTCAATTCACGGGAACCTATAGATTGTTAGGATTCTGTGATGCAAGCGAAAGGGGTTACGGCGCTTGCGTCTATTTACATATAATTTGTGGTGATTCAGTGAATTGCAACCTAATTCAAGCTAAGAGCAAGGTTGCTCCTCTAAAATATTTAAGTATCCCCCGCTTAGAACTTTCAGGTGCCCTTTTATTAGCGAAATTAATTCATTCAATTACTTTAAATAAATTTTCTTACCCAATTTTGGAAACGAAACTATTTTCTGATTCTCAAGTAGTACTAACCTGGCTACAGACTCCATCATATTTGCTCAAGCCATTTGTAGGAAATCGAGTTAGCCAAATTCTGGAATATACTACTATTTCTCAGTGGCGTCATATTTGCGGGGAAAATAATCCCGCAGACGTGGCTTCAAGAGGTTGTTCTCCACTTCAACTATTGCACAACGAATTGTGGTGGCATGGTTCGTGCAATTTCAATTACGATTTTATCAACCTCAACAGCTCTTTCCTTCCTATAGGGGAAGTTCCCGAATTGAAACAAATTCCTGTCTCGCTTATCGCTACACAACAAAATTAATTTTGTGATTTTATGAAGCGATTCTCTTGTTTATCTCATTTGCAATACAGCATGGCATATGTGAATCGGTTTATTCACAATTGTCGCCACCCCCGAGAAAAAATGTTAGGCCCCATTTCCTGCGACGAATTCCGAAATGGTCTGATGATTTGTGTAAGGTTGACTCAACGTCAGTTTTTTACTTCCGAATTATTATTATATGAAAAAAATAAGAATCTTCCTTTCTCGTTTAGAAAGTTATCGCCCTTTATTGATTCCCAAGGCTTGTTTAGGGTGGGCGGTCGCTTGAAACATTCTCAGTTGCCCTATACTAACAAGCATCCTCTATTATTGCCTAAACGGGCGAACTTATCTAAATTAATTTGCAAACATTATCACCTTTTATCGTTACATTCAGGCCCCTCTATGACACATTCTCTTATTTTCCGAACTTATTGGATTTTTGGTCTGCGCTCTTTAGTTCGGCAAACTATTTACCATTGTTTGTCCTGTTTTAGATTAAACGCTAAGCCCCCTCAGCCAATAATGTCCGATCTGCCTCCTTCTCGTGTACAATTAACTCGCGCATTTGCTCACGTCGGAATTGATTTTGCTGGCCCTTTTAACGAAAGCTTCGTTAAATCGAAATTCTTCTAATCGAAAATCTTATCTATGTGCCTTTGTTTGCATGTGCACCAGAGCTGTGCATTTAGAGCTGGTTTCTGAACTTTCTACAAACGCCTTTATGGCATCCTTTAATCGTTTTGTTTCTCGTCGCGGCGCTCCTGATTCCATTTATTCAGACTGTGGCAAAATTTTATTGGCTCCGCTCGCATGCTGAAGGAAGCCAGTGAATTTTTGCGTCAAAATCATGAGGAAATATTTTCTGCAATGGCTATTCTTCAAGTTAAGTGGCAATTTAACCCCCCATATGCACCTAATTTTGGTGGCATTTGGGAAGCTTGCGTAAAATTCGCAAAAGCCTTATTACTGCGAACTATCGGTCAACAGGTCCTCACATTTGAGGAGCTAACAACTATATTTGCTCGTATCGAAGCCGTGTTGAATAGCCGACCTCTAGCTTTCTACTCCTTGGACGCTACTGATAGCCCTGATTACCTAAGCCCTGGTCATTTTCTGATTGGGGGGTCCAATTCTGAGTTTGCCAGAAATCACTCTTCCCGAGAGTATCAAATTACGTTCACGTTGGCAACGCTTATGTCAAGTCACTCAATCTTTCTGGCGCCGGTGGTCGAACGAATATTTACTCACACTCACGCAGCGGACAAAGTGGAACCGTCCCTTGGATAACGACTTGAAGGTGGGTCATATGGTTTTTCTCCTAGGAATAAATACCTCGCCTTTGTCATGGCCGCTAGGCCGTATCGAAAAGCTATTTCCCGGTCGCGACGGAGTTACTCGCGTTGTTTCAGTAAAAACGTCTCGTGGTACCTTCGTTCGTCCCGTGAATAAAATTCTTCCCCTTCCTTTAGAAAAGTAATACTTAAATTTTCGTTAGGATATTTTTAATTTTTTTACGATTTTAGTCACTCTTTTAGTTGTTTTCTTTCTCTTGTTTTCTTATCCCCCACCCGAGTATCGGCGGGTTAACCGTACTCTGCGGCTAGGAGGAAATGCCTAGCTCTAATTATATTTCGGTTTTATTGTAAAAATTTTTCTTAATTTTAGGTGGGCGGTATGTACGCGCCATATCTGTCCCCGTTCGGGGCATTCCCTCTCTCCGCGTGAGCGGGTCCGAATGGTTCGCGCTAGTTAAATTGAGTCGGTCGTCAAGTCTCGTGATAGCCACAACTAATAAAAATAAATCCGCTCTTTTCTTCTAATCCGGCATTGGACTCTTCCTTTCCTGTCTCGCTCCTTTCCTTCAACCCTTGGCCAAAAGCGTTAGTTACAGTGTTTAGTGCCTCTCAAGTGCCCAAGGAACTTTCAGTAAGTGTTTTTATGCCTTTGTATGATTATACTCCTATAAACTGTTCTCACCCTCACCCCTTAATAATTACAGTCCACGCTCTATCTCGGAACCCCTTGTTTACGGCCTTTTGCACTCAAGGTGGTTCTATTTGTATCCCGTTACGGAAAACGGGTATTCGATAACAAAAACACAAACCATTTTTATGTCCTCGTAGTTCCTTAATTATAGTATCGAAGATATTCCAGTTCGTTAGTCCATTCGTGACAGATAGTCACTTTTCGTTTCTTGTTGGAAGTGAAAGGTCGCTTGCTGTATTTAGACAGTCAAGATGGCGCCAGAAATTAAGTTTTCTTGGCGAAGACGTAGTAAAATAAAAGTTAGTTCATAAAGAGTTGTCTGATGCAACTCACGTGCTAGTTATAACTTCATCTTCGTAACGTGCAACTTAGTTTACGTTCAACTTAATTTTACTTTCATGGAACCCAATTTTAATATAAATTTTGATGCTGTTATATTGGACAAAAATTGGATTTCCCCTCCGCATCGAAAAATGCAGTAAATTGTTGGTTCACAGATGTATGGTTTAAAGGTTAATAGGTCATTTCAAGTCGCTTGGTAAGTGTTTAAAGCGAGGGAGGTATTATAATTTTGTATATCGACTTACCTCCGCGTTGTTTTATTGTTCTAAGGTGTAGTTCCTACTCTTCAACTAAGTGGACTGTATGGCGAATTATTGTACGTGTTACGTTTGCACTTTCACTGTGTTTTTTAGGGGTTTATCGATAAAATCACATTCGGCGTCACTATTGACTAACTCACTTTACCGAACCGAACCAACAACCGATTCACTTAGATGTCCATGAGCGAGTGTCTGTCACTACCCCTTTTGAACTTAATTTCCACACGCACAAAGGAGGATATAGCGGGACAAGAGATGACAACTTTACTATTTGATTTACAACTACGAATTTAAATTAACTTAAAATTAACCACGAAAACGAGCGACAAAGAGACCAAACATCAATACTTTAATTTTTTATGATTATGCTGCGTTGTACGATGACTCATTATCGTATAAATGTAGTGATGTAAAGTAATTGTTGAGATGTTATAAACTACTTCATACTGCTGTATGGTATCAACTACTTATTTGTTTCATGAATAATTTTGTGATGTACTTTGTTAAAAGGGTTATCCTCTTTCTAAATTTGTATATAATTGATGATGTGTTCAAGTTCATAAATTATTCTTAAACTTCGTCGACTTTATACAAAAGAAGTATTTTGTCCAGATATGTGATTGTCATTTGTTAATTATAAAATCAAGTTCGATATTCAATTTTAATGATACTGTTTATCTTGTTTACCTCAAATTACATGCCATGATGTTCACTTAACAAAGCCTATAACCAGAAAGGTGAAGGTTATGTAACAAGCATTTTTAGTAGTTTAACATTTTACGCTCCCTTTCTGTTAGCGTACTTAAAAATACATCGTTTCTTTGGGATCGCTGTTTGTATAAAGGAAATACTTCAGAATAATTCAGATTTGTATGCAATTTAACTCGTGGGTATTACTTTAAAAGTAGATAATTTGAAGGTGGATTTTCATTAATAAATAAATTGCAACGAAGTTTTAAATTGGATTATTCGTAAATTGCTTTCCGGCTTATCGAAAATGATAAACAACTGTAATTAGTTATTAGATATGATGGTGCTTTCACGTTTTGGATGTGCCTTATGTAGTTAACGAAGTCGAGATAAGAGTCGGCAAGAGTTGATGGTAACAACTAGTTTATATAAAGCAGATTGGCAGTGTAGTTCTGATTACTTTTGAAGGAAGTATGCTTTATATGTAACGTGTTGGATTGTTTTAGTGATACGCGTTGCTTTACTAATTGTTTTTGTTGCTTTTCGGTTTGAACTAAAAGTAGTAGTTTTGTTCTAGTGTTCCGATATCTTAAGTACGCTGAAAATACTGCTTCTTTCTGCTTTGAGAATAGTGAGAATTACTGCGGTATCAATTCTCGTGTTGTTCATGAACAAGCGCGGCGTGTTTTTAGTTGATTTTCTGTTGAAAATAAAAGTAGTAGAGCTTGTTAAACTCGAGGCACGTGTGCTTTACGGAACATTTGACGGACTGTTTTAGTGATACACGTGCGTTACCCATTATGGTTCTTTTTAGTTGTTTTGTCTTTTGATTTTTAAAAACTGTGTGTGCGATCTAGTTTCGCGGTCCTTTTCTTCTCAGAGTAGCGCATACTTTGGATTATTTAAATACAGTGATACTGTAGTTTCTAAATCTAAAATAGATCGTTGTTTGCGCAAATTTTCGTTATTCAAAAGCATTAGATTTTTCTTTGTTACCATAGGTAGCAAATAAAACACCTCACGTTACTGTTAGTTTAATGCATTACGTCGCGCCTCGAAAGCCCGTGATTCTAAATTTTTATTACCATTTTTTTTCCGATTTGTGTTACAAAATATTTCGAAATTGTTGTCTCAGGAAATAGAATTAACAAGAAATTTATCAATGCTACATAGTTCCATCAGCATGATAATGTCTGCTGCTAACGCCAGTGAAATACATAGGTGTGATTAGTGTAAAGTGTAAGAAATTCCATCAACACCCTCACAGTTAAGGGTGAAGTGCTTCGTTAGTGCAGGACATCGTGAATCCCACACTTCAATTGTAGGGAAGTGTTACTGAAGGACCTTTTGTAAGTTGAACTATTTTCTACTTGTTATTACTTTAAATATCTATCCGTTGCTTTGCCATATCTTTGTCGTTCTGATACCTTTTACAATAGACTTGCATGCTATTTTAAAACATAAGAAAAAAAAAGAAAGAAAGAACAATCAATACTACTGAATTACTCAAACCAATTGTGTCTTATCTATTTATCTTTGTACTTTGTACTAAAAATTTTTATATTGCTTTTACCGTTGTTATATTATAGAGATTATCCAAACAGTTCTTTTTTTTTACATTCTACAAGTGTTAATCAAAAATGTTAATTTGCATTTACAATCACACAAAGGAAATGATAATTTAAAGGAATATATCACCTACCTTTCACTGGTTGTAGTGGTTGATTGTACTTGCACTGCTATCAGATAATTATGGACTGTATGTATAATGTTCACTAATTGTTGCTAATTACTGATGCTCGATGCACCGAACTAAATCACGAACCAAAGCCAAGCGAGAGCGAAGTTGAATAGTCGTCCACTCGTAAATTACCAACCCTTTTATGTCGTTGCACTAAAGGTAGGGATAATGGAGGGGTTCTAGCTGGGAAATAGTTTAAGGACTTAAATTAATTGTGATTGGCATACTACAACTACAAACAAAATACTTATAAAGCCTTAACAACAAGGTACTGAATAATTTAGACTTATCACTGCTGCTATGCTTATTCTTTTTTTTTCAGGTTTGCTTAACTATTTTTCTTGCATGTATTGTCACTAACTCCTCACAGCCGCGTACATGGTATGTTGGTCTGCGTTCTACAACCCCCCCTAATCTCCGATTGAGCCCGGTCATTTCTTTGATTTTCTTTGTGTTACGCACGGCTACGAGCCAACGTAGCATAAATTTGGCGCCCAACGTGGAGGCCTCGAATAACGTAACTGTTAAACTGAAATAAGATATCTAATAATTTTGTTGAATGTTGAGTAATTCTAAAAAAAATATGTAAAATCTTTCGTAGCACTACCCCTGACTATTAATTATTAAAAAATAAATATTGTTACATAAAATCAGAAATAATATTAAGATTTAGTAGTAATTAAACTTCGAACTTAATGTTTTACGTCCTCTGTGTAAAACATAGAAAATACGCTAATAAGAATTTTGTTTGTATTAAATTATATTAATGATGGTTCGTAATCTGTTTTAAAGGAACATAGAATTATTTTTGACTATAGTGTATTATTGAAAAATTATTAAATTTCTCCAAAGTGCTAAGATAGTTGAAAGATTCCACTCGCTATAAATTCGTATAATGATATAATGAAAATTAATTGAAACTGAAAATAAGAATTTTGTGTTTATACAAGATTATAAGATATAACTGGTATCTTTGTTGGTAGTGTTTATGTTTCAGAGCTGTCCTAGGACTTCGTCAGTCCATTGAAGAAGAAGAACAGAAGTAAGTAACATATTTACTATACTAACCAACTTTGAATTTAACGAGGCTGGTGATAATTTAGGTTTCCAAATTTTCCTTTTTTGCAAATTGATTCAGTCAGCTGCATTATAAAAAATTTAGGTGGCGTCCATTATTTTATTTTCCAACTTTAAGAAACCCACTGACCCAATCTCATGCGACCGCGAGTCAAAACCCTGTTAGCTAAAAGTCTTTCAAGAGTTTTCTTTTTCTAAAAGCCGTTTTGCATCCTAACTTTACCCTGGGCTTGCTATTATGATATAAGAATTCTCGAACGGTTAAATAAAACTTCAACCTCGATTTTTTTATACCAACAGTATAGCATCTGCTTGAATTTCCATTGAAACGAAAACAAGACGTACGCATCACATCCACTAAGCATTTAAAAAGGGAACATTACACATAGAAACTTGTTATTGCACAATCAAAGCACGTACCAAATCAAAGTGGGTGTTACAACACAATATAACCTTTAAATTACATAACTTAATAAAATAGAAGATGTAAAAGTGTTTGCAGATTAAATGTATTATCTGATTCGAATGGCAGAGAATTTATATAAGTAGATAAAAATAATTTGAACTTCATTTAAGTAAATTGTTAAAATTTTATAGTTATTAACGACAAGCGCAAAAGCGTTACAAAATACACGCATGAAGAGAGTACGAATTTTTAAACAAACCGGGAGAGCACCAACTATGTAACGAATTTCAAGCCCGCTTTGTCCTAAGGACGGCAGCTACTTCTAAAGTTGAAAATTTGCCACCATGTTATTTGAAAATGTCAGTTAATGTTTTTGGACAAATTGTTTCAGTTCTACCACTTGAGCACCAACTATGCGACGAATTTCAAGCCGGCTCTTTACTAAGGGCGGCAAATACCACCAAAGTTGAAAAACTACGCCATGTTACTTCAAAATGTCCGTTAAACTTTTTTGCACAAATTGCTTTAGTTCTGCCCCTAGCGCACCAACTACGCGATGAATTTTAAACCCACTCCGTACTAAGGACGGCAACTATCCCCAAAGTTGAAACATGGCCGCCATGTTATTGAAAGATGTCAGTTAAATTTTTTCGCACAAACTGCTTTTAAGAGCGGCAATTACCCGCAAAGTTGAAAAATTACCACCATGTTATTTGAAGATTTCCGTTAAACTTTACACAACTTGCCTTAGTTCTAACTTTAGAGCACCAACCAGGCGCCGAATTTTAAACCCGACCCGTACTAAGGCGGCAATTACCTCCAAAGTTGAAAAACTGCCGCCATGTTAATTGAAGATGTCTGTTAAACTGTTTACATGAATCCCTTAGATCTACCTTTAGAACACCGACTATGCGACGAATTTCAAACCCGCCCCGTAATAAAAGCTGCAATTATCCGTAACTTGAAAAATTACCCCCATGTTAATTGAAGATGTCTATTTAACTTTTAGCATAAATTGCTTTAGTTCTACCCCTAGAACAACAATTATACAACGAATTTCAAACTCGTCTAAATCTAAAGGCGGTAAATACTCCCAAACTTGAAAAACTGCAGTAATGTTATTTCAAAATGTCTGCTGAATAATTTGCACAATTTGTTGTAGTTTTACCCCTAGAGCACCAACTATGCCACTAATTTCAAACCCGACCCTTACTAAGGGCAGCAACTATCTCTAAAGTTGAAAAATTGCGGCCATGTTATTTGAACACGTCCCTTAAGTTTTCTTGGCCAAAATACTTTAGTTCTACCCGTAGAGCACCAACTATGCGACGAATTTTAAACCAGCCCCATACTCAGGACGGCAATTACTTCCAATGTTGAAAAATTGCCGCCATGTTTTTGAAGATTTCCGTTAAGCTTTTTACACAAATTGCTTTAGTTCTACATTTAGAGCACCAACTATGCGCCGAATTTCAAACCCGACCAGTACTAAGGCGACATTTATCTCCAAAGTTGAAAAATTGACGCCATGTCGCATAGTCAATGCTCTAAGGGTTTGAACTAAAGCAATTTTCGCAAAAAAATTTAACGGATATTTTCAAATAAAATGGCAAACATTTTTTTACTTTGGGAGTAATCACCTTCCTTAGTACGGGGCGGTTTTGAAATTCGTAGCATATTTAGTGTTCTATAGGGGTAGAACTAAAGCAACTTGTACAAAAAAATTAATGGACACCTTCAAATAATATGGAGGCAATTTTTCAACATAAGTGTAGTTGCATAAGTGTAGTTGCCACCTTTAATACGGAGCGGGTTTGAAATTCGTCTCATAGTTGGTGCTCTACGGGTAGAACTAAAGCAATTCATGCAAAACAATTTAACCAACATCGAAAAGTATGGCTGGTATTAGTTCTCTTTTTAAAAATTCGTGGATAGAATTTGTGGCTGTGTTCACACTTCACACACGTTTACAAAATTATAAATACTAATAAAGTATTATCTACTTGAAAACAATTTCGTCATTTTGCGCTGCTAAAACAAAATGTTGCCCCACCTAGTAAACAAGTTATATTAAAAAAAAAATTACTGCGAACAAGTTATTTAGGAAATTTTCCGTAGATGCGTCGCCTACTGGAGGTTTTCTAAATAACATGTTTACGACGAGAACGCAACATTTTATTTCAATGGTGCAAATTGGCGCCTAATGAGGGACTAACTATAGCACAAATTTTTTTCAAAATTCCGAAAAAGTGCGGCTACTTAAAATTGGCCGTAGCAATAGTTTTTTAATATAGCTTGTTTGCCAGGTGGGCTAAAAATAGGGCCATTTATAGCACAATTCTTTTTGGAAAAACGAAAACAGCGTGGCTGCCTAAACTTGGCCAGAAATTTATTTTTAAAATAACTTGAATGCTAAGAGAGCGCAATATTTAGTTTTGACGACGCAAAATGACGCCTAATTATAGCACAATTTTTTTTTGTAAAATTTAAAAAAATGCGGCTAACTTCACGCAACTGTATTGGTTAGTATTTCCCATCGATTGCAATAGTGCACAAATGTTTGCACGTTGTGTACTGCTGTCAACCTACGATGCGAAAGCGATTGGCTTTTAGATAATATGGGATGGCATCGGTGGTACGTCGTCGCTTATGTTTGGGCTACCCAAAAATAATATTCTCATATCCTAGTACGTAGAAGCGAACAAACATTTGTACACTGTGCACTTTTGTGCACCTACGATACACAAACGACTGCCTATCAAAAAAATTTAGAATTGCTTTGGTGAGGTGGCTGCCGTTTCTACAGCCCCACCATTTTAATATCTTCGTATCTTTGTACAGAGAAGTGCACAAACGTTGGTTCACTGTGGATAAGTAGACAAGCTACCTTCGTACGAGCGCAAAAAAACGGTTTTCTTATGGGATTTAACATGGGAACGTGAAAGGTCCGTTCTGGTGATTTTTAACAGATATAAAGGTCTTCCACCCCGAGGTTGCCATGGCGACCCTGGAGGGAGGATGTCAGTTCTAGACCCACCACCACGCACCACAGAGGTAGGAAGTCGGTTCTAGACTCATCATCATCCACCACCACCACCACCACCACCACCATCACCACCACCACCAACACTACCACCACCATATTAGCAAATATTCGCACATCTTTAACGAAAATCTGCACAATAGTTTTCTTCAACTAAGCATTTTTAGCTCCAGGTATGGATCTCGCTCTCGACACCCTGATCTGGGAGTTAGACCCTCTACCCCACAACCGCCATCACACTTGCAAAGAAATTCGCACATCTGATAACAGTATTAAATAACATTATCATCTTAAATTTGCACAATAGTTTTCTTCAACTAAGCATTTTTTAGCTCCAGACACGGATCTTGCTCTCGACACCCTAATCTGGACCGTCACCACACCACCACCACCACCACAGCCACCACCACCACCACCAACACCACAACAACCACCACCACCACCACAAGTACCACCACCACAACCACCACCACCACAACCAGTAGTAGAAAGAGAAAGTCGCATCAATTTGAAAGCATCAAGGACGCAACTGTTGATGTAAGAATGGAATTTGAAGCTTCAAGAAATTTTGAACCGTCGATGAAGGCTTATGCTTTAATTATACATTACTCTATGTTTGAATATAATCCGCTTACGGAAATTGTTAATAGATTTATTCACAATTAACTATTTTGTATATATATATATATATATATATATATATATATATTGCTGTGATATAGCCTTTATTATTTTAAGCCCCAATGTTGGGCGTCATTTTTATTGTTGTAGAGTTCGCCCCTATTGATATGAAATATTATTATAAGATTTTACCCCGGCTAGCTTACTGAATAAATCTTATTGACTCAAAATAAAGCAATTCTAGAACCCACAATATAATAATTGATAATATGTACAATACTCAAAATTTTCCTTTTTATACAAAATATCGACTTTTACAAGATTTATGCTTTTCTGAAAGCCAGCAAAAATATCTTTTAATTACATTCAGGGGCCTTCGAACGTTCCAAGATACCTTCCCTTGTTTTCATATTTTTAAGTGACCTTTTTGATGACTCTTACAAATATACAATGTATAGCAAATATTAAATTGGAAACAGTCTTTCAATAATAAAGCGTATTAAAAATTGCTAACCATGGTTTCTGGAGTTCCACACTAGTTTATGATCTGCATCCCCTTGCGGTGTCCGCTTTACTTATTGGTATTTTATGTTTGCGTTAAGACATCAACCAAATTGTCTCCACAAAATGGCATCAACAAAATCTCGTCCCCATACAAGAATCGCCTGCCATAAAATCGTTTCCAATTAAAGTCGTACCAAATTAAAGTACGTCCAAAATTAATGTTCGTCCAAATTAAAGTATCGCCTCCAATTAAAATACGTCCCAAATTAAAGTATCACCAAATTAAAAAATCGCCTTTCTATCGAAATACATCCCAAATCAAAGTACGTCCAGAATTATAATACGTCCCAAATCGAAGCCCCGTTGTGTTAATATTAGAAATGAATTTAATTAAGTTGTTTAACTTACGTCTATCTGTAGATAGGCTTATATTTCGTTGCACAAAATTCTTACACTTTTAAATTTCATTTATTTACTTTTTATTTCATTAATTACCTGAGTTTTTACCACCTCCAAACATAGTTGTTGCTCAGTTAAATATAGACTAAAATGTTGTTCAGTTTCTATCGTATATATAAGCCCTTCCTCCAATAGTTTTCATTGGCGTATTTACAATCAAGGCTGGTACCTTGTCTCATCTGGCAGAACTCGGAATTTTTACAAATTACCTAGTTTAAAACTTCGACGAATGCTCTATTCCTCACGTCCGCATTCAGCATATTGCAGCATTATCATAGGATTTTCAATTTTTGTCTTTTCGTCAACTCATGTATTCGACGTTTGTCAATTTATCATATAATTGAACCGCCTGGTGTTTATTCGTTTGCCACAGAATGTTGGTTTTCTGAACAAATGTGTTCTTCTCTAGTCACGTAACGATTTTCAAAATTGAATTATTTAAGATGCGTTTGCGTTGATATTTTCGACGCAATTGTTAAATATTTGGAATGCCAATTTATCTATGTTTCTCGGTAATTTAATTTTGATGCAATTTGTTGCGTTTTAAAATCTTATCTTTACTTGTAAACTATACTTAAACATATTTATGTTCTCATGCATTTAGTTACATATCTTTTACATACAGTGTCCTCTTAATTGACATTATGTAGAATAGTCGATTTACTCTTATAATTTCTGGAATTATTTAATTTTCTTAAAGTTAAAGTTATTTATATTTATCCTACGACCCCTATGACTTAATCTACCCTTACACTACCCTATTATCATAGCAATATATTGATATGATAGCGCCGTACTCGGTGTTATGACGTTTTCTATAACTCCAACTCTCTGTCTTTTCTAATCAAGTTTAAATCTTACTAATTTTATTATTATTATGCCACGGCTAATTTTTATTAATCTACACAGAGTGCGCAACGTTACGATGATCAATTTTTCTCTTCTCCGCCGCTTTTGATTACCTATTTGTTTGAATTATAAAACGAAGTTAATTGATTTCATATAATGAAAAGAAATATTATTTACAAGTTTTGAAAAATATTAAAGTACACTCCTCAATCAATCAATATCATAAGTATTATTTATCCCCAAAATTTATATGCTTTGCAATCAATCTAAAGTCGCTAAAAATTACCTCTTTTTACCAAAGAAATCTAGAACGTTCTAAATCCCTTTATAATATTACGTACTTTTAACGTATGCAATGTTTGTTGCTGACTTTGTTACACTTTTATATAAATTAAGTAAGTTCAGTATTGAAATTTAAATAGAAAAAATATCTTAAAACTAATTAGATCTAACCTGCTACATTCGTCTATCGCTACTCTGCTTAATTGAACCCCTCGTTTTCCATAGATTACTTCGTGCTTCTTTCTTTTATTTGCATTGAATCTCGCAACTCAAAATTGTACCAAAATCGTCGACGCTGATTATATTAATCCATTTAAAATATCCCCACATTCGAATTATCATCAACAATAATATCTATCCACTCGAATTTGAATTATAAAAAAAAAGTTCCATCCATTAGAATTCTTATCCTCAACATTCGAAGTATTATATCCACCACATTTAAATTATCCACACCTTCAAATTATCATACACCATTAGAATTATAAAAATGTACCATAGATTCGAATTATTAACATCACATTCGAAATTATTATTAACCAATTCGGAGCCCTATTGTTATATTATTAGTTTAAATAAATTACCCCAAATTCTACTCACGTTAAACGGCACAAAAAAGTCTTCATATTTGTCGCACTATTATCACTTGATATGTTTTATTAAATATTTAAAAATTACGCGTGACTTTTTGATTCACAGGGACGCAGCTTGGCCCTGCTTGAGTTTAAAACTGAACTGTCTTATCATTGCTCGGTGTTAATATAGGCTCATCCCACTTGCATGTGGGCTGGGTTTTCAACAAGTCTGTAGATATCTTAACCAATAAGGTCTTTGTATTTCCTGCATTTTCTGATGTAATATATTCGGTTTCCGGGTAATGGTTATTTGCCACAAATACCTCGTTATCTAGACCATACGTTGTTTTGTGTAGATATCGCGTTTTCCATATTATACAAAAATACATAATGTAATTTCAATTTTACTTTCGTTTATTTTACGCGTTTTTGAAATGCGTTTTCTTATCAAAATGTTTATTGTTTCCACGCACTTACATAAAGCTTTGTTAAGTTTTATCTCTTATCTCCGTGTTACCTATATTATAACTAATTAGAACCCTTTTCAATGCGTGTTTAATTACATGTACTATCCTTTTCTCTTGAAAGCGCGTACTTTTACTGAAAGATATTCTCACTTGCATTACTTTAAATTAATAAAGCTTTATATACCGAGTGTTGAATACTTGTTGTTTGCCTAATGTATGAATTACCTATTTCTATGCTAAATATGCGTCCTATTGTTGTAAGATGTATTTATTTGCGTCGCTTAAAACTAATTATGCTCTATATACAGGGTGTTAAATGTTTACTATTTACATAATGTCCAAATTACCTATTTTTCTGCTAAGTAAATGCAGTTCTCTGCTTCCTATTGCAATTTATGGTTACTGCACGACCCTTGCTATTCAATACACCCCTAAGCAACCCCTTATCACAGCATTATATATATATATATATATATATATATATATATATATTTAATAAAATAGTATAAAATCGAGTTAGTTTACTTTTATCTGTCGAATGGTAAGCATCTACCACTCTGTAAATAAGTTCTAGTTATTTTAGAGTGAATTTATCTCCATCAAAATAGAGCGAAATTGCCTCATAGGGTGAAAGTGATTTAAAGAGTGAAATCTAATTATTCTCTGATCTTATTTGGTAAACATTCTAGACGTTTCCATGCATGAACCGATACGAACACGGGGCTAAGGTCTAAGTTTATAATTATTCTAGGTTCCCTCCCCCCCACCAAATGAACTCGTCCGTGGGTATATAAACCGTTGTTATCGAGCGGAGTGTGAGTTGTTGCCCAGACGCCGACGAGGCAGCAACTCACGTATTCCGACCACCGCCTTCGGGCGATCAAAGGTGGGCAGCGGAATGGTGACGTCCTGAGGGAGTTCTCTAGCTATGCGGGGTGCCGAGGAATGGGTACAAAGTGAAGTCGTCGGGGTTGCACATCCGTCAGTCCTGTTTAGACGAGCTACCTGACGATGGAGCGGCCTGTGGCGTGTAGCCATCCTGTCGGTCGAAAACCACAGGCCAGTGAACCCAGGATCCAGAATACTGTGTAGTTGGAGGACAACTAAGGGGAAAATCCGGGAAACTGCAGAAAATCAAGAGGATTCCAGGAGCAGGTCTTTGGGAATCCAGTCCAACATATTATTTATTTAAGAACATCTACCTGTCAGAAACACGACAACAATTCAAGAAACAAAACATCAACAAGGCAAAAAACTCATAGAGTTGTAAGGTTCTTTTAACGACGCTAAGAGCGTCGTGTCCAGCTACTGCGGCGGCGGAGTGTCAGTTCTTATTCATCCTTGTAACAAGCAAGAGTCTATCTTTAAAACATACAACAGTGTTTATTAACTGTAAAAAGTTGATCGCGTGTTACTTGCAGAACGTTGAGCTACCAAATTGAATCGTTTCATCGAATTGGTTAAAAATATTGCTGCTCTGCTTGAGCTAGTGCAACATAATAATGATGAACGGATTGAAGAAGGGTTACTATTATGTAGGGTTGGAATAAATAGAATCCATAAATCAATGACAAAGGCTAAATCTATCGGTGAAAAACAGCAGTTACTGGCGTCATTGGCGTATATTAAAACCCTGCGTACCCAATTGAAAGTATCATAAAAGAGAGGAGCAGCGATTGAAAACAAAAAGGTAACTGCTAACCATCGAGTGCCGTTGGGAGAATTCGATTTCTGCCTTCAAAGGACGTAGTCATACCGGTGTAATTAGTAATCTGAAACATAAAGACGTAAAGACCTTTTTAGCAGATTGTAAGAGTGTTTTCAAGAGAAGAATTCACACTACACTCGAGCAAAATGAAGCTATTAAGGTAAACACGGCCTTTTGCGGCGAATTTGAAATTACGACTGGTTCCAAAATTATACGAGAATATAAGTACTTCACGACGTCAAACGCCCCAATATTCAAGAACACCGACCTAAACAACTGGTTTGATACGAAAGTCATGAAACCAATAACATCTGAATTAGGAGATTTTCAAGAACGCGACAGCGGCCGGACATTGATTAATATTTATAATTTTGGTGTAAATATAAATAAGTTTAACCCTATGCGGGGATCATCATATATAAAGTTGTCACTTCAAATACAACATAAACATGCATGTATTAAAGTAAGGAATAATGATCAAGCGTGTTTTGCAGGGTCTATAGTATCTGCTTTGTATCCTGTACAGCATAATACTAATCGTACCTCATCCTACTCTCATTATTCATCTGCGTTAAATCTAAAAGGTATACAGTTTCCGAAGACTATAAACCAACTTGCAAATTTTGAATCTCAGAATGAAATATCCGTTAATGTTTATACCCTTAAACTAAATAAACGTAAATTTTCAGTCGTTCCTTAATTCATATCGGACCGAAGTGAACCTGGCGCCCAACTTCATCAAAAAAATTTTTAAATAATTTAGTGGGTTTGTGCCTCGTTTGTACCCGTTTGTACCACTTTTCATTTCGTTTGTACCTCAACGGGAACCGAGGTATAGGGTTTTTAAATTTAGGAACTAACGTTAAATCGGTACATACACTATTTTTCAAGATATCGAAATACGACCAGGTGGACTCGAAGGAGAATCGTTTGTGCCTGTTTGTACCTCTTTTCATTTCGTTTGTACCTCAACGGGAACCGAGGTATAGGGTTTTTGAAGTTTCGGAAATAACGTTTAAACGGTACATACGCTATCTTTCAAGATATCGAAATACGACCAGGTGGACTCGAAGGAAAATCGTTTGTGCCTGTTTGTACCTCTTTTCATTTCGTTTGTACCTCAACGGGAACCGAGTATAGCGTTTTTGAAGTTTCGGAAATAACGTTTAAACGGTACATACTATCTTTCAAGATATCGAAATACGACCAGGTGGGCTCGAAGGAGAATCGTTTGTACCTGTTTGTACCTCTTTTCATTTCGTTTGTACCTCAACGGGAACCGAGGTGTAGCGTTTTGAAGTTTCGGAATAACGTTTAAACGGTACATACGCTATCTTTCAAGATATCGAAATACGACCAGGTAGACTCAAAGGAGAATCGTTTGTACCTGTTTGTACCTCTTTTCATTTCGTTTGTACCTCAACGGGAACCGAGGTATATTATTTCCGAAACTTCAAAAACGCTATACCTCAGTTACCGTTGAGGTACAAACGAAATGAAAAGAGGTACAAACAGGTACAAACGATTCTCCTTCGAGTCCACCTGGTCGTATTTCGATATCTTGAAAGTTAGCGTATGTACCGTTTAAACGCTATTTCCGAAACTTCAAAAACGCTACACCTCGGTTCCCGTTAAGGTACAAACGAAATGAAAAGAGGTACAAACAGGTACAAACGATTCTCCTTCGAGTTCACCTGGTCGTATTTCGATATCTTGAAAGTTAGCGTATGTACCGTTTAAACGCTATTTCGAAACTTCAAAACGCTACACCTCGGTTCCCGTTAAGTACAAACGAAATGAAAAGAGGTACAAACAGGTACAAACGATTCTCCTTCGAGTTCACCTGGTCGTATTTCGATATCTTGAAAGTTAGCGTATGTACCGTTTAAACGTTATTTCCGAAACTTCTAAAACGCTACACCTCGGTTCCCGTTGAGGTACAAACGAAATGAAAAGAGGTACAAACAGGTACAAACGATTCTCCTTCGAGTCCACCTGGTCGTATTTCGATATCTTGAAAGATAGCGTATGTACCGTTTAAACGCTATTTCCGAAACTTCAAAAACGCTACACCTCGGTTCCCGTTAAGGTACAAACGAAATGAAAAGAGGTACAAACAGGTACAAACGATTCTCCTTCGAGTTCACCTGGTCGTATTTCGATATCTTGAAAGTTAGCGTATGTACCGTTTAAACGTTATTTCCGAAACTTCTAAAACGCTACACCTCGGTTCCCGTTGAGGTACAAACGAAATGAAAAGAGGTACAAACAGGTACAAACGATTCTCCTTCGAGTCCACCTGGTCGTATTTCGATATCTTGAAAGATAGCGTATGTACCGTTTAAACGCTATTTCCGAAACTTCAAAAACGCTACACCTCGGTTCCCGTTAAGGTACAAACGAAATGAAAAGAGGTACAAACAGGTACAAACGATTCTCCTTCGAGTCCACCTGGTCGTATTTCGATATCTTGAAAGATAGCGTATGTACCGTTTAAACGTTATTTCCGAAACTTCTAAAACGCTACACCTCGGTTCCCGTTGAGGTACAAACGAAATGAAAAGAGGTACAAACAGGCACAAACGATTCTCCTTCGAGTCCACCTGGTCGTATTTCGATATCTTGAAAAATAGTGTATGTACCGATTTAACGTTAGTTCCTAAATTTAAAAACGCTATACCTCGGTTCCCGTTGAGGTACAAACGAAATGAAAAGTGGTACAAACGGGTACAAACGAGGTACAAACCCACTAAATTATTTTAAAATTTTTGATGAAGTTGGGCGCCAGGTTCACATCGGTTCATATCGGATAATAGAAAAAAACATGTTAATCCCTTGATGATTCATAACCAGTACTATGATGAAGATTTAGAAACCTATAAAAACGATACCATTGAACCTTTTAACTTCCATTATGTTTGGATTAAGGACATGAGCCGATTAGTGTCTTCTCAACTTAGTTCTGATCATGCCAAGAAACATTTTTGTGATCGTTGTATCCACTACTTCACTATAGAGGAAAAATTAATAAAGCATATCGATGATTGTAAAATGAAACAATTGAGTGTACCTCGGTTGCCTACAGAAGAAAATAAAATCCTCAGTTTTAGAAATTTTCGAAACAAAGTTAAAGTTCCATTTGTAGTATAGGTCGATTTAGAATGCCTTTTGAAGCCCACTGGGGATGCTCAAAAATATCAAGAACATATACCGTGTAGTGTGGCATATTATGTTAAGTGTGAGTATGATAGCTCGTTATCGTTTTATCGGTCATATCGCAGTGAAAACTGCATAAATTGGTTTTGAAAAGAGCTACGACAGTTTGCAGAGGAGGTTGAAACAGTTTTTATGTGTCCGTATTATATAACCCATTAACATTGCAACAGGAAGCTCATTTCATAGCCACAACGCATTGTTATATCTGTGATAAACCATTTAATGTTGGAGATATAAAGGTTCGTGATCATAATCATTTTATACCAACTAATAACTATAGAGGCCCAGCTCATTCTAATTGTAATATAAATCATCAAGACTCTCGAACAATTCCCATCGTTTTTCACAACCTAAGTGGTTATGATTGTCATTTTATAATTAAAGACATTGCGGTTAATCTAGATGGTCGTATAGAGGTACTCCCAGTAACTAAAGAAAGTACATTTCTTTCACGACATATATTCCTGATAACTTGGTTAACTTTCGATTTATTGACAGTTTTCGCTTTATGAGTTCATCTTTAGACGCACTTGCTTCATATAACTGATTATCCGCTGTTAAAAAGCCGATTCTCATATTTAAACAATGAACAGTTTCAATTATTGACTCCAAAAGGTACCTACCCATATGATTTCATTGATTCTTTGTAAAGTTTAAGAATATCTGCTAACCTAGCCAGCAGCAATTTTATAATACACTAGAAGATAAGGCAATCTGTAATAAACAGTATGCGCATGCCTAGAAAGTGTGGAGGGTGGGCATTTAATATTCAGAACGTGAGTCAATGTTCGGATTTATACCTAGAAACTGAAGTAGTGTTGTTGGCTGAAGTTTTTGAACAATTTCGTTCAAGTTGCCATTCCACTTACGGACTTGACCCCGCCCACTACTATACACTGCCTGGGTATACTTGGGACGCAATGATGAAGCATACAAACCAGGAACTTGAATTAGTAACGGAAATTGATCAACTCTTGTTCATTGAGAAGGGTATACGCGGGTGTCTTAGT
Source organism: Platerodrilus igneus (assembly GCA_036346225.1). Lineage (NCBI taxonomy): Eukaryota > Metazoa > Arthropoda > Insecta > Coleoptera > Lycidae > Platerodrilus > Platerodrilus igneus. The sequence goes on along the minus strand of JARFIW010001397.1, from coordinate 237,514 downwards.
CAAGTGTGTTCGGAACGATGTGCCTCTGCTAACAATAAATATCTACCCACTTATGATTCATCCAAACCTGATGAATATCTAATGTATTTCGATATGAACAACCAGTACGGGTGGGCCATGAGTCAACCTCTTGCATATGGTGACTTGGAATGGACCGACACCAACATCGATGTGATATCTGTTGCTGATGATGCTCCTGAAGGCTACATCTTGGAGGTCGATTTGAAGTACCCTGAGCATACCCATGACCTACATAAGGATATTCCATTCTGTCCAAAGCACATTGATCCGAAGACAGGCCACGTTGAATTCAAAATGTAAATATGTCATCCATTATAGAAATCTGAAGCAGGTGTTGTTAAACGCACTCGAATTAAAAACCATTTATAGGTTACTGAAATTTAAGCAGAGCTGTTGGTTAAAGTCCTACATTGACCTGAATACTGAGCTTCGGAAACGTGCAAAGAATGAATTCCACAAAAATTTGTTGAAATTAATGAACAAAGCTGTTTGTAGTAAAACAATGGAGAACAAATGAAAACATTGTAATGTTAAGCTTGTTCAAAATTGGGATGGCAGGTATGGTGCCGAAGCTCGTATATCCAATCCTTTGTTCAAAAATCTAACGGTATTTGATGAAAATCTTGTCCTGGTTGAATTACACAAATCAGAAATCTATTTTAATAAACCGATATATGTGGGCATTTGTGTCTTGGATTTATCCAAGCTCACGATCTATAACTTCCATTATAAATATATGTGTGCCAGATTTGGAAACGATTGTAGTGTTTTATATACCGATACCGATAGCTTAATCTATAATATAATAAACTGTGTTTGAGACAGAGTGGGGGGGATAGTGAATCGAACTGCACCAGAATTCCTATATAAAACGTATAAGCAAAAGTCATGTGAACTGTGAATGTAGGATCACCCGGGGTGAATAACCTTTGGAACTCACAGAAATGGTCTTTTTGGATCTTAGAATTTCCAATGTTAAATCCTATAAAAAAACTTGTTTTTTTATCCAGAACGAAAGTAGCTTATCTACTGTGTTCAGCGCGGGGGTCTTATAAATTTGTATATCGACTTACCTCCGCGGCTTTTGTTGTTCTAAGATGTAGTTCCTTACTCTTCAGCTAAGTGGACTGTATTCGATATTATAGTACGTGTTACTTTGCACTTGCACTGTGTTTTTTAGGGGTTTATCGATAAAGTCGGGGGCACTATTGACAAACTAACTTTTACCGAATGAAGAACCGACTGTTCTGCTTCGATGTCGATGAGAGAGTGTTTGTTCACTACCCCTTTTTTCAACTTATTTACACATGCACAAGGAATTTTTACGACAGGATATATGGGAACAAGGGATGACAGTTTTACTATTAGATTTACAACTACAAATTTACGACTTAAAACTAAACACGACAACGTGCGACAAAGAGACCGAACATATACTGAGATTTTTGTTTTCTCCGTATCTTTGTATAAAGAGGTGCTCAAACGTTCGTTCACTGTGCAAATTTGTGCACCTACGATGCACAAACGAATGACGTAGAAAAAAGTTCAAATTTCGATTGTGGGGAGGGCTATGAAAATTGACTTCATGAACTGGGTTTGTGGAAACTGCAACAAAGGTTCGAAAAAAACAATATGAATGTGAGAGATGTCTTGACGATTGAATAAAAATTTCAATTTTTATAAATTTTTATAAATAGGAGCTTGACATAAACTACAATTTTTACCATCATTGGTGGTACCAACTAAAGAAATTTTAGCCGAAGTGCTAGCAAACCTTCCTTTTTCCCTTTCCTTCACGGAATCTCGAGATTTTAAGCATGTTCCTGAAGCAATGCCATTTATTTCCAACACTTTACATTGTTTTTCAATATTCGACCTTAAATCTTTGAACGAGGGAATCTCTTCACTATTTCCTAATTCGAAACGCTTTAAAATGTTTGTATCTAATTTTTCGATAACAGACTAAACAACATGAAATCTAATAAATCTATTTCCATCTGCTTTAACGCGAATATATTTTCATCAAAACAACTAATTAATTGCCGGAGTTCCGTGTGTGAGTCTGAGGAACTGACCTTAGGGCATTTTTCGAGAGCATTAAAATATGTTGAAAGTAATAACCTCTTGGACTGAAAACAATTAGTAATGATTTTATAGGCTTCTTCGTATGCACAATCGTTTAATGGTAAATGTTTTATTAACATACGCGACGACTCATCTAGTGTATCAACGAAATAGCAAAATTTTTCCACATGGGGCAAACCGACATTATCGTGAATCAATCGCTTATAAATTGCATGATAATTCTCAAAATCCGAAATGTGTCCCGAGAATCGCCGGACAGGAAGATGTTTCAAGCGTACCCCACTATTTACGGATAAAGAATTATTTATATTTTCCACCTTTGGCTTATTTTCTACCCGATCTAATTCGCATTGTTCAGCGATAATCCGAATATCTAATAGATAATCATCGATTTTCACCCTAAGGGCAGAGAATTCGTCCAATTGTTCACTCTCCTCATCAAAAAAAAAAAATCCTTGCAAAAAGACTTGAAATGAGTTTCAATTTGCTCGACACTTTTAATCGATGCTCTAATTAAAGCAATCGATACATTTTCCGGTTGATTAATCTTACTGTATATATGATCCAACCTTTTAACTACAAATCTAGCTTCAAGAATAGCTTTATCAATTGATATAACCATATTGATTAATGATTAATGAAAGACAATAAAAATTCATATAAAAACAATGCCTACTGAAATACGCTACAACTAATTAATCTACGAAATTAAATTATTAATGGACAAATGCAACTAATTACAGTGCTCGCCCGCTTGTTTCAAATAAATTCCAACCCCTTTGTTATACCAGTTGCATGAACCCGAATGGTTCCTCAAACTAGAGACGACAAATAAGGTAAAGATTTACAATACAATAACCCCTCATAAATTTAGTTTACCTAAAGTAAACTGTTCGACCACTACAATCTTTGACACAAAGGATAAGGGATATATTATAAAATCTATCGTTATAACCAGATGTTTCTACCATTAAATTTGCAAGCAGAATGTTATTCTCTTTGTAACACGTTTAACCATAATCAAAACTACGATAATTATTAAATTTACGTATAAATGAGGAGCTTAAAGGATAGGAACTAATTAATTAATTAAATAATCCGGCTTTAGGGCCCAATGCTCAGCGCGGGGGGTCTTATAAATTTGTATATCGACTTACCTCCGCGGTTTTTTGTTGTTCTAAGATGTAGTTCCTTACTCTTCAGCTAAGTGGACTGTATTCGAAATTATAGTACGTGTTACTTTGCACTTGCACTGTGTTTTTTTAGGGGTTTATCGATAAACTCGGCGGACTATTGACAAACTCACTTTTACCGAATGAAGAACCGACTGTTCTGCTTCAATATCGATGAGAAAGTGTTTATTCACTACCCCTTTTTTCAACTTATTTACACATGCACAAGGAATTTTTACCACAAGATATAAGGGAACAAGGGATAACAGTTTTACTATTAGATTTACAACTACAAATTTCCGACTTAAAATTAAACACGACAACGTGCGACAAAGAGACCGAACATACCGAGATGTGTACAAACGTTCGTATACCGTGTACATGTGTGCACCTACGACACAACGATTGGCTCTAAAAGATGCGAAATTTCTTGGGGGCGTTTCTACAACCCCGTCTCACATTTTTGTTTTCTCCGTATCTTTGTATAGAGAGGTGCTCAAACGTTCGTTCACTGTGCAAATTTGTGCACCTACGATGCACAAACGAATGACGTAGAAAAAAGTTCAAATTTCGATTGTGGGGGGGGGGCTATGAAAATTGACTTCATGAACTGGGTTTGTGGAAACTGCACCAAAGGTTCGAAAAAAACAATATGAATGCGAGAGATGTGTTGACGATTGAATAAAAATTTGAATTTTTATTTTTATGTTATTTTATTACTAATAATAATTTTGCTTTTGCCCCCATAATATAATAAAATAAGATTCAATAATCAATAATCAATCAACAGGTAAGTACAATTTTGCCCCAGTTCCGGGGCAAGTCGATCCAGCAGCACTGTTTTTAATTTATTAAGAAAATTATAAGTTTCAGAAGATATTTTTAATGCATCTTAAAGAATAAACCATGCGCTAAATAAAAACGCTAAGATTATTAGGTTTTAGTGGAATAGATAGAAAATACATCGGTTTAAATTAAACTTTACAATTTCTGGGTGAGCAGTTGTTGCCCAGACGCCGACGAGGCAGCAACTCGTGTATCTACCACCTTCTCCGGGCGATCAAAGGTGAGCAGCGGAACGGCGACGTCCTGAGGGAGTTCTCCGGCTATGCGGGGTGCCGAGGAATGGGTACACAAGTAAAATCGTCGGGGATGCACATCCGTCAGTCCTGTTTAGACGAGCTACTTGACGATGGAGCGGCCTGTGGCGAGTAGCCAGTCCTGTTAGGCGAAAACCACAGGCCAGTGGACCCAGGATCCAAAATACTGTGTAGTTGGAGGACAACCAAGGGGAAGATCCAGGAAACTGCTCACTGCACCAAAACAAGAGGATTCCAGGAGCAGGTCTCTGGAATCCAGTCCTACATATTTATTTATTTAAGAAGATCAACCTGTTACAAACACCACAACAACTCATAGAAACAGAAACATCAATAAGCCAAAAAACTCGCTAGAGTTGTAAGGCACTTTTAACGACGCTGAGAGCGTCGTGTTCAGCTACTGCGGATCTGGGTGGGCCTAAAAACCCCACTCCACCTAACCTCATTATTCCAGTACTGTTTTTCTGCTGGACGTAACTGAAGCGAATTTAGAAACCATTATTTATTTTTCAAAAATAAAATTACCAATAAATAATATGCTGTTTGTATACATAAAAAAATTGAAGGGTACCCAAATTTCGATAATTGTCTATTATATTACCACTTCAGGCGAAAGAATTTATATTTGCGCCATCCTGAAAAGTTTGTAAACATGAGTTACGTCCTTGTTCGTTGGGGTGTCGATATTATTACGAAATTCTCATCTAATTATAAGTAATTAATTTGAATATTAAATTAGGCGAATAAGTGTTTTACAACATTACAAAACTTTAAAAACGATCTTACATTGAAACAGTAAGCTTTTCGTAATGTTTATTTTTAAAGGGGCGTGTAAAAACGCTTCTAAGAAAGTTAAAAATTAAAGATTTTAATTAACACTTGAATTCTAGCTTGTGTAATTAGATGCAAAAGCTTAATTAATATTCTGGCAAGCAGTGTTAAATGTTAGGAAACACCTCAAAGTTAACTGACCGTTAAGATTTTATGTCACTTCTAGAATAAACTAACAATTTTATGAGGTGTTTGGAAAATTGCAAACTCCACGATTTATTTCCCTGACATTATGCTTTCCCTACAAGTTATGAATTGTACTACGGTCATTATATACCGTCATTAGCAACACCAAGAAATTTAAAACAGAGAACCTCTTTAGAACGAGACACATCATCAACGGATATAATTTAACGTGTAGGTATCATATTAATGTTCTTACATTTCCAAGAAAAACAAACCAAAAAACTAAGCTTCTGGCAATGTACAAAATGGCTTCCTCAGATCGAAGCTGAGAAAATGTGCACACACTGCATGTCCAACAAGGACAGCAGCATACAAACGCTGCAAAAATAAGCGAGATAAATTCAGAAATGAGTACGTTCAACGTAAGACGAGACGGATTTGTAAACGCAATCCTGTGTAGGAATCGAAGTCGGCGGTGGTCGTGTTATTATATACCTCCACGGTTGTTAGAGAGAAACGAACTAGGCAATTTGATGCCGGTATAAAGCGTGACGCGTCATAAAAAGAGACCGCTGTGCGTTGCCCTAAGCGAAACGAAGATGAAAAACAAAATACCAAACATGCAGACAACGTACTCTACTGTAATGATGGACGCCTTTTGTATTAGGCGTGGCGAAGTGGAAGCGTTATCAGTTAGCGATAATACTTACCCACGTCCGATGGTAAAATATATCCTCCACACTATCCGGTGTAACAAGATAGCGCGAATTTTTAATCCGGTTTATATGACAGCAGCTGCGTAATCCCTTTGTTTGTTGTAGGTTATTCACACAATCACATACCAAACAAATCACACACATAAATGAAGCACAGCTTTAACACTTTCCCTAGGCCGTTTTCGCACTTATTTTTACACGTACAAACCGACAAATAATTACACTACACTTCTACAGTAACCGACTATTCCATCACTCAAACATTATTCACGATAGAAGTTCTATAGCAAACTGCTGGGAACGTGCTTTCAGAAATCGTGCGGTTCCGAAGTTGGACGAGCTTGCGCGAAGTCCGAACAACGGATAATGTATGTTTTCTACTGAACAAAAACAATAGCTCATCGGTATTTCATAATAATACCTGCTTTTAAAACTAATATTTAACATTTATTTAATTTTCATATCATAATAAACTCATTTTCCCACGAAAATATGACTTTAATAGTATTAATCGTTCAACAAAGGATCGTTTATAAAAATTATCTGGGAATTAATCTTCTAATTAAAATTAATGTAGCCGAACAACTTCAGTAAAAAGGCAAAAAACCGACGCGCTCTGCACTGTTTAAAATTCCTAGGATATAAATTAGTTTTATTTCGTATCTATCGTTATTCCACGTCACAGAAAGTTAAAAATATACGAAATGAGCTTTTATATTAGAAATTTGTCGGTAATAAACTGCAAATTTGTAGCCGATAGTATTACTCAGTTGGCTAATAGTTTGTATTATGCACGTGTTTAGTTCAAAGTCAAAGGTTGCCCAGTTTATCATTTGTTTCTAATAATTTCATAATCTCAAAACGGTATTACCTAGTGCTAGTGCATTGGTTTTTAACATCCTGGGCGTGCAAGGGAGCATTTTTAAGGGTATAAAAAACGTTTCTAAATTTTTAATTTAAAAAAAGAACCCCATTTTAAAAGAATAATTATGAATAAACAACAATGGATAAATTAAAAATATTGATTATGTTGTATATTGTAACATTGTCGTCATCATTAGGTTTTCGGTCCTAGAACAAGTTGGACGCGTACTTCCATTGTTCCCTATTCTGAGCTAACCTACATATCTCCCTGAAATTCCCACATCCTACATCTTTCACTATCTGTGTTTAATAGTCTAACCTAGGTCTACCTCTACCTCTCGATTTTTTTTCTCTGCTTCTAATTTATTCCCTCATGCCATAGTAAGGGTACCTATGCCAGTGGCAGTCACTTAGAGCTGCATTTTACTTTCATCATCATCATTAGGTCTTCAGTCCTAGAACTGGTTGGACGCGTATCCTCATTGGTTCCTAGTCTGAACCAACCTACACATTTCCCTGAAAATTGCATAGTCTGCAATTCTGCATCTATCACTATCAGCGTGCAATAGTCTGATCTCGGTCTACCTCTACCTCTCTTTCCTATCACTGCTTGTAATATATCCCGTACTATTCCCCAGAAATGCCTTAGAACGTATCCTGTCCTTCTATTTCTCCTATTTTTTTGTTTTCCACAGATTTCTTTATTGTCGTAGAGTTTTTTTTATTGAAACGCTGACGAGTTACAAGCGTTTAAATATTTAAGAAAAACAATCAATTTTTTTTAAAGCAATAAATTAATATTATAGTCAAAAAATATGTGGATAATAATTTTTAAAAAATTTACTTTATCTTATTTTCATATATATATATATATATATATATATATATATATATATATATATATATATATATATGCTACTGCAATTATCGAGCCCCTTCGTTGGGCTGTTATATTAATTATGCTATGTCTCTCTAAATTATTCGCGCTCCATCATTTGCGCGACCATATTAATATTACTATGAATAAACAAGATTGTAATTATCTCCTTCGACGTTGGGCTGTCTTAATAATATTGCTATCAATTCCCTCCAGAAACTTAACTGGATTTTATCTTGAACCAACCTTGTCAACCAATAACAAAATTTGATACGTTACCGCCTTACTTGTTATCAATTTCCTATTCAACTCGTAGCTCCTCCTTGAACTATTTAGATTATCAAATCACTCTCTTATTAACTTTATCTTATGACCTCGACTAGCATTTATTTGGAATTATAAAATTCAGGTAATTCGATTTTATATAATGAAACCAATATATTATGTATTATGTACAGTTTTTGTAAATTATTTGAAATACACTTTTCAATTAGTTAATGTTGTAAATTTCATTTATTAAACATCATATACTGTTTACTCAAAACCCAAAGTCACCAAAAAAAACCTATTATCTTTATCAACGAAGTGTAGAACGTTCTAAACCTGTTATCATATTACTCACTTTATACGTATGCAACTTCTTTTGTTGACTTTTTCACATTCATATTATATTAAGCAAATTCAATATTCAAAATAAAAAATATCTAGAAAAATAAAATATCTTATAACTAAAAATCTGACCTGGTCTATTTTCTCCACATCGACGCATCCATTTGAATAAAAATTATCTTCCCCCAATTCAGGATTATATTGTCTATCCACACGCTTGAACCACTGCATTTAAATTATTGCCATTACCCTATGGACTACCATTAACTTATGCACCCCAATTTATTGTCGTTTCATATAAGACTTATTACTTCCTATCAATCAATTTCCTCAAACTTAGAATAGAATTATTATTATCATTGTCTTCTGACTTGAAATCGTAGTTTATTTTCCCCCTTGACTTAGAAGCCCTATTATTTTTATGTTTTAGTTTAAAATAAATTCACTAAAATGTACTTACGTTTAATCGGCAATTATAGTTTTCATCTTGGCACTTATTTTCTCTTTCACTTTTAAAATTATTACGTATCACATTATTTCATAGTGGCACACTTCGACCTTTGTTGAGTTGCAAACTGACCTCGTTATCATTGTACCTGCTAATATATTATTGAATTCCCACTCCGTTAGTGGGTATGGTCTACAATTCGTCGCCCATTTATAACCAATCAAATAATTACATTCAAAGTAGTTTCTGATGTAATTCTCCACGATTCCCAATAATTGTAACCTGCTTGCAGCTGTCTTCGTTATCAACATGCGGTGTTTTGATAGATCAAATTGCTTTTCCATAAACAACTGATGCAATTCGACTTTTAATTTTCATATTTACATGTTATTCACGCAATTTTGAATCTTCTTTCTTATCAAAAATTGTTAGCTATTTGCACGCATTTATATTATGCTTCCTGAAGCTCTATTTCTATCTCCGTATTAATCTAATCGTTTGGAACTCTTTTAAATGCGTGTCTAATTACACTTTATCGTTTATTTATAAATATACGCGTGCTTCCACTGAAAAATATTATTACTTGCTATACCTAAATTAACTAAAACTTTATCTACAGGGTATTAAATATCTTCTATTTACCTAATGAATGTCTTCCTGGTTTCTACGCTAACTATGCGTCCTCCTATGTTTATCTGCGTCGCTTAAAACTATTTATACTTTATATACAGTAAACTTGTAAAACCAACAGATTAAAAATTTTAAATAAAAATTATAAACATTAAACTTGTATACATCAATTTGATGTCATTTTACATCAAAATTTATGACATCAAATTGATGTATACAAGTTTAATGTTTATAATTTTATTAAATTTTAATTTTATTTTACAAGTTTTCCAAGATTTTTATTATGTTTATTATGCTAGTTTTCAACTAACCTCAAGTTTATAGCCTGTGATCAAGAATTTAAAATAAATTCGAAAATTTAGGCCATAAAAAAGAGTTTTCAATTTAATTCAGAGACCTCAAACCCACGAATCAATTTTATTATATATATATATATATATATATATATATATATATATATATATATATATATACACCTAAAATCAAACTTATTGAAATTTGTATAAAAGTATTGAGAGTATTCTAATTCTAGTACTTTTTCAATCTAAGACAAATATTTAAGGCGTATTTAATACCAATACGACAAACTAATTTTATTAATTAATTGGGTATAAAGTTGGTGTTTATGACTTCGAATACACATTATAATTTGAATAAGGGCCGCTATATTTGCGGCCACGTCCCCAATGCTCCACCCGGAGGTACTACATTGGGTTTAAACGCGTAAATAATCGTGCTTCTAATTCATTCCAACTTCATAGTTAATCCACCCTAAATAAAAAACAAAATAAAAATCTAACAAACCTAAAAATCTAACAAACCTAACAAGCTCTAACAATCTAACAAACATAAAAATCTGACAAGCTGAAACAAAATCTAAAAACAAAAACTAAAAACAGGGTTGTAAATAATGGTATCCCTAGCGCTGACTTTCGAGTGTACCCGATCAACAAGACACAAGCAAAAATGAGAGGGGGAGGGATCCGTAATACCAGATAGCAGACGCCGGCTCTGCTTACCAGTGCGACCTGAAGGGTCGTCTTAAAACTATCCAAATCTAGCTAACTAATTTAAATTTATCCCTAGCTTTCCCTATCATTCCCTAACTGATTTATATTATGAATACAATCTTTTCAATTCTGCTCTTCCTTCCCAAATATATACTGCAACCAAAATGGCGACAGAACGTCAAACAAAACAAATATGCCACAAAATACTACAAAACATGCTAATAAATATAAAGTGTAAATATAAAATATAAATAAATATAATTATATAAATATATAAATAAATGTCTAATAAGCGTTAAGCATATAGCAGTGCACAAAATAGCAAAAACATAACCCTAATTATCAGGTGCACTCCCACAAGCATATGTCGGCTAGCGCCATTACACACAAAACGTGCTTGTTAAATTATTTCAAAAACTACTAATTAATGTAAATCAATGCTTGTGCGAGTACAGCCGCCACAATTTAAGTCTTACCTCCATGATAAAATTCTCCTGCATCCGAAGATCTGGTCGTCTGCTTACATCTAACTGTAACTTACTTCTAAGGTGAAGATGGGGTGCACTGCTAAAGTCACTATCACTATCACTTCACTTTCAAGTCCTGGGGGGGATGAGCGGTTTCACTCTATTTTATTATCTTTGTTTATTTTATTGATTTAATTTAATGAGGGTTGCTGATTTATTTGTTATTGTTTATTTGTTATTATTTATTCTCGATTTTCCGCACATAATTATGAAGATAGGCGGTGATTGTATTAATGGTGTGGGGGTTTCTCGTGCATATTGGACATTTGGGTATAATTATCATGTTATTTTATTATTATTATTATTATTATTATTATTATTATTATTTTATTATTTTAATATCCTTACTCACGCCAAGTCAATCTAAAATTTTCCAATCCTCCCACCAACCCCACCGAATTTTACACGCGGTTATCATTGATTGTCTAATCTCGCGACCCTTCCCGCGAATTCTTTTAAGGCTGTCCAGAACGCCTTCTGGTTAACCACTTCCCCGACTTCCTCTAGGCTCTTTGGCCATGCCAGACCTAGGATAGCTAGTTTGCTATCAGCCAACCCTCGATTTCCCGCCTCAAGCGGGCAGTCGAAGGGCACGTGCTCTGCGCTTTCCGCGCCCTCACCGCATTCGCAGCGGTCGCTGTTGGTTAGTCCGAACCTTTGTAAATACGCCTTTAGGGCGCCGTGCCCTGTTATCAACTGCACCATTTTGTGATCAAGCTTGACCTCTAGCTTCTATGCTCGGTATGAATTTGTGGGTCAACCTGCCCGTGGCAGCGTTGTTCCACCTCTCTTCCCATTGTCGAATTGATTTTTCGCGCAGCTTTCTTTTGATTAAAGACCTCGGTATCGACGAATGTGATATTCGAAAGTCGCCCGTCGCGGCCTCTTTAGCTAATTCGTCAGCCCTATCGTTTCCTACGTTACCATTGTGCGACCTGACCCAACAGAACTTTAAACGTCGAAACTCGAGCGCCGTACTCGCTATCCTCCAGACGTCCGCTTGGAGATCTGTCGAGGTGTTCATGTTTGTCAAAGCCGTTAGCGCCGATTTACTATCACTGATTATATAATACTCGTCTCTGCCCGTATGGTTTATTACGTAATCGATAGCCTCTCGTATGGCTACCAATTTGCACTGGAAGATAGTGCACCAGTTCGCGAGTTTGGTTTGAAACCGAAACACCTCCCTTTCCTGCTTATACACGACAAACGCCGCGCCTGCTTGCCCATCGTCCATACGTGAACCGTCCGTATAAATTCTGATACCCATCGCGTCCTCATCACCTTCGACAAACTCGATTCCTCTATTAAGAGCCGGGTGCCCCAACTCAGATACAACGATCTTTCTTGCAATTTCCCTATTACCAAGATTAAGATCTTCGATAATTTCGCGTCCCTTTTCCTATATTTATTAATCGTTTATCTGTAATCTCCCTAACGACATATTCGATAGGGAGAGTCCTACTGATCACCAGGACAGCCTCCGTGGAGGCGGTCCTGTACGCCCTCGCCGCTTTTACCGCGGTTATGCGTTGTACGCTCGTCAATTGACGCATCTCCCGGACTTTACAACCTTCTGCCCATACAGAAGCTGCGTACAGCATTGCCGGCTCAATTGCTCCGGCATAAACCGTCCTCAGTGATTCGCCCCTGAAACCCCACTTTATTTTAGCCGCCGCCATCATTTTATTTGATATTTCGCCGCCCTTACTTTTTACGTATTGTACGTGCGCTTTCCAATTTAATTTATTGTCGATCTTGACGCCGAGGTAGGTAATACAATCTTTAAACGGATTTTCTCCTCCTAGCTCTAACCTAGGAGGTCTCTGTTCTGGTTTCGTGCCAAAATAAAGCGCCTCTGACTTCGCCGTGTTAAATTTTAATTTTACCGCCTGCGACCATTCGTGTAATTTATTAAGCGCCTCGTTCGGTTTTGTGCGCATATCCATTAACAATCTCGATCTTACAATTAAAAGTGTGTCATCTGCAAACCCAACGATTGAGCATCCTGCGGGCAACTTGACCCTAAAGATGCTCTCATACAACAACTTCCAAAATGTGGGACCAGAACATGACCCTTGCGGGCATCCCCTTTCCACCTCACGCGACAGAACTTCACCCGGAATTTCAACCTGTGCCAATCGCCCCGAGAAATAGCTCTTGACCAAAGACATCAAGTTTCGCGGACAACCCCTACGATCTAACTCGCAAACGATTAATGGCCACCAGGCAGCATCAAATGCTCCTGAAATGTCCAAAGCAACAACGACACAGTACTCTTTAACATCTCTTGCCTGCTTAATTTCCCCGACAACGAACTCTAACGCGTCGATAGTCGACTTGCCCTCCACGAAACCAAACTGTCGGTTATTAAAACCGCCGCTGTCTCGCACTAGGTGCTCAACACGCGTAATCATAACGCGATCTAAAACTTCGAATACACAGCATGCTATGCACAAGGGCACCAGAATTATTATGTACAATGTCCTTAAAACTATTTACATTAATATTCTTAACTACGCTTCGTGAGACCCCTTTAATCTTTTTAATCGTGTCTTTTGCGCTTACAATACGGTAGCCCTACTACCAACAAATTCTAATACTAGATCCCATTAAATTCGTCTCTTAATTTCCCTACAACTTTTTTGTTGACAAGCGGTATATTGTATTTATTATCCACGGGGTAGTCACACTTTTAAGATAAATATATCTTGTTTGGTATCAACTAATATTAGATTTTTCTAGGAAGCCCAAATTTGTAAATAGGTTTTAAATAGAACCACTCCTTACAAAGTTGCGCCTTTTAAAGACTCAAACCTCTAATTTTTATCCATCCATATTTAACTCCATCTTTAAAACCTTTTTTTTCGCTACCCAAGACATATGCTTTAACCAACTATTTCTCGTGAAATCTAAAACCCTGTGTTCAGCGAACACTACGTGGAGATAACACGTATACTCTGTCCACCAGGATAGAAACGGGAAGGATTTGGAAGAAGGAAGGTGGGAGAAGAACTTAAAAAGAACTTAAAACTAATATATACAATAGATTTACAAAATCTATACAAATATAAACAACTATCTTAGACCTATATCTTTATGCCCCCATGCGTAGGTTGATATGCTTCCAGGGATGACGTTACACTTGTCATTTCGCTCGATAAACTAATTTTATTAATAATCGGCGTGTACAAATCGTGTTTTTTACTCCAGATACATACACCGGCAAGTATTCGATACCACCCAAATAGGAATTAAATATTTGGTGACTGTTAACTTCCGCTTCTCTTGTAAAAGATAAAAAAACTCGGTCAATCATCCGTCTAACTTATACTTCGACCCGCTCCTATTCTGGTAATTTCCAAACATTTTTCAAACGGCAGTGGTCTCAGAATTTTTACCCCTCCGAGGGAGCAATAAGTAGTGATCAATTACACGTTCGAGCTACCTGTAAACTAACATATTTTATAGTAACAGTGCGATGTATAATACATGCGTACCCCTTCTCTGCTCTACTGCTATTCTTCTAGTTAGTTGAAAACGTCAGTCTTTTTTTACTGCTACGACTGCTGCAATGCATCATTTTATACTTTCTTTATAAGTATAAGACATCGCGCACTTTTTTGTCTGATAATTAAATTTTGCTCATGTAGTCTTTTACACTTTCGCATATTTGAACATCTAATACGATCGATTAATCACTTTCGATTATTCTAACGGGAACCGCTACACATTCCGCCGCACCGTTCTTTTTGAATCCAACAATGCGATGGGCTTCCACACACTAACACCTAACGTATCTTTCCTACTATTTGTTAAACAAAAACTACCGGCATCGCCATGTCTGTGTGTGGACGTAAGCAGATGTTTGTGGATGTGTATGGGAATATGTAACCATATACATTAATCAATCTAAGCTATTTTATTTAGTCCAAGAAAACTACTATTTTTCGAAGCCACAATTAGTAATCACCTTTATAGGTTTAACATTTTTACCATTTCCCAATAGCTGGTGCTACGTACATGAAAACTTTAATTTCTTATTGGAGAGAATCCTTATTCTCCCACGCACTGTTGCGTAGTTGCATGCCCACCACTGTTGGGAATATATGCTAGTTATAGGTTGTAGGACCCTCGGCTTTAAATGATCCGAAAGGTTTTTTACTAGGCAAATATACTAGGTTATCATAAAGTAAGGGATATATTTTAAATCATTACAACTTTTAATAAATTAAGTTAGTAACATAAAATAAACGAAATCTAGTTGCTTAATGAATGGGATTTTACCGTATCTATGAGAAACAAAAGCGTTGTCATAACAATTGTTGACACTAGTGTCAAAACGAAATTATTCAATTTGAAGTTTTATTTTGAAATTAAAACTCAAGTAAACGTTGAGTTCAAACGACTCAACTGTAATAACATGGATTTACAAACAAGAATTGGTTTAGTTCAGTGCTATTATGAATCCGGCAGAAATTACACCGCTGGATTACGAAGACTTCGCACGAGAATGGGTTTGAGAGCGGGACCCTGTCAAATGAAAGCGTACCGCAATTTGATACAAAAATTTGAAAGAACAGGGTCTGTAACTGACTTACCAAGATCAGGAAGACCAATAATTAGTGATGTCCAAGTTGCAGAGGTTCTTCATGAAAATCAAGACATAGCCAGAAGCAATTCACTCGCAATCAGCAGTGCAAATGCGATATCCAAGCGATTGCAAATGCCGTATACCACGGTTTGGAAAATTTTACGCAAAATTCTAAACATGTATCCATATAAACTGAAAATGCTGTTTGAATTAAAGGACGCAGATTTGGCTACTAGGTACGATTTTTCTTTGAGAGTAATGGCTCAGATGGAAATTGAACCCGAATGGTTATCCAGTATTTTATGGACAGATGAGGCACATTTTACTCTGAATGGTAGAGTCAATACTCAAAACTGTAGAATCTGGTCTGCCGAAAATCCGCAACAAATCGTTCAAAAAGGTCTTCATGACAATAAAGTCACCGTTTGGTGCGGTTTTACAGCTGATTTCATTATTGGTCCGTATTTCTACCAGGAAATGCAGAATGGACAAGCCGTATCTGTAACTGTAAATGGTGAACGATACTTGCAAATGTTACAAAATTATGTTATTCCACAGCTGCAAAACGAGCACTACGGAATTGAAAACATCATTTTTATGCAGGATGGAGCACCCCCGCACATTTTTCGACCAGTCAAAGAATTGTTAACCAACGTTTTTCAAGATCGCGTGTTAAGCAGACATTTCGTAAATTCATG
Organism: Platerodrilus igneus; assembly: GCA_036346225.1. NCBI lineage: Eukaryota > Metazoa > Arthropoda > Insecta > Coleoptera > Lycidae > Platerodrilus > Platerodrilus igneus. Next base: position 221,206 of record JARFIW010001397.1, on the reverse strand, counting down.
GCCACCAAGATCATCTGATCTAAACCCAGCGGATTACTGGCTGTGGGGTTATTTAAAAAGTTTAGTGTTTAGAAGACGACCAACTACGCTACAAGAATTAAAAGACAGTATTACGGAGCAAATTGGTACAATTCAACCAGAAATGTTACAAAATGCTGTGTACAATTTGGAGGTAAGGATGGTGATCTTACAACAACAAAATGGAGGTCATATTGAGCAATTGCCGTAACCTGTTTTGGGCATACTAAATCCCATTCATTAAGCAACTAGATTTTGTTTATTTTATGTTACTAACTTAATTTATTAAAAAGTTGTAATGATTTAAAATATATCCCTTACTTTATGATAACCTTATACAATGTATAGCAGAACCCCTTTGCGTGTGGTATTCGCCAAAGTTACGAAACCTGCATTCCTTAGTTCGTCTATGTTATCTGCCATTTTGATAAATACGTTTTTAGAATAACCTTTAAAAAGTATACGGATTTAGTACCATCCTTTTCCGCAAGGACGCTTACATAACTAAAAGAGTCTTTCTTACTAGCCACAAATGCAAACAGCTTGAAGAATCCGAATGTATTTAAGTCAGTTCATCGGCACATAAAATAATCTTTTAATTCTTCCTCATTTTTTATTATAAGATGTTCTTTGTCTAACACATCTTTGTATTGTTCGCGTATTGTCGCAGTCTTTTCCATTTAGTCTAACTTTCGCCTTCTTGCATCCATTTCCTCTAATTCCAGCTGTCTTTTTCTTTTACTTACAGCGTATGGCGTGCATAATGGGACAATTTCCTTTAGCGTAAACGGATAGAGTTTACTATCAATATTTACGCATTGTCGTACAACTTTTGGGCGAATGTTAGGCGTATTTATCAATCCCAATTCCGAAATGAATATTTCTTTTGGAATTGTAGAATATGGTGTTGCAGATTGTGTGAAATATATACTACCTGCTTTAATGTAGCACTAGTGTAAAATTTTTATTTTATCTTGGCCGTCTTCCTCCTCTACTATCTCCAAATAATTTACAGGTAAATAGTTAAAACTAAAAACCGAAAGCACATACTTTATCAATTTTTTCCTTTCCTCTGGTTTTTCGGACAACTTAATTTGCAAGCCAGTCAATTTCTTTGTATTGCTATTCGCCCAATACAGTAGTAGGTTATTATACACTAAACAACAGGTATTTTACAGCTTGTCGATAGCTTACTCCACATTTTGGCAAGTGGTACCGAGTACATTAGCGCCTTTAGGAAGTATACCTTAACTATCTTCCAATAAGGTTAAACAGTCGTTTAAGGGATTATACACCTGTTCCGCACTGACATAGTTGCCTATTGCCGCTTCCAATCGCGTAATACCATGTTCTTTGGCCAAGGTAGACGCAAATGTTTCCCTTAAACGTCCATCTGGTTAACGTAAAAAATCTAGTATATGATTTCCAGGTTGTTCATTAATAGCAGGACTTGTTATCTGACACACAAATTTGTTGTATATCTTAATTCTTGCATTGGTTGCTAGCCATGTTAAACAATTGATTTCCACAGTTTTATCGTTGTCAACTATAATATTGCAGTTTTCTTCGTATTCGCCCTTGTAGCAAAAGTTATGGTTTGTAGTTAAATAATTACACATCTCCATCTTGCTAAATATGCCAGCAAAATCTTGGGTTACATCCATGTTAAAAAAGATAGTAATATTCTTTTTTGAGTCCGTCTAATATATCTGATAGTTCCTCCAATATAGTTTCCAACTTAACACTGCTAGTTTCATTTTGTACAGAACACATATAAGATTTTGGAATTTTTATTTATGCTTTCGAGGTAAGCTATATGAATGAGACAAGTGAGATACCCAAGGATTTAAGACGTAACATCTTAGTATCTATATCAAAAAAGAAAGGCGCGGATAGATGTGAAAATTTTCGAACAATAAATTTGACAGTACATGTGTCAAAAATAGTAACTAGAATTGTACAAAGACGAATGGATAAATGAGCTGAAGAAATACTAGGGGAAGATTAATTTGGGTTTAGGCAAAATAGGGGAGCACGGGAGGCTATTTTGGCTCTGAGAGTGATAATGGAGAAAACAATAGAAAAAGGAGAAAGAGTGTATATAGGGTTTGTAAATCTGAAAAAGGCATTCGACAATATAAAATGGAAAAAAATGTTCGAAATACTCAAAAGGATTGGAATGAGTTATAGGAATAGACGAATAGTACATAGCTTATACAAAGAGCAAACAGCGGTAATAGAATTACAGCAGAAACGTAGACAAGTAATCATTAGGAAATGGGTGAGACAGGGATGTGCTCTATCTCCATTAATTTTTAATTTGTACATTGAAGAGACAATGAATACTGTCAAATGCAGAAAAACATTTGGGATTACTATACAGGGACAAAAAATTGATATGCTTAAATTTGCAGATGATATAGCGGTATTAGCATCTAGCAAGGAAGAGTCAGAAGCTGCTCGTAATGAAATGGAAACGGTTCTAACAGAAAGATACGGTATGAAAATTAACAAACATAAGAAAGAGAAAATAAAGCAAAAACAAGAATACAAATAGGTAACAAGGACTTACAAGAGGTTAAAGATTTCTGCTACCTAGGAAGCCAAATAACGCAAGATGGAAAGAGGGTAAAAGATATGAAATAAAGATTAGCACAAGGTCGTGCTACATTTAACAAAAAAACGTAACTACTGCGTTCAAAAATAACAAACACAGAAACAAAGAAAAGATTGCTTAAAATATATATGTGGAGCCCAGCACTGTACGGCTATGAAGCCTGGATAGTAGGAAAAGCGAACAAGAAAAAGGTAGAAGCCTTTGAAATGTGGTGCTATAGATACCATAGACAGACACAGTTAAGAACAAAGAGGTACTAAAAATGGTAGGGGAAGAAAGAAATATGTGCAAAAAAGAGGAGAGACAGGATGATAGGCCACACACTAAGACATGAGGGAATAGTGCGGAATATATTAGAAACAGAGATAGGAAAAAAGAGAAGTAGAGGTAGACCTAGGTTGGACTATTGCACACAGATAGTGAAAGATGTGTAGGCAATGCAGGTACGCATCCAACCAGTCCCAAGAGGATAAACTAATGACGAAAAAAATAACTGTATTTACACATGATGATTAGTATAAGCAACTACAGGTATTGGTTGTGCAATATTCTCGAATAATGATAATTAGGTGAAAGGATTTACTGGAAAACTATTAATTCGGCAAATGACTAAGTGTTGGGTATCTTGGCAGCCATAAGCTGCTTAATCTCCTCCACATACTACCGTGCATTTACATTTCCAATGCTCCACTTGAAGGTACTACATTGGCCAGGAGGCGATTTTTTTGTTGACTGGAAGTTTAGAATTTTGCCGAACCCTTGCCGTTCCAGGCAAGGTAGGAATTTTTAACGTACGTGTCAACACTCACACACGGGACCTTCATTTAACCTCTCATCCGAACGAGGGCGTAATTTTTGTGAAAAATGCTCTCTGCCATTTTTTAAGCAGTCGGCCGTGTTGGAATTCGAACCCAGGACTTTAGGATCCGTAATCTTACGTTTACTACATTGATTCACGGCGGCGCCAGCCATCCACATCTCAGACTGCCATACCGACCCCTATAGTCTATGCCACTCTTAAGTACCGAAAGAGCCGCTGCCCGCTTTTGGGGACCTGTCTTAGTCTGGTTCCTCACCGAAAATTGGCACTAGACATTCTTAGTTTAGTTTTGATATGCGGGAGTTTCGCGTCATAAATTTGAAAGACTTGTTGCGCGTATTTCCGTCACTCCAGAAGTGGTTGCGCGAGACTTCGCGCCGATGCGTGTGGCGGAGAAAAAAAGTGGGGAATTTTCGGGAGACGCCTGGACTTGCTTTTGAAGTGTCAGGAAGTGTGGTTGGTCCGGTATCGTATCTTTTGATTATGTAGATTCCCTTTGCCTTTTGATTATCGTTCCTCAACCCGTTCCTTATTATTACCTCTACATAGGGAGAAGATACCGAATCTGGAAGCAACCGGGTAGAAGATCCACGACCCGAGATATAAGGAACCCACGGAGCCCCGCAGCCGCCATCATGAAATGGTTGTGAGGGAGGCCACGAGCAACCATCAAAAAGAAATTCTGGAGGAAGCTTTACCTATTCACGTAAGTACCCCGCCTGGGTGTTTATATACTTTGTAGATTTAAAAAGAAAAATGTGTGTTGCAATAATTTGCATATTGTGTGACGTCATTGACAAATGGGCGCGCTAATTTCCATACTATGTATTATCGTTACCAACTGTCTTTTGTGTCGCTTGTGCGGCGTTTACGGTAGTGTAATAATCCAAACCAACCAGACTTCCTGACGCTTCAAAAGCAAGTCCAAGCGTCTCCCGGAAATTTCCCACTTTTTTTCTCTGCCACACGCGTTGGCGCGAAGTTTCGCGCAACCACTTCTGGAGTGACGGAAATACGCGCAACAAGTCTTTCAAATTTATGGCGCGAAACTCCCGCATATCAAAACTAAACTAAGAATGTTTAGTGCCGATTTTCGGCACGTAACACACTAACGACCCTACTACTTTAGTTGAACCTGTAGTTTGGCTCTTTAGCTCATTAGAATACGCAAGTCATTTCACCTGTTCTAGTAATTTAGAACTTCGGCAAGGTGCAGGTCCATTCGAAATGTAGTATGTATTATAATATAAAAAAAAAATTAAATACGAATGTGAAGGGTAAAATATTTTTCATATTTACATTTGATTTTGCAATTAATTGCTTTCTAACTGGATTTATCTCTCAAAAATCTATTAATTCTTGATCATCTATTTTGTTTGAAAATAACAGTTGGTGACTTTTTCCTGTCACCCGACGATCTATAGGTTAGCTCAGAATAGAAAACAATTGAGGCACGCGTCTAATAAGTTCCAGGACTGAAGACATGGTGATGAGAATAAACTTAGGTCAGAGAGAAGTAGGTAAAGTAAAACTGAAAGACGTAATTAGCAAAAACATGGTACTTAGCCTTAGACAAAATGGCATGTTGCACTATCTTTGTTCTAGTAGAACAACGTTTATAATTGACTTCAGATTTTGATTTGTATGAATTATCAAAGTGCATAAGAGCACTCAAATTACAATTTAAAGCATTCAATCTGTTAGGTCTCTTTGTCGCTGGTTGTCGTGTTTAATTTTAAGTCGTAAATATGTAGTTATAAATCTAATAGTAAAACTGTCATCCCTTGTTCCCTTATATCCTGCCGTAAAAATTCCTTGTACATGTGTGAATAAGTGGGACTAAGGGTAGCAGTGAACAAACACTCTCTTATGAATATCGCAGCAGAACAGTCGTCGGTTTTTCGTTCGGTAACGTAAGTTAGTCATAGTGCATCGGAATGTGAATTTATTTGTTAAACCCCTAAAAAACACAGTGCAAGTGCAACGTAACACGGACTAAATTTTGCATACAGTCCACTCGGTTGAAGAAATAGGAACTGCAGCTTAGAACAACAAAAAACCGCGGAGGTAAGTCGATATATAAATTTATAAGACCTCCTGCGCTAAACAAACGGCCTTCATCACCGGATTATTTAATTAATTAATTAGTTCCTATCCTTTAAGCTCCTCATTTATACGTAAATTTAATAATTGTCGTAGTTTTGAGTATGTTTAAACGTGTTACAATGAGAATAACATTCTGCTTGAAAATTTAATGGTAGAAACATCTGGTTATAACGGTAGATTTTATAATATATCCCTTATCCTTTGTTGCAAATATTAGTGGTCGAACACTTTACTTTAGGTAAACTAAATTTATGAGGGGTTATTGTATTGTAAATCTTTACCTTATTTGTCGTCTCAAGTTTGAGGAACCATTCGGGTTCATCTCAGACTTAGTATATAACAAAGGGTTGGAGTTTATTTGAAACGTTAAACGTTTTTGTCCGGCGAGCACTGTAATTAGTTGCATTTGTCCATTAATAATTTAATTTCGTAGATTAATTAGTTGTAGCGTATTTGAGCTACGCATTGTTTTTACATTAGTTTTATTTTCGTTCATTAATCATTATATGGTTATATCAATCGATAAAGCTCTTTTTGAAGCTAGATTTGTAGTTAAAAGTTGGATCATATATACAGTAAGATTAATCAACCGGAAAATGTATCGATTGCTTTAATTAGAGCATCGATTAAAAGTGTCGAACAAATTGAAACTCATTTCAAGTTGTTCTGCAAGGATATTTTCTTTGACGAGGAGAGTGAACAATTGGACGAATTCTCGGCCCTTAGGGTGAAAATCGATGATTATATATTAAATATTCGGATTATTGCTGAACAATGCGAATTAGATCGCGTAGAAAATAAGTCGAAGGTGGAAAATATGAATAATTCTTTATCACTAAATAGTGGCGTTCGCTTGAAACACCTTTCTGTACTGCGGTTCTCGGGACGTATTTCAGATTTTGAGAGTTATCATGCAATTTATAAGCAATTGCTTCATGATAATGTCGGTTTGTCCCCTGTGGAAAAAATTTGCTATATCATTGATACACTAGATGAGTCGTCGCGTATGTTAATAAAACATTTGCCATTAAACGATTATGCATACGAAGAAGCCTATAAAATCATTACTAATCGTTTTCAGTCCAAGAGGTTATTACTTTCAACATATTTTAATGATCTCGAAAAATTCAGACTCACACACGGAACTCCGGCAATTAATTAGTTGTTTTGATGAAAGTATATTCGCGTTAAAGCAGATGGAAATAGATTTATTAGATTTCATGTTGTTTAATCTGTTATCAAAAAAATTAGAAACAAACATTTTAAAGCGTTTCGAATAAGGAAATAGTGACGAGATTCCCTCGTTCAAAGATTTAAGGTCGTTCATTGAAAAACAAAGTAAAGTGTTGGAAATAAATGACATTGCTCCAGGAACATGCTTGAAATCTCGAGATTCTGTGAAACAAAGGAAAAAGTTCGTTAGCACTTCAGCTAAAACTTCTTTAGTTAGTACCACCAATGATTGTAAAAATTGTAGTTTATGTCAAGCTGTGCATCCTATTTATAGATGTAAGCAGTTTCTCGATAAAACCCCTCAGGAAAGATTTGCGGTGGTAGAGCTTAAAAATCTTTGTATTAAATGTTTAAATACTTCACATTCGGTGAAAAATTGTAAGTTAGATTGGTCGTGTAGAAAATGTCATCAATCGCACAATTCGTTATTCCACTTCGATAAACGAGAAAAATCGATGTCTCCACGCAGACAAACTCATCGCCAAAGGTCAGCGTCTCCTCGGAGAGCGGCGCCTAGACTTACTGCTACTAGTAGACCCAGTGAAGACAATCTGTCGTCGTCGGTTGTGCATGAACAACCTGCCACTAGTTCGTTGATTTCGACGTCATTAGAACATACAACCACGCTGTTAGCTACGGCAATGGTGTCGGTGCTAGATTATACAGGAAAATTGCAACCTGTTCGTGTAATTTTAAATAACGGATCCATGGAAAGTTTTATGACTGAAACGTGCCGTCAGAAATTAGGTTTAAGGAAACGGAGAACCAATGTCACTGTTCAAGGACTTGGCTTGAATTCGTCGTTGGTATCTGGTGCATTATCGTGTGTAGTCAGCCCCTCGGGAGGACAGTCTCCAGCATATGAAATTGAGTGTTATATTTTACCTAACATTTGTAATCAATTACGTTCGTTGTCGATAGGGGTCAAGGAATGGTCGCATACTCGAGGTTTGACCTTAGCTGATCCTAATTTTAATATTCCTGGTAAAATTGACATGCTACTCGGAGCGGAAATCTTTGCTCAGGTTTTGTTGAACGAGTCTCGTTGGGGTGTCGCTAACGAGCCAGTTGCTATGTCGTTGTGTGCTTTCGTTGAACCCTTAGACAGCGGCATTCGTCGATTTTGGGAATTAGAAAATATTCCCTTCAAGAAACACATTTCTCCTGAAGAAGAAAAGTATGAAAATCAATTTGTGGAAAATTATAGACGTAACAAGGACGGTCGTTTTGTATGGTCCTTGCCCTTTAAAATTTCTGAACCCTCATTTGTGGGTACGAGATCGATTTGTATTAAAAGATTTTTGTCGTTAGAACGTCGTTTGTTAAAAAATCCTGAATTGTATTCGGATTATAAAAAATTTATGGAGGATTATTTGGAAAGCGGTCACATGGTTCAAGTGAAATCGCCTATAAAGTCGTCGGTTCAGGAGAAAATGTATTACATTCCCCATCATGCTGTACATAAGCGTGATAGCACTACCACCAAATTGCATGTGGTTTTCGATGCTTCATGTCCGGATCAATCTGGAAATTCGTTAAATGATAGCTTGGCTATTGGCCCTGCTCTGCAAAAGGATATTGCAGTTTTGTTATTGCACTTTTGTGTACATCCTATCGTAATTACAGCTGACATCAAACAAATGTATCGGCAGATTTTGGTTAAAGATACTCATCGTGATTATCAACGTATCGTCTGGAGATTTTCTCCGTCGGATCCAATTATGGACTTTAAATTAAATACTGTGACTTATGGAGTTTCGTCGTCGCCTTTTTTGGCCTTGCGTACTGTTCAAGAATTGGCAAGGTTAGAATCGATTAATTTTCCTTTCGCGTCATCGGTATTGGCCAGCGATACCTATGTTGATGACTTAGTCACTGGATACAATTCGATTGAAGCTGCTAATCAATTAATTGGTGAGTTGAATAGTATTTGCGCTAGTGGTGGTTTTCAGTTAAAAAAATGGAGTAGTAATTGCTCGGAAGTGATGTCCAACTTGAGGGAGTCCGTGTCCAGTTCGGACGCAATTACATTTCAAGATAAAGATAGTGGTTCAATAAAAATTTTGGGTCTTTCGTGGCGCGCACTTACAGATGCATTTTTAAACAACTTAGACGATGAAGAACGCACTTGCACTAAGCGTAATGTTTTGTCGGCTATCGCAAAAATTTTTGATCCTCTCGGTTTGATAACGCCTTTAGTACTTTTTGCTAAACGTTTAAGATGTTTGACTTTTAGGTCTCGGTTGGGACCAAGAGCCGCCATTGGAAGTCGTACAAAAAGGGAAACATTTTTGGGCGAATTGCCAGCGGTTTCGAATATTGAGATTTCGTGTCGCATCGCCGTATGTAATAATTTTAAAGGGGTGGAGTTGTATGGATTCTGTGATGCTTCTGAAGGCGGGTATGCAGCTGTCATCTATTTTCGTTCGTTCGATTTAGAAGATAATATTACCATGTCATTAGTATGCGCAAAATCGAAGATCGCTCCTACTAATCGCGTTTCATTGCCCCGTCTCGAATTGTGTGCTGCCGTACTCTTGGCAGATTTAGTAGATTTCGTCAAAAATACTTATTCAGATATTTTATCCTTTTGTAATATTTTCGTGTGGTCAGATTCTAGTGTTGTTTTGTCTTGACTTTTGGCTTCAGAGTTGGTTCATCATCCATTATGGTGGACAGAACCTTCCTGGTTAGTGCGTCGTAGCGAAGAATGGCCAGTAACGTCGCTGCCAAAACTTATTGACTGATCTCAGATGGACGTCGAATATCGTACTCTGTTGTTAACAGTCGTTATGTTTGAGAATTTCTTAGATTTGTTGTTGGATAAATTTTCAAAACTGCAGAAAATTTGTAGGATTATTACATGTATTCGTCATTTCATTCGTAATGTTCAATGTTCGGCAGATTTGCGTTCAAAATATTCTGATGGTTTGTCTCTAGCTCAGTAGCAAGAGGCTATACATTTATTGATTAAAAGAGTTCAAACAAACGTTTTTGCCTAAGACATTACAAATATTAAAACTGGAAAACTTGTTAGTAAACAACTTCGTAGCCTTAGTCCGTTTCTAGATAGTCGTGATTTGTTGAGGGTGGGTGGTAGCCTACGTAACTCAGAGTTATCGCATGATGCAAAATTTTCAATGTTGCTTCCTCGGTCGCATCGGTTGACTGAAATTATTATATTAGATTGTCATGAAAGACATTTACATTCTGGAAATCGAACAACTCAATTTTTACTAACTCAAAATTTTTGGGTCTTGTCCGCAAAGAGGGCTATTCGGCAATGTTTGAAATACTGCATTCGTTGTTTTCGTGTAAACCCTGTGGCTCTAAGCCTCCCTATGGGGGATTTACCAGCTTCTAGGTTAACTTTAGGTAAGGCGTTTTTACATACGGGAGTCGACTTTGGTGGACCGTTCTCTGTCACGATGAATTGATGTCGTGGTGCAAAATCATTGAAAGCGTACATTTGCTTATTTATTTGTTTCAGCACTAAAGCCATCCATTTGGAACTAGTGTCTAGCTTGTTGACATACGCTTTCTTGGGTGCTTTACGTCGATTTATTGCCCGAAGAGGCAAATGTATTCAAATCCATTGTGATAATGGTACTAATTTCGTTGGGGCCTCTCGTGAGATCTCTTAATTGATGTGCCATTCGGCAGGCGTTGAGGGAATCGAATTTGTGTTTAATCCTCCTGCTGCTCTTCATTTTGGTGGGTTGTGGGAGGCCGGGATTAAATCAGTAAAATCTCATTTAAAAAGAATTATCGGTGAACAAATTTTGTCGTTTGAAGAATTCTTGACGGTATTGATTCAAATCGAAGCGATTCTCAACTCACGTCCACTATGCGCACTGAGTTGCGAACCGTATGACTTTTCGTATTTGACCCCGGGTCATTTTCTTAATGTTGAACCAGTTTCGGTGTTACCAGATCCAGATTTGTTGTCCATAAACCCCTCTCGTTTGAATCGCTGGCAATTGTTGCAGCAAATGCAACAAGGGTTTTGGAAGAAATGGAGTGCTGAATACCTGCACACGTTGCAGCAGAAAGGTAAGTGGTTGAGGAATTCCGCTACCTTACCTATTGATTCGTTTGTTATCTTAAAGGAAGATAATAGCCCCTCTCTACAGTGGCGTTTAGGAAGTGTAGTAGATGTTCACCCTGGTAGGGACGGTATCCTTCGGGTAGCTACAGTCAAGACATGCCAAGGATTAGTTAAACGCCCCCTGTGAAACTATGTTTACTGCCGTTGCTTAATATTTAGTGGTATGTACACATATATTCACTTATATAAGTTTGTCGGTTTAGGTTTCTTAGTTAATAGCTATAATTATTTTTAATTATAAAATAAATTAATTTATACTTATTTTGGTGGGCGGGATGTTTGGTCTCTTTGTCACACGTTTGCGTGGTTAATTTTAAGTTACTTTAAATTCTTAGTTGTAAATCAAATCCTAAAGCTGTCATCCCTTATCCCGCTACATCCTGTCTTAAAAATTCCTTGTGCATGTGTAAATAAGTTGAAAAAAGGGGTAGTGCACAAACACTCTCTCATCGATATCGAAGCAGACAGTCGGTTCTTCGTTCGGTAAAAGTGAGTTTGTCAAGTGCCGCCGACTTTATCGATAGACCCCTAAAAAACACAGTGCAAGTTCAAAGTAACACGTACTATATTCTCGAATACAGTCCACTTAGCTGAAGAGTAAGTAACTACATCTTAGAACTATAAAACAACGCGGAGGTAAGTCGATATAGAAATTTATAAGACCCCTCGCGCTGAACATAGGGTATATTTTTGTAAAACAATAGAAGGGGAAAGCGCACAAGATATTTAAAATAAAGATTGGCATAAGATCGTGTTGTATTTAACAAAAAACGTAGCTGCTATATTCGAAAACAACAAACAGAAACAAGGAAAAATTGTTGAAAGTATATATGTGTGTGGAAGCACAGCACTGTAGGGTTATGAAATGGGGACAGTAGGAGAAACAGACAGGAAAAAGGTAGAAACCTTTTGGAATGTGGTGCTTCAGATGTATGAGGATGATAGCATGGACAGACAAAGTTAATATCAAAGAGGTTTTAGAAAAAGTAGGAGAATAAAAGAAATAAGAAAAATATAAGGATATAAGGATGTTCTAAGGCATTTTTTGGGGAGTAGTGTATGCTATATTACAAACAGAGATAGGAAAAAGAGAGGTAAATGTAGACCTAAATCAGACTATTGCATGCAGATAGTGAAAGATATAGGATGTGGGAATTTCAGAGAAATGTATGGGTTAGCTCAGAATAGAAAACAATGCTCCTTCGTGCATTGTCGAAAGTAGTAAAACGATTTTGTTTTTTTTTAGGCATATAGGAAACTAGAGTTTTCTTTTTATCGAAACAAAAAAGTGACGAATTTGGATTTCTATTCTTTACCTCTAACATTTCTCTGGGATTCTCTTTTTTATTTTTACGCAATGTTCCAATTAGAGTTAACTTGTTTGGATCTTTTAGTAACTCATCTGCAAGTCCTATGGAGGTAAACCAGTTATCTATAGTGAGGTTTCTGTTAGTGCCATATACCGATTTTGATAGTTCTGTTACATAATACGTTCCCAGGGGGCGGCCATTATTTGGTGTTTTCTTTCCCAAATATGGACTGGCATCTATCATATACTTTGATGAAGAATCACACATCATTACAATCTTTATGCCTTACTTATTAGTCTTGTTTGGCATGTACATACGAAATGGACATCGCCCGCGAAATTCTAATAGTTGTTCATCTATAGTTAGATAAGATGATGGTGTATAGGAGGTCCTACATGTCTCTTTAAAAATATCCCATATTTCACGTATATGTGCAAAAGGATCATTTATCTTTCTCTCTTCCCGTGTTTCTTTTTCGTCAAATCTAAGACAATTTATCAAAAAATTAAAACGCTCACAACTCATACACGCTTTATAGAAAGTTCCAGAGATATTACTGTCAAACATATGCCTTGAAGATAAATGATTGTCTTTTTTAGCAGCTGCAAGTATTAGTACTGCAAACAAAGCCATAAGTTCATCGTTGGCGAGTGATGAAACATTAGCATGCCCTGTTGTGTATTTTTCAGCTTGTTTGGTTATTTCATCATTTGTATATTGAAGAATAGTTTCTATAATGTTCTCAGAAAAAAAATGAAGAAAGTATTCATCAATTACTGTTACGTTATCATTGAACAATTTGGTAGTGGTTGACAATAAACACCGAGTAGTGCGGGTATCCTACAGTTTTCAGTGAAACATTATATACCGACAGTGAAAGTGCGTAAACAGTCGCATTCGAACCCTTGCAGAAGACGGTTGTATGAGAGCTTTTGAAAGCGACACCGACACCCGGACGAGCGTGTTCTTGGTTGTTCGAAAGCTTTTGTGTGTGAACTTTTATTGCCCACAGCGGCACAGGACTTAAGGTATTTATACCCTTCATTAAGTAGTTTGGTGTAGTTGTTTTTAGTTATTACATAACCGCTCCGCCGCCATTGGTATTGCTACAAAAAGCAATTGGTCCTTCCCTATAATTAGCATATTTATATCACTCCTTTATCATCCCAATAAGCCAATTACATTATACTTTGTAGCTTCACCCTTGGTGCCAGCCATAAAATGAATAATATTTCGAGCACCCGTTCTTTTGGACATTTTAGGTATTACGGTTGACCACTTATAACCGTTTTTTCCTTTCAGTCGTCTTTTATTCAGACGGATAATATAGTTAGTATTTCGTGAAATAGCAGGTAAATGAATACTATTATTACTATATGATGCACTGTTATCAGTATGCTCAGGGATTTGTGAATCTTCACTACCACCTACTTCATGTAAATCTTCTGTATTTTGTGTTATTTCCGGATTATATTCACCATCGCTATTTTCACTGGAATCAGGCACTTCGACTTCAACGTTGTCTTCTTCCCAGTCACTACCGCTATCCTCGAAAGGTTCAGGATCACTTTCTTCTCCATTCATAATCCTTTGAACAATAGCTTCCAATTCTTCATCAGACAGTTGTTTTTTAGATGCCATTTTTCTAAGGAATATTTATTTTATACTAAAGTTAACAAAATGTGCAATACCATACTTACAGCAAGTCAAGACAGTACTCAAATATAATAATTCATAAAAAAACAGAAAATCATTAATTATAACGGAAATACGGGACTTTCGTAATTCTTACGACGGCTGTGCAGAATATATAAGATCGGGAACAAATTTTTCACACATGAACTCACTAATGCTTACTATGACACTGAAGAGGAAGGTACTGAACGTATCAAACATGAATGTATATCGGAAATATCCGAAAGGCACCGAAATAAATTGACAGTCGTAAATTTTACGAATGTCCAGTATTCTAGGGTTAAATAAAACAACGTTTATAATTGACTTCAGATTTTGATTTGTATGAATTATCGAAGTGCATTAGAGCACTCAAATTACAATTTAAACCATTCAGTCTTTTCTCTAAAAGTTTATAGTATTTATTCTTTAATTTTTTTAAATTTTAAATCAATGGTAAAATAGGTTGGTAAGTTATTAAATACTGTATTAATTTATCTTTATATTATATGTGCCCTTGAATATTCGGATGGTTTCAGTAAAATGATCGTTAACTTCCCATTCGTTTATGAATTCAAGCTCATTTACCCTATCAACCTTTTTTATTCCTCACGTGTAGATTGCATAATCAACCCCAGAGATCCGGAAGTGAGGTTATACGAGATAATATGTCTTGAATTTTTGTTTCATGATAGCTAAACGCTATCTTGATTTAAACTTTAGAAACTTTATTATTTATTACTCAAGTTTCAAATTTAGGATATGGGCTTTGCTTTGTTTAACGTCAAATTTATACGAAACTTATTTTACGAACGGGATTTCTGCGAACCGCTTTCTCGCATTTATACGTGCCGCAACTTTCTCAAATTGCTCAAAATATTTGTACAAAGAGAATCGGAGATAACAAGCTAAAGTAACTCTAAAACAAAATTCCACACCTTTCTGTGTTTGTTTGCGGGTACAGCGGAATAAAACCAGTTTACGATTAGGATATCTTTCTTTAAATACAGACGAACAAGCGATTTGTCTTGTAATGAAGTCACAAACCAAATAATTCCATGTACTACGGTCGCGGTCTGTCTTAAAAGCAAACAAATTTCTTGTAATTAACCGGCGCAACAATCAAGTAGGTGTTTATTGTTCATTTATCGTAATTTGTCGCAATCGAAAAGCAAGCAAGCGACACACATACGTACGTACGTACGTAGCACGACATGCACTCGCTCGCTCGAATGTAAATGTAATTTACAGGTTTACAAGACTCCGGCAATATATTTTATTCAAAAAAAAAAAGAAACGAAACCGGCGAATAACAGATATGTTGTATTACAACGAAGATACAGTTCTAAGGAGATGAAAGGAAGTTTTTTAAAGTCAAGTTCTCCGATGCCGCTGCTCCAGCTATTATAAAAGCTGTTCAGATAGGCGTTCCGCTGGAACAACGCCCGGCTCGGCTCTTGTTCCGATCGAAACGTTGGTTTTATTACGGCCGTCCCGGATTTTAGACCGTGCCGTGCCGAAACGCTTTGCGGAGGTCTACCATGTGTTGCGGTCCCCTCTTGCCCCGTCTAATGGCCGACGAACGAGTGTCAATTCACCGCAAGAGGTTCACGTTCGGTCGTGTAATGTACATTAGGATAGGTGGTGTTTGATTACTGCTGCTTGGTGTCGTTTGGTTCGGTTTGCCTTTGTACGAAACAAAGTATTCGTGGTACACGTTACGTTAGATCTTGTATTAAAAATACCGAGCATAGGATTGTTTGAAATAAATGCGCTTTGAGGGTTAACGCGATTGTTTACCCGCGATCATTCTTTATTAAATCAAACAAAAACATCGAAATTTCCAGCCCACTACGAGCCTCCGTTCCACGCTAATACAGAAACACGTTTAATGTTCATAGAAATAACTCTACCTCCTGTGATTTATTAACGAACAATAAAGCTTAAAATCTTTCCTTGTTAACATTTAACACTTTATTGCCTCCTATTTTTACGACGCCAATGTAATTATCGAAGTTAACTCGCTCACGTTCTCTTGTTCTTAAAATATCGTTGCTCCAGAAAATTGGATAAATTCCTTTGTTAGCGGTTTCCGTTCCGTGTTTACGTATACTTTGATACGATGAGTCGGAAATGCCGCCGTCTATTTAAGATGAATCATTCTATGAAATTTTTAATTGGAGATGAATTTAGTAGGCTGTGACTGTGAGATAAATGCCAATTATAAATCAATGAGAAAAACTTTTTTATTTTTAAGTGAAGAAATACTTTTATGTCATGAAACTGATCCAATTCGTTGTCGAACGGATAACGATCAATTCGATTCGAATATCAAGCCCAACCGAGTTATAAACTACCCACAAATCACATCGTAACTTTATTTGACATGAAAATCTGCTCGTTGTGTCGAATTTCTCTTAAGCTTTTATACGGAATTGTTAGTAGCTTGCTTGGAAAAGCCTTTTTGTGCCTTTTAGTACAACGATCTATACAAAACACCTCTTTCTATTAGCTCAGTTAACTTAGCACCTCACAATTTAAAATTGTGTCGACAATACTAGCGCAGCTTAATATCTACCGCTTCTCTTACAAAAGCTAGCGCATCAAAATTATTATATTTACGGGAGTAAACGGACGGAGGGGGAGGGTGCGTGTGTGTGAGTGTGTGCGCGCGCGCGTGTGTGTATGCGCGCGTACATGCGCGCGCGCGTGCGCGTGCGTGCGTGCATGGGTGCGTGCGCGCGCGCGTGTGTGTGTATGCACTAAATATCATTTGAATCCCCCATGTTGAAAGAACTTAATTATACTGCTAACGCTAGTTACTTGGAGCTAGCACACCTCTAGAAATAGCTAACGCAGGCATAGCAACTACATCATCTTCAGTCCTGGAACTGAATAGACGCGTACTTCCGTTGTTTCCTATATTGAACTAACCTATACGTTTCTCTGAAATCCTCCCAGCCTACATCTTTCACTACCTGCGAGCAATAGTTTGATCTAAGCCTACCTTTACCTCTATTTTTTGTACCTCTGCTTGTAATATAGTCCATACTATTCTTCGATTGCTTTAGAATGTGTTCTATCCTTCTAATTCTCATATTTCTTGTTTTCCACGGAAATCTTTCTTCCCTTACTTCTAAAACCTCTTTGTTAGAATCTTGTCTGTCCATACTATCATCATTATACATCTAAAGCACCACATTTCAAATTCTACCTATTTCCTGTCTGCTTCTCCTAGTGTTCGTTCCTTTATCATCACACAGTACCGTGCTCTACTCACATATTCTTTAAACAATTCTTTCCTTGCTTTTATGTTTGTTGTCTTCAAACTTAATCCCGACACAGTCCGCTTGAAAAATGTTAGGCGAGCATTTTTCGCAAAAATACACCCTCGTTCGAATGAGAGGTAAAATGGAGGTCCCGTGTGTGAGTGTTGTCACGCACGTTAAAGATCCCTACCTTGCTTGGAACAGCAAGGATTCGGCCAAATTCTAAATTTTCCAGGTAAAAAAAAACTCGCTTCCTGGCCAATGTAGTACCTTCGGGTGGAGCATTGCAAAAATCAAATGTTTTCAAACATAGCCGCTGCTCTTTTTTGTTATAGATACAGCACGGCACCATTTTTATTGTTATCTAAATATGTACCCTATTTCACCTATATTCAGTGGTATGTGAAGAGGAGTAGCTCCGTGGTGTAGTTGGTACACGTGTAACCACTATGCCCCAGTTTCCAGATTCAAATCCCGACACGGTCCGCTTGAAAAATGTTAGGCGAGCATTCTTCACGAAAATACACCCTCATTCGGAAAAAAGCTAAAACGGAGGTCCCGTGTGTGTGTTTTCGTACACGTTAAAAATCCCAACCTTGGTTGCAACAGCAAGCGTTCTGCAAAATTCAAAATTTCCAGGTTAAAAAAAAACTTCTTTCTTGGCCAAAATAGTACCTTCGGTTAGCATTGGAAAAAATCAAATGTAGGGCATGTAAAGGAAGTTAAACAACCTACAGCTATCAAGATTCCTCATCACTTTACCGTTCGCCGAATTAATATTTTTCCAATGACTTTTTTCGCACAATCAACAGTAGTTGAGAATAGTGTCAAACCAACACCTGCAGTTACTTATTTTCATCATCAGATTTAAGGAAAATAATTTTTTTTCATTAGATTTTCTGTCTTGGAGCTGGTTGGACACGCACTCCTATTGATTTTTATTCTGAGATAGTCTACACATTTCTCTGAAATTACCACAGCCTACATATTTGACTATCTGTGTGCAATAGTATAACCTAGATCTACTTCTACCTCTCTTTTTCCTATCTCTGCTTTTAATATATTCCACACTATTCCCTCAAGCCTTAGTATGTGGCCTATCATCCTATCTCTTCCGTGCTTTACTATTTTTCACATATTTCTCTCCTACCCTACTATTTCTATAACCTCTTTATTCTTAACTTTGTCTATCCATGATAACTTCATCATACGTCTGTAGCACCAAATTTCAAAGGCTTCTATTTTATTCTTTCCGCTACTCCTACCGTCCAAGTTTCACAACCGTACAGTGTTGTGCTCCGCACATATGCTTTCAGCAATCTTTTCCTTGTTTCTTTTTGTTGTCTTTGAACATAGTAGTTGCTTTTTCTTGTTAAATGCAACATAACCCTGTGCTAATTTTTGTTTTATATCGTTTTCATTTTTTCCATCCTGAGTTATTTGACTTCCTGATTATCAGAAATCCCTAACCTCTTGTAAGTTCTCGTTACCTACTAGTATTACTGTTTTTGATTTGTTTTTGCCTCTTTTACATACCAGTACCTTAGTTTTATTTTTGTTAATTTTCATACAGTATTTCTCTGTTAGAACTGTTTCCATATCATTAAGAGCAGCTTCTAATTCTTCCTTGCTAGATGTAATACCGTTATATCATTTGCCAATCTAATTATATTAATATTCTTTCCCTGCATAATAATTTCAAATGTCTTTCTGCAATTGGCAGTATTCATTGCTTCTTCGATGTACAAGTTAAAACTTAATCGGGATAAGACACATCCCTGTCTCACACATTTCCTAATATTTACTTATCTCCGTTCCTGCTCTAATTATATCACCGCTGTTTGCTATATACTATTCGTCAAGCCTTAAAACTCATTCCAATCTTTTTGAGTATTTTGAACATGTTTTTCCATTTTACTTTGTCGACAACTTACAACTTACAACTTACAACTCACAACTTACAACTTACAACTTACAACTTACAACTTACAACTTACTATTTACTATTTACTATTTACTATTTATTATTTACTATTTACTATTTACTATTTACTATTTACTATTTACTATTTACTATTTACTATTTACTATTTACTATTTACTATTTACTATTTACTATTTACTATTTACTATTTACTATTTACTATTTACTATTTACTATTTACTATTTACTATTTACTATTTACTATTTACTATTTACTATTTACTATTTACTATTTACTATTTACTATTTACTATTTACTATTTACTATTTACTATTTACTATTTACTATTTACTATTTACTATTTACTATTTACTATTTACTATTTACTATTTACTATTTACTATTTACTATTTACTATTTACTATTTACTATTTACTATTTACTATTTACTATTTACTATTTACTATTTACTATTTACTATTTACTATTTACTATTTACTATTTACTATTTACTATTTACTATTTACTATTTACTATTTACTATTTACTATTTACTATTTACTATTTACTATTTACTATTTGCTATTGCTATTTGCTATTTGCTATTGCATTTGCTATTTGCTATTTGCTGTTGCTATTTGCTATTTGCTATTTGCTATTTGCTATTGCTGTTGCTTTTACTATTTACTATTTACTATTTACTATTTACTATATACTATTTACTATTTACTATTTACTAATTACTATTTACTATTAAATATTTACTATTTACTATTTACTATTTACTATTTACTATTTACTATTTACTATTTACTATTTACTATTTACTATTTACTATTTACTATTTACTATTTACTATTTACTATTTACTATTTACTATTTACTATTTACTATTTACTGTTTACTGTTTACTGTTTACTGTTTACTGTTTACTGTTTACTGTTTACTATTTACTATTTACTATTTACTATTTACTATTTACTATTTACTATTTACTATTTACTATTTACTATTTACTATTTACTATTTACTATTTACTATTTACTATTTACTATTTACTATTTACTATTTGCTATTTGCTATTTGCTATTTGCTATTTGCTATTTGCTATTTGCTATTTGCTATTTGCTATTTGCTATTTGCTATTTGCTATTTGCTATTTGCTATTTGCTATTTACTATTTACTATTTACTATTTACTATTTACTATTTACTATTTACTATTTACTATTTACTATTTACTATTTACTATTTACTATTTACTATTTACTATTTACTATTTACTATTTACTATTTACTATTTACTATTTACTATTTACTATTTACTATTTACTATTTACTATTTACTATTTACTATTTACTATTTACTATTTACTATTTACTATTTACTATTTACTATTTACT
This sequence comes from Platerodrilus igneus, assembly GCA_036346225.1. Taxonomy (NCBI): domain Eukaryota; kingdom Metazoa; phylum Arthropoda; class Insecta; order Coleoptera; family Lycidae; genus Platerodrilus; species Platerodrilus igneus. The sequence goes on along the minus strand of JARFIW010001397.1, from coordinate 200,723 downwards.
ATTTACTATTTACTATTTACTATTTACTATTTACTATTTACTATTTACTATTTACGATTTACGATTCACCATTTACCATTCACCATTCACCATTCACCATTCACCATTCACAATTCACCATTCACCATTCACCATTCACCATTCACCATTCACCATTCACCATTCACCATTCACCATTCATTATTCTCCATTCGCCATTCGCTATTCGCCATTCGCCATTCGCCATCCGCCATCCGCCATCCGCCATCCGCCATCCGCCATCCGCCATCCGCCATCCGCCATCCGCCACCCGCCACCCGCCACCCGCCATCCGCCATCCGCCATCCGCCATCCGCCATCCGCCATCCGCCATCCGCCATCCGCCATCCGCCATCCGCCATCCGCCATCCGCCATCCGCCATCCGCCATCCGCCATCCGCCATCCGCCATCCGCCATCCGCCATCCGCCATCCGCCATCCGCCATCCGCCATCCGCCATCCGCCATCCGCCATCCGCCATCCGCCATCCGCCATTCGCCATTCGCCATTCGCCATTCGCCATTCGCCATTCGCCATTCGCCATTCGCCATTCGCCATTCGCCATTCGCCATTCGCCATTCGCCATTCGCCATTCGCCATTCGCCATTCGCCATTCGCCATTCGCCATTCGCCATTCACCATTCACCATTCACCATTCACCATTCACCATTCACCATTGACCATTCACCAGTAACCATTTACCATTTACCATTTACCATTTACCATTTACCATTTACTATTTACCATTTACCCTTTACCCTTTACCGTTTACTATTTTCCGTTTTCCGTTTACAGTTTACCGTTTACTGTTTACCGTGTACCGTTTACCGTTTACCGTTTACCGTTTGCCGTTCACCGTTTGCCGGTTACCGTTGACCGTTTATCGTTCACCGTTTGCCGGTTACCGTTCACCGTTCACCGTTCACCGTTCACCGTTCGCCGTTCGCCGTTCAATGTCCACTGTCCACTGTCCACTGTCCACTGTCCACTGTCCACTGTCCACTGTCCACTGTCCACTGTCCACTGTCCACTGTCCACTGTCCACTGTCCACTGTCCACTGTCCACTGTCCACTGTCCACTGTCCACTGTCCACTGTCCACTGTCCACTGTTCACTGTTCCCTGTCCACTGTCCACTGACCACTGTCCACTGTCCACTGCCCACTGTACGCTGTCCGCTGTCCGCTGTCCGCTGTCGGCTGTGCGCTGTCCGCTGTGCGCTGTCCGCTGTCCGCTGTCCGCGGTCCGCTGTCCGCGGCGTCGCCGTGGATCAATGTAGTAAGCGTAAGACTACGGATCCCAAGGTCCCGGGTTCAAATTCCGACACGGCCGACTGCTTGGAAAATGGCAGGTGAGCATTTTTCACAAATATTACGCCCTCGTTCGGATGAGAGGTTAAATGGAGGTCCCGTGTGTGAGTGTTGTCACGCACGTTAAAGATCCCTACCTTGCCTGGAACGGCAAGGGTTCGGCAAAATTCTAAATTTCCAGGCAACAAAAAACTCGCCTCCTGGCCAATGTAGTACCTTCGGGTGGAGCATTGGAAATGTAAATGAACGGTCCGCTCTCCGCTAGGGATAACATCAATCAAACCCTATTTTAAGTTTTTGTTTCAATTGTTAAATTTTTATTTAGGATGTGTTAATTTTGAAGTTAGAATAGTTAGGAGCACGTTTATATTTTCGCGTTTGAACCCAGTGTAGTACCTTCGGGTGGAGCATTGGGGACGTGGCCGCAAGCATAGCGGCCCTTAATTAAATTATAATGTCCGCTGTCCACTGTACGCTGTCCGCTGTCCGCTGTCGCTGTTCGTCGTTCGCCGTTTGCTGTTCGCCGTTCGCCGTTCACCATTCGCCGTTCCCCGTTTGCCGTTCGCTGTTCGCTATTCGCTATGCGCTATTCGCTATTCGCTATTCGCTATTCGCTATTCACTAATCACTAATCACTAATCAATATTCATTATCTACTATTCACTATTCACTGTTCATTGTTCACTGTTCACTATTCACTATTCACTATTCACTATTCACTATTCACTATTTACTATTTACGATTTACGATTTACGATTTACGATTTACGATTTACGATTTACGATTTACGATTTACGATTTACGATTTACGATTTACGATTTACGATTTACGATTTACGATTTACGATTTACGATTTACGATTTGATTTACGATTTACGATTTACGATTTACGATTTACGATTTACGATTTACGATTTACGATTTACGATTTACGATTTACGATTTACGATTTACGATTTACGATTTACGATTTACGATTTACGATTTACGATTTACGATTTACGATTTACGATTTACGATTTACGATTTTACGATTTACGATTTACGATTTACGATTTACGATTTACGATTTACGATTTACGATTTACGATTTACGATTTACGATTTACGATTTACGATTTACGATTTACGATTTACGATTTACGATTTACGATTTACGATTTACGATTTACGATTTACGATTTACGATTTGATTTCGATTTACGATTTACGATTTACTGATTTACGATTTACGATTTACGATTTACGATTTACTTTGATTTACGATTTACGATTTACGATTTACGATTTACGATTTGATTTACGATTTACGATTTACGATTTACGATTTGATTTACGATTTACGATTTACGATTTACGATTTACGATTTACGATTTACGATTTACGATTTACGATTTACGATTTACGATTTACGATTTACGATTTGATTTACGATTTACGATTTACGATTTACGATTTACGATTTACGATTTACGATTTACGATTTACGATTTACGATTTACGATTTACGATTTACGATTTGATTTACGATTTACGATTTACGATTTACGATTTACGATTTACGATTTACGTTAGATTTACGATTTACGATTTACGATTTACGATTTACGATTTACGATTTACGATTTACGATTTACGATTTACGATTTACGATTTACGATTTACGATTTACGATTTACGATTTACGATTTACGATTTACGATTTACGATTTACGATTTACGATTTACAAATTTACGACTTACGCCCACGACTCACGACTCGCGACTTGCGACTCGTGACTTGCGCCTCCCGACTTGCGACTTGCAACTTGAACCTTGCGACTTACGACTTACGACTTATGACTTACGACTTACGACTTACGACTTACGACGTACGACGTACGACGTACGACTTACGACTTACGATTTACGACTTACGTTGTACGATGTACGTTTTACGATGTACGATCCACCATCTATGATCTACGTTCTCCGATCTATAATCTACGATCCACGATCCACGATCTACGCTCTACGATCTTCGATCAACGACCACGATCTACGATCTACGATCTACGATCTACGATCTACGATCTACGATCTACGATCTACGATCTACGATCTACGATCTACAATCTACGATCTACGATCTACGATCTACTATCTACGATCTACGATCTACTATCTACGATCTACTATCTACGATCTACTATCTACGATCTACGATCTACGATCTACGATCTACGATCTACGATCTACGATCTACGATCTACGATCTACGATCTACGATCTACGATCTACGATCTACGATCTACGATCTACGATCTACGATCTACGATCTACGATCTACTATCAACGATCTACGATCAACGATCTACGATCAACGATCTACGATCTACGATCTACAATCTACGATCTACGATCTACGATCTACGATCTACGATCTACGATCTACGATCTACGATCTACGATCTACGATCTACGATCTACGATCTACGATCTACGATCTACGATCTACATTCTACGATCTACTCGCAACTCGCAACTCGCTATTCGCAACTCGCTACTCGCATTTGCATTTTGTAATTCGCAACTGGCAGCACGCAATTCGCAGTTACAATAATAATTCAATAATTAAATCGTAACTTCCCTCGAAAACATCTATTTGTAGATAAGTAAATCACATTAATGTTATTTTTCCTCGAAACATTTATCTGTCAATCAGAGAACCAGAAAAAGAAATAACTACATTGCACTTGTGTAGGAAAGTCTTTTGGTGAACTCGTACATCTACGCGTATTATATTACTTTAACAAGCGAATCACGACCAACAAATGGGAAATTCGGTTATGGTGTTTTCAACTACATGAATGGATGTCATCGTGTCTACAACGAGATAAGAAATATATACAATCAACCTTGTGAAATTATAACAACGCGTTGGGTAAATTGCCTAACCTCTCGCACCGAAACTATAAAAATGTAACATACCAATTATAATTTATATTAGACACGGAGTAACGATAAGTGAACGAGAAATAACCTTGCAGAAAACACGTATATAACTCATTGTAATATTTCCAGAAACAAATGTTACTGATAATCGAATGTCACATTTTCAATGCTATATCAAAATAAAGTAGATGGAAGCATTTCTAAATTACAATTAAATATTTTAATAAAATCCTACAGGGCGACGAATAAGCAATGGTATAGAATTGAGAAAGCGGTTGAAATTGTTAATACATACTCAAATGACTGTGAAAAGAAAGTAAAAATGTGAAATTTAATTACGTAAGAACAATACGCAAGTACAGAAAAATGCACATAACAGTTGGTAGACAAAAACTGATTGATAGGTTCTGGTGGCACCTCATCTTTCAGACGCTTTAGAATGATAAGTACAAAATTTTTGCATTTAAGAGTTATTTAGGTTACAGTAGGTAAATTCGAGATGTTATTTGCATAATTTCTGGTATCTTCTAGTATAGTTTAGAAATTTTGAATATGTACATAAATTGCCGTCGTGCATATTGGAGTTCAGTTCTGATTAAAGCCCTGATTACAATATGTTCTAGTTTAAAACTTTGAAAAGCGTGATATAAATTACTGTTGATATAAATTATTGTAGTATTAATATAAACTAATAATTAATTCTTGGATTAATTGTAGTGCTTCGATAGTAATTTAAAAGATAGCATCGTAGTGTTAAAAAGCTGGTAATTGTACTGTTAGCGATTAGTTGAAAATAAACCGTTGGGAGAAGTTTTGTCAAATTTTATCGTGAAACTAAAAGTCGTTGAAAAGGCTTGTATCATTTGTCTAAAAGAACTATTCTTTTTGCATTAGTTTTCGTTACATTATTCTGTCGTAGAATTTTGATCGTGTACATAGATAGTTTCTTTACATTCATCGCAGTAATTTCCTCCTCCATCTCTTCCAAACTAACCCTTGCCACAAGCATTATCATCCAATTTACTTTTACCCGTTGCAGCCGATTCGTTTTAATGTACCAGTCGGCACCTACTTATTGTCCTTTTTTAATATGAACACTTACTGGCAATTTTTCCTTATTTCAGTTATTAAATTATTCAACACTCGACTAAATTACTAGCCTACTCAGTGCAAATCATCCTTAAGTGAATGCCGAAGGCATTCGTTTAGCGTAAGTTATAACGAAAAATGAACCACAATTTGAAAAAAAAGCGGAAGAGGAAAGTACAAAGAGCAGATATATTTTTAAATGACAGAAGTGCTTGCTAACAAGATTCTAAAGGAAATGTTATCTTAATAGACAGAAAGCGTGGTAGAACAGTGTAAAAGAAGCAAACTCGAAAACGATGAAAAAAGCGCAAACATTGTACATAACTGCATTAAACAAATCTACTCATAATCCAGCAGGAAGGGAATACGTGCGAGATAAGTGAATCATGTAAATTAATAATCCGGATGTGGGGTAGAACTGTTTAGAGATAGCTTATTGAGAAAGCTGTTTTTTAAGTATGAAACTCTATGCAATAGAACCTAGCACTTATCCTACGTGTTTTTGTAAAATGTATGAGGTTTCACTTCCTTAACTATTTGTTTTCTGAGTAATTTATCACTCCATTTACCTATCTATAACTCTGATAAGATTATCTAATAATTTAATAGTGTTTACAAAAGCTTTTAAGCGATTATTTTAAGTTAAAAAACAAAGTTTAATAAACAATTATTTAATGATTTAATTAACGTTGAGTTGTTGGTGGACTCGAGTGCACAATAGCACTAGCATCTTTACCCTTGTCTATTTTATTTTTCATTATTCAAAGGTATTCTGTGCCATTTTAAATCTCAACGAAAGTGCTGTTTTTTTATTGTTTAATGTCTGGAATTGAAAAGGTGAATATACCCGCGTTGCTTTGAAATTTAAGAATTAGTAAGAGTATATATATATATATATATATATATATATATATATATATATATATATTGCTGTGGTTCCGGAGATTAAAGGTTTAAAAATCGAGCGTGAGTCATTAAATACTTTTCAAAAAAAAGTATTTAATGTTCACAACAAAAAAAAAATTTCTTACCCTGATTCTTCTGCTGCAACAATCTTTCGCAGCTTCCCTGGCTAGCTCAGCTGTGCCTCTTTTCGGATACCTAAATTTACAATCATTCTTCCCTTCCACTCACACATCATTCAATAAAATCACAAAAAAATACAACAATCATACAATCTTTATTTACCGCTATTTACAATTAATTATTCACAGATAAGTACAGTTTGGTACTCTAGTTACAACTCAATCAGTGCTATTTTTGTAAAGTCCTTGTTTTAAGTTTTTATTAGTAAACACATTTAATACAATAAGAGTAAATGGGCCCCAAATAATACCTTATATTTATTGCACACTGGAGTATGGTGAGCTCATAATAACCCAGTTTATTAATGTATGCCTTTCACCTTGCATAAAATTACTACAAAACAAATAAACCCATGTACCCTTAACAATCCAATTTAAATTCGTAATGAAATTTAGTAAGCTTTACACACACCCTTTTTTTTCAATATTTAAAATACCCTCATAATTGTCAAGTACACATATCTTTTTCAATACGTTAAATAAACATTAATAACCATCAAAGTTCACTCACACATCACAAATAATTCCAACAGTTTATCAAATAAGAGCAAATTCAAATGAGTTACCTGGAAAATGCCTCAAGTCTCCATCTTCTTTGATGATGCACTAGAACCGCTTGGCTTCGTGACTATGCGCTCTGATCTTCCAGAACCCTTGGCTTTGTGATTATGCGCTCTGATCCTCCAGACAGATGATAACCAAGCGCCTTGCTACCATTTACCATACCATCATCGCATACATATTCACGTACATTATACTTGTGTTTATTGATTTATTAGCTTGTTATGGTATTAGTTGGACCTCGGTTAATTTAATTCACTCGACACTACACCCCTTAATAACTACAAGGCCTCAACTTACCACGTTATGAGTGCTAATACTATTTTTACTGAATTATACAATTTTCAATACTCACAAGCTTCTCCTATAACCTCGGTTGATTAGTATACATAGTCTAAAGCGATGAAAATACAAAGAGAGATCAGAATACAAAGAGGACGCTATTAATTCCCTTATAGTATTTATACAATTCAAAATGCCTCTCTCGGCCACACTTTACGCGAAATACTTCATTTAAAATAATATTTCTGCAAATTTTAATCTAACTGACTTGAAGCTCCCAGAAATTTACCTTGTGGACACACAATATAATCCGAAAAACTGCATTTACTTGTCGCGTGTTCGTCCGTTGTAAGACTATCTATTTCAACCAATGTTACAGTTCTGTGTCGTCATAAAACTTCGCCTGTAATATTTTTATCCCTGTCTTATGCATATTAGATGTCGCGTTGCAACCCCACTTGAGTTATATAAAATCGATATTGCTGACCGCGTCCACGTGGATACGAACGTGCGTTTTGAAACCAATGCTTTTATATCCGTCTCTATCCGTAGCATATTATTGATCGTGCATCCCCTCTGCTCTTTAAGAAACTTTGTTATTTTGTTTATTGAAAGCAACCGACGGTTGGAAATATATTCTTTGAAGCCCGTGTTATTATGTTTATAAATTCGACGAAGGTAACCTTTTCAAACATGCAAGTGTTCTTAATTATCGACCGTTTAAAATAACAATTCTCGGAGCTTATTTTCACGGTATTCGATACAACTGACGTCCTCGCTTGTTACAACGAACCTTTGCTTCGGGATTATCGATTTTCTATACCCCGGTGCGTTTTCTATTGCTATTACACGTTGAATTAAAATATATTAAATTAATTATGCGTTTCTATTTGTTTTAAAACTGGTTTTTTATGAACCCATTACTTTTCAATCCTTAATTATAAAAATACGTCAATACTTATTCATTTAAATTAAATCAATGAAATAAATTTTGCGCGTAAATAAATTGTTTGTTTCCCTATACAGGGTGTATTTAACCCTTTGAATCCATAACAATATATATATATATATATATATATATATATATATATACTCTGGTGATTATTAAATGCAAGCAGCATTTCTTCTTTATTCATCATTAGGTCTTCAGTCCTGCAACTGATTACACGCGTACCTTCATTGTTTCCTATTCTGTGTTAACCTACACATTTCCACAGCCTACATATTTCACTTTCTGAATGCAATATTCTAATCTAGGTCTACATCTACCTCTCTTTTTCTTCTTTTTCTGCTTCTGATATATCCCGCACTATTCCCTCATGCCTTAGAACGCGTCCTATATCTCCTATTCTTTTACTGTTTTCCATAGATATCTTTCTTCCCCTACTATTTCTAGAACATCTTTGTTTTTACCTTTGTCTGTCTATCATACCTTCATCATACGTCTGTGGCACCACATTTCAAAGACTTCTATCTTTTCCCTGACTGCTTCTTCCACTCTCCACGTTTCACAACTGTACAGTTCTGTGCTCCACATATATGCTTTCAACAATTTTTTTATTGTGTCTATATTTATCGTTTTTAAAAATCGCAGATGCTTTTTCTTGTTAGATACAACACGGTCTTGTGCTAATAGTTTTTATATCTTTTGCACTTTTCTCTTTTTGTTGTTTTCTAAAAGTATACCGTAAACTGGGGTAACATTGGCCTTTTGTAGATAATTTTGGCTCATCATCATCATCATCATCATCATTAGGTCTTCAGTCCTAGAACTGGTTGGACGCGTACCCTCATTGTTTCCTAGTCTGAACCAACCTACACATTTCGCTGAAATTTGCTGTGCTTGCATCTATCTCTATCTGTGTGCGAAAGTCTGATCTCGGTCTACCCCTACCTATCTTTTCTTATCTCTGCTTGTAATATATCCCGTACTATTCCCCAGAACTGCCTTAGAACGTATCCTGTCCTTCCATTTCTCCTATTTTTACGTTTTCCACAGATATCTTTATCTACTATTTCTACAACCAATTTGTTATTAACTTTATCTGTCCATGCTACCATCCTCATACATCTGGAGCACTACATTTCAGAAGGCTTCTATTTCTTTCTATCTGCTTTTCCTACTGCCCCTATTTCATAGATGTACTGTGCTGTGCTCCACACTATGCTTTGAACAGTTTTCTTCTTGTATCTATGTTCATTGTCTTTGAACATAGCTGCTGTTCTTCCTTGTTTGATGCAGTTTGGTCACCTTCTATTGTTTTACAGTTTATACCCTATTTCCCTGATGTTCAATGGTATCTGAAAGGGGGTAAGCAGCTTTTGACTGCCAAGTTCTTCCAGCACTTGAACCTTTGTCGAATTAATAGTTTTTCCAGTTTATCCTTTTGCACAATCAACATTAGTTAAAAATATTTTACAACCAACACCAGTGGTTGTTTATAGTAATCTTCAGAATTAAGAGCATTTATTTTTTCGTCATTGGGTTTTACGTCTTGAAAATGGTTGGACTTGTACCTCAGCTTATTTATGTTCTGAGCTAGCCTACCCAATTTCTTGCAATTCTCACAACCGCCTATATACAGTTCGATTACCTTCCATTGTTTTCTAATTATATGCCCAATTTCACCGAGATTCAGTGGTGTGTGAAGGGGTTTAGCAGCCTGTGGCTGCCAAGGATCCCTTAATACTTAGACATTTGCCGTATTAATAGTTTTCCAATAAATTCTTTCGCACAATTAACATTAGTTGGGGTTATTGCAAAACCAATATCTGCAGTTGTTTATAGTAATCACCATGTTTAAGTACAGTTATTATTTTTGTCATTAGTTTTTCCATCTTGCGACTGGTTGGAAGCGTACCGCCATTGGTTTCTATTCTGAGTTAGCCTACACATTTTCCTGAAATTCTCACAGTCTACATCTTTCACTATCTGTGTGCGTTTGTTTAACCTAGGTCTACCTCTACTTCTCTTTTTTCCTATCTCTGCTTCTAATATATTCCGCACTATTCCCTCATGTATTAGTGTGTGGCTTAGCATCCTATCTCTCCTATTTTTTACTGTTTTCCACATACTTCTTTTTGTCCTTACCATTTCTAGTATCTCTTTGTTTTTAACTTTGTCTGTCCATGATATCTTTATCATACGTCTGTAGCACCACATTTCAAAGACTTCTTTTTTCTTATCTGCTTTTCCTACTGTCCAGGCTTCACAGCCATACAGTGCTGTGCTCCACACATATGTTTCAAGCAATCTTTTCCTTGTTTCTATGTTTGTGGTCTTTGAACACAGTAGTTGCTTTTTCTTGTAAAATGTAACGCAAACTTGTGCTAATCTTTGTTTTATGTCTTTTGTGCCTTTCCCATCTTGCGTTATTTGACTTCCTAGGTAGCAGAAAGAAGATTAAGAAAAAGATTAAGAACAATTCGTGTTACATATTTGTATTCTTGTTTTCGATTTATTTCCCCCTCTTTTACATACTAGAACTTTAGTTTTATTTTTGTTAATTTTCATACCATATCTCTCCGTTTGAACTGTTTCCATTTCATTAAGAGCAGGTTCTAACTCTTCTTTGCTAGATGCTAATACTGCTATATCATCTGCAAATCTAAGCATATTAATCTTTTGTCCCTGCATATTAATTCCAATTGTCTTCCTGCATTTGACAGTATTCATTGTCTCTTTTATGTACAAGTTAAAAATTAATGGGGATTGGGCGCATCCCTGTCTCATCTCTTTCCTAATATTTACTTCTCTACTTTCTTGCTCTAATTCTATTACCGCCGTTTGCTCTTTGTATAAGCTATGTACTATTCGTCTGTCTTTAAAACTCATTTTAATTCCTGGTCTAATGCTGTTAGTTCCTCTCCTGAATATAAATTTCCTATATATTCCTGCTATCTACCTACTTTCTCTACATTTTCTATAATGACGTTTCCTTCCGTGTCCCTTATACTTTTGCTATATGGTTTTATATCCCTAAAATTCATTCTAATTAATTTGTATGCTTCGTCTGTCTTTCCTATTTTTGGCTCAAGAAATAATAAATCTTCCGTGCCTTGCAGTTTACTGTTCCATCTACAAATTTTTGTGGCTTTTGTTCTAAATGACAGGTGCGGTAACAGTAGCAGTATTTATATGCTTTAAATTAGTTTACCAACAGACCACTACAATAGCAGAATTAAGAGATCAAAACAGCTGAATACGATTAAATCCTACTGTTACAACTTTCATTTTCACAGGTGTCACAAAACCCGTTTAATTAGTGATACGTATTGTTTTTTATTGTTATAGATAATGATTTAGTACAAGATATTTTACTTTCTTTACTATAGTGCAAAATGGAAACTAAAATTTGGATACATTGCGCCCCGTTTTGGGGTAACTTTGGCCCAAGCATTTTTACATTACAGTAGTAGGAATACAGGCTAATCAACTCCACATTTCCTCCCAAATCCCACATTTCCTCCCAAATTTACATGTAAATCCCCATAAGGAGGAAATGTGGTGGAGTGACTCTCTCCTTGCTCTCCTCTTTGCTCGGACACACCCAACCATTTTGATTACGTCACACCCGCATTCTTTCCACCCGCGAGATAAATCTTTCTCTACATTTCCACCCACGAGATAAACCTATCTTGTTTGGTATCAATTAATATTAGAATTTTTTCAGCTACCCGAATCTCTAGGAACTTTCCAGATAGCGCCATCTCCCCAGGGAGCTACCCTCATTTTAAGATTTTTTTACCGCTAACATTCTGAACCGAATAGTTTTCTTCGTCTAACCAATGCATCTTTTGAGATAAACCTATCTTGTTTGGTATCAATTAATATTAGATTTTTCTCAGCTACCCGAATCTTTAGGAATTTTTCAGATAGCGCCATCCCCCAGAGAGCTACCCTGATTTTAAGATTTCTTACCTGTAGCGACTTCTGAGCGTTCTTATAAATTTTTTTAGTCTTGCGATACATTAAGTTAGTCTAAAATTTTTCGCAAAAATTGAATCTGCAGACAGATTTGAAATCAAACCACGCCCTGCAAAATTACACACATACCCTCTGCGAGATAAATCTTTCTCACACTTCCACCCACGAGATAAACCTATCTTGTTTGGTATCAATTAATATTAGAATTTTCTCAGCTACCCAAATTTCTAGGAATTTTTTAGATTGCACCATCCCTAAGGGAGCTACCCTGATTTTAAGATTTTGTACCAAAATCAATTTCTAATCACCTCTCCTTTTTAATATCTACAGTCCTTTAACCAACATAAATAAATTAAGCACGCAAAAATTTAATAATTTATTTTATCCGATTTACAGTTTAATAAACTTATAGAATGCAATTTTACAAAGTATAACATTATTTCCTGTGTGTAGCCGAATCCAAGTAGTTTAACCTGCAACAAAAAGAGATTAATGTAAAAGAGAGGAAACGTGTTTTCGGTCAATAAGACATATTATCGTTAACCTAACAATATGAGAATAATGTAAATACATTCCAATATAATGTGTTTTAAATATGTGAATGGGAAGGTCGACTTTGACGTAATCATCGCGTGGTTAATAATTAAGAAAGCTGTATATAATTTCTTTTCCAAACAAATGCGGTTATTACAATAGGAAAGTACGCTAAATGCAAGTCAATTTAATAGCAATTTAATAGTGTTTACTGACCTACCTTAATTGTTTGTACAAGCAAACACAATAAAATATATACAAATATAGTAAGTACCTTATATATTTATGCCCCATGTGTAGGTTGCTGTACTATTAGGACCAGGGCATGCAGACTTTAACACCTCCATCTCGCACGCTATACACAGATGTTGGTTGTTTTGTACAAGACCCTTTAACAGCTGGTGGAGCTGAACGTTTACTGCTTAATGACATACCGTGCTGTTTTTCCTTGTGTTGCTGTAAGCTATTCTCGTAAAAGCGATACTGCAAGACCCAGAGTTGAAGTACTTTGCTGCCGACGGATGTATAAGCTTAACCGTGGACGATGTTACACCACGACATTTGTTCTGGTGCCGTTTGAGAGCATCCCTCCTGGTAAAGTAGACGTGACGGGGCTCGCATTTAAAAACGTTTAGTACAAAACAAAATCCGCACTATAGCACTTTGGTTAAACTTGTAATCGAACTAACTAAAAAGCTTACTCGAGCGTACCTGATTTATGTTCCTTATAGAATGCATACCGAAGGTTTCCGAAGACGACCGAACGATGTTGAGGATTCAGCGGGGAACTAAATGATGTCATAATCCTCGCTGCTCATCCAATACATTTAGCGCCAATGCATACACCTGGTTCGCTTCGTCGATGGCGCGAATGCCGTTAGTAGAAACACCGAAAACGTCTTCCATGTTATACGGATCGCGTGCATATTAAAAATCCAAAAGGGCGGTAGCACACGCACACAAATTGTGTGCAAGTCGTGCTGTAGAAGATGCAATGCTACTATAACCAAAAACACTTTAAACCATTACTAAGGAAATACCAACTTGTTGTCTACAGGGTACTTACTAATAAAGCAATTTAATTTTAAATAACTTCTACGTCATATTTTAGGAAATGGAGGGCTTGAATATTTTCTAATTGAATCACCAAGCGAAAGTATATGCTTAGCGGTATTAAAATTAACCATTAATTTCCCATTTTTACGACTGTGGTTAATTATAGATTAAAATTTAATTTGTGCACGTTCGAGCTTCTCGTAAACTAACATATTTTATAGCAACAATGCGCTGTATAATACATGCATACCCCTTCGCCGCGCTACTGCTATTCTTGTAATTGCTAGAAAATGTCACTCTCCTTTTTACTGTTAGGACCGATGCAAAGCACCAATTTTTTTTATACTTTCTATAGCACATCGCGCGCTTTTTCGTATGATAATTAAATTTTGCTTCTGTAGGCTTTTACACTTTCGCATAGCGGTCGATCGCACGTAATGATTTCTAGAACCGGTAAGTACTTGATATCGTCCAAATAGAGAATTAGATGCTAGATGTCTGTCAACTTCCAATTCCCTCGTAAAAGGTAGAAAAAACTCTGTCAATCATCCATCTAACTTAAACTTCAACCCGCTCCTGTTCTGATAATTTACAAACATTTTTCAAACGACAATGGGCCGAGAATTTTTAAACCTCCGAGGGATCTTTAAGTCGTGATCAATTACACATCCGAGCTACGCGTAAACTAACATATTTTGCAGCAACTGTGCACTGTATAATACATGCATACCCCTTCTCTGCGCTACTGCTATTTTTGTAATTGCTAGAAAAAGTCACTCTTCTTTTTATTGTTAGGACCGATGCAAAGCACCATTCCATACTTTCTTTATAAGTGTAGCACATCGCGCACTTTTTTGTCGGTTAATTAATTTTTGTTTATGTAGGCCTTTACACTTTCGCTTATTTAAACATCTAATACGATCAATTAACCACTTTCGATTATTCTAACGAGGAACCACCATACATTCCACCGAACCGTTCTTTTTGAATCCAACGATCCTATGGGCTTCCGCACACTAACACCTGACGTATCTTTCCTACTATTTGTTAAACAAAAACTACCGGTATCGCCATTGTGGACGTAAACAGATGTTTGTGGATGTGTACGAGAATATGTAACCATATACATTAATCAGTCTAAGCTATTTTATTTAGTCCACGAAAATTATTATTTTTCTAAACCATAATTAATAATCGCCTTTATAGGTTCCACATTTCGACCATTTCCCAATGACTGGTGCTGCGTACATGGAAACTTTAATTTCTTATTAGAGAATTCTTATTCTCCCACGCACTGCTGCGTAGCTGCATGCCCACCCTTTTGGAGGTATATGCTTGTTATAGGTTGTAAGACCCTCGGTTTTACTAACTACAATTTGTGAGACCCTTTAATCTTTTAATCGTATCTTTCTCGCCTACAATACAGTAGGACTTAACATTACTACCAACAAATTCTAATACTGGACCCCATTAAATACGTCTTTAATTTTCCTACAACTTTTTTGTTGACAAGTGTTATATTGTATTTATTATACGCGGGGTAGTCACTCTTTTAAGATAAATATATTTTGTTTGGCATAAACTAATATTAAATTTTTCTAGGGACCCCAAATTTGTAAATAAATTTTAAATAGGACCACCCCATACAAAGTTATGCCTTTTAAAGACTAATTTTTGCTCATCTTTATTTAACTCCATCTTTAAAACCCTTTTTTTCGCTAACCAAGACATATGCTTTAACCAACCGTATCCCTAGAAATCTAAAACCGCAGTGTCCCGCGAACACCACGTGAAGGTAACACGTATACTCTGTCAACCAGGATAGAAGCAGGAAAGATTTGGAAGGTGGGAGAAGAACTTAAAAATTATGGAATTTAAAAACTAATATATACAATAGATTTACAAAATCTAAACAACTATCTTATATCTTTACGCCCCCATGCGTAGATTGTTGTACTATTAGGAATGATATACCTTTTGTCATCTTCCCTCGGCAAACTAATTTTATTAATAAGCTGCGTATGCAAATCGTGTTTTTACTCCGGATACATACGCCGGCAAGTACTCCACACCAAATAAAGAATTGGATGCTTGGTGACTGTTAACATCCGCTTCCCTCGTGTACGCCCAGACACATCCCAACCCATGCGCACCTCTGCGCATGCACACCCCTGCCCATGCGCGCCCCCTGCGCGTGCGCACCCCTGCCCATGCGCACCCCTCTCTGTGTGACTGCTATTTCGGGGTAACGTCACAACCTTTTGTAAATAAAGAGCAATGTAATACTATTCTAAAATTTTTATTCTGACATTATACATAACAAAATTTAAAAAATGTAATGCCGAGCATGGACTCATTTAAACTTAATTTTAATACAAAGTTATACACAGAAGACAGTCCTTTCTTTATGTTTGTTTGGAGTGGTTTTAATTTTATCTAATTTTATTCGCAGCTTATACTTCCTAAAGGCGCCAATGTACTCGGTACCACTTGCCAAAATGTGGAGTAAGCTATCGGCCAAGCTACAAAATAGTTGCTGTTTAGTGTATAATAACCTACTACAGTACGTGTATTGGGGGAATGGTAATACAAAGAAATTGACGGGCTTGCAAATTGAGTTGTCCGAAAAACCAAAAGAAAGGGAAACATTGATAAAGTATGTACTTTCGGCTTTTAGTTTTAACTATTTACCCGTAAATTATTTGGAGATAGTAGAGGAGGAAGACAGCCAAGATAAAATAAAAATCTTACACAAGTGCTACATTAAAGCAGGTAGTACATATTTTACACAATCTGCAACACTATATTCTACAATTCCAAAAGAAATAGTCATTTCGAAATTGGGATTGATAAATACACCTAACGTTCGCCCAGAGGTTGTACGACAACGCGCAAATATTGGTAGTAAACTCTATCCGTTTACGCTAAAGGAAATTACCCCATTATGTATGCCATACGCTGTAAGTGGAAGCAAAAAAACAACTGGAATTAGAAGAAATGGATGCAAAATGGCGAAAATTGGACTACATGGAAAACACTGCGACAATACGCGAACAATACAAAGATGTGTTAAACAAAGAACATCTTATTAGAGAAATGAGGAAGAATTAAAAGATTATTTTATGTGTCGATGGACTGACTTAGATACATCCGGGTTGTACAAGCTGTATGCATTTGCGGTTAGTAAGAAAGACTCTTTTAGTTATGTAGGTGTTCTTGCAGAAAAGGATGGTACTAAATCCGTATACTTTTTAAAAGGTTATTCTAAAAACGTGTTTATCAAAATGGCAGATAACAAAGACGAACTAAGGAATGCGGGTTTCGTAACCTTGGCGTACACCACACGCAAAGGGGTTCCACTAAACATTGTATATTTGCCTAGTAAAAAACCTTTCGGATCATTTAAAACCGAGGGTCTTACAACCTATAACAACCATATATTCCCAAAAGTGGTGGATATGCAACTACACAACGGTGTGTGGGAAACAAAGGATTTCCTCCAATACCGACAAGAAGAAGTCGATCAAGCTAACAAGATACGTATGCAGGATATAGTGGGAAAGCTGCAATTAAAAGATTGTCACAAGCTGCAGGAATTAGACGAAGGAATGGATCTGGTTGTCGGTGGAATCAAAGACTTTAAATATAGGGGCAAACTTCGCTACATTTTACAATTCGAAAACCTACACGGTCTTTATGTATCAAACTATTGGTTAGAAAAGGAGATAGGAGACTTGGGTCTCGATTTAAATTTTAAGCTGCGAATAAAATTAGATAAAATTAAAACCACTCCAAACAAACATAAAGAAAGGACTGTCTTCTGTGTATAACTTTGTATTAAAATTAAGTTTAAATGAGTCCATGCTCGGCAGTACATTTTCAACGAACTTCGTTCCTTTATGAAATCGATTTGTCGTCCGTCTGTCCGTCCGTCCGAGGCCTTTCTAATGGTCGGACATCAATGTGTGATACATCAATCGATTCAGCTCGGTGTCCAGAGCTTAAGTTTTGATGTCAGTTAAAATCGGGCCACGGGGGCGCCGTGCCCCCGCGATATTCCGTCGGGAAAAAAAAAATTTCAAATAGGTCCAAAATTAATGTGCGATACATATTTGGACTCCCCTAACATAGCTGAGTCGAAATATGGTACCCCCCACAAAATCTGACCACGGATACCCGACCCCCGGGGAATTAATTTTATCAAAAATTTCAAATAGGTCCAAAATTAATGTGCGATACATATTTGGACTCCCCTAACATAGCTGAGTCGAAATATGGTACCCCCACAAAATCTGACCACGGATACCCCGGGAATTAATTTTATCAAAAATTTCAAATAGGTCCAAAATTAATGTGCGATACATATTTGGACTCCCTAACATAGCTGAGTCGAAATATGGTACCCCCACAAAATCTGACCACGGATACCCCCGGGGAAATTAATTTTCATCAAAATTTCAAATAGGTCCAAAATTAATGTGCGATACATATTTGGACTCCCCTAACATAGCTGAGTCGAAATATGGTACCCCCCACAAAATCTGACCACGGATATCCGCCCCCCCCGGAATTAAATTTTATTTTTTATCTGAATACTTATAATTATTACAACATAATAATTTTAATTTCTTTAAATTATTTTAAAGTAAGTCTACATTTGGAAGTTCGTTGCGACAATGCCTTGCATTTTCAACTTGTTTAAATTTTGTTATGTATAATGTCAGAATAAAAATTTTAGAATAGTATTACATTGCTCTTTATTTACAAAAGGTTGTGACGTTACCCCGAAATAGCAGTCACACAGAGAGGGGTGCGCATGGGCAGGGGTGCGCACGCGCAGGGGGCGCGCATGGGCAGGGGTGTGCATGCGCAGAGGTGCGCATGGGTTGGGATGTGTCTGGGCGTACACGAGGGAAGCGGATGTTAACAGTCACCAAGCATCCAATTCTTTATTTGGTGTGGAGTACTTGCCGGCGTATGTATCCGGAGTAAAAACACGATTTGCATACGCAGCTTATTAATAAAATTAGTTTGTCGAGGAAGATGACAAAGGTATATCATTCCTAATAGTACAACAATCTACGCATGGGGCGTAAAGATATAAGATAGTTGTTTAGATTTTGTAAATCTATTGTATATATTAGTTTTAAATTCCATAATTTTAAGTTCTTCTCCCACCTTCCAAATCTTTCCTGCTTCTATCCTGGTTGACAGAGTATACGTGTTACCTTCACGTGGTGTTCGCGGGACACTGCGGTTTTAGATTTCTAGGGATACGGTTGGTTAAAGCATATGTCTTGGTTAGCGAAAAAAAGGGTTTTAAAGATGGAGTTAAATAAAGATGAGCAAAAATTAGTCTTTAAAAGGCATAACTTTGTATGGGGTGGTCCTATTTAAAATTTATTTACAAATTTGGGGTCCCTAGAAAAATTTAATATTAGTTTATGCCAAACAAAATATATTTATCTTAAAAGAGTGACTACCCCGCGTATAATAAATACAATATAACACTTGTCAACAAAAAAGTTGTAGGGAAAATTAAAGACGTATTTAATGGGGGTCCAGTATTAGAATTTGTTGGTAGTAATGTTAAGTCCTACTGTATTGTAGGCGAGAAAGATACGATTAAAAAGATTAAAGGGGTCTCACAAATTGTAGTTAAGTAAAACCGAGGGTCTTACAACCTATAACAAGCATATACCTCCAAAAGGGGTGGGCATGCAGCTACGCAGCAGTGCGTGGGAGAATAAGAATTCTCTCTAATAAGAAATTAAAGTTTCCATGTACGCAGCACCAGTCATTGGGAAATGGTCGAAATGTGGAACCTATAAAGGCGATTATTAATTATGGTTTAGAAAAATAATAATTTTCGTGGACTAAATAAAATAGCTTAGACTGGTTAATGTATATGGTTACATATTCTCGTACACATCCACAAACATCTGTTTACGTCCACAATGGCGATACCGGTAGTTTTTGTTTAACAAATAGTAGGAAAGAGGGCAGCGGCTCTTTCGGTACTTAAATTGGCAGAGACCATAGGGGTTGGTATGGCAGTCTAAGACACACTACCGCCCGCGATGTGGAAGGCAACGGGAAACCACCACATTATCTCCCAAGTACACAGCGTACCTAAATTATAATAAAATGATGGCATTCTCTGGGGTAAAATATTCCGGAGTTAAAATAGTCCCCCAGTCGGATCTCCGGGAGGGGACTACTTCGGAGGATGCTATCGGAAAGTTAAAAATAAGAGTCGGGAACATTCTGCGAGTCGGAGCGTGGAATGTTAGAAGTATGAAGCAAGTAGGTAAGCTAGAGAACCTAAAAATCGAAATGAATAGGTTATCACTAGACATAGTAGGGATCAGCGAAGTGCGGTGGCCAGAGGCGGGGGATTTTTGGAGTGGAGACTTCAGGGTAATTCATACAGGAGCCAAGGAAGGAAATTTGGGTGTGGGGATAGTTATGCGAAAAAAGATAGGATACTGTGTAGAAAATTACTTACAAAAGAATGAAAGAGTACTCATGGTTAGATTAGAATCTAAACCGGTAAACACAGTAATAATACAAGTATACATGCCCACCTCTAGCTACAGTGACGAAGAGGTAGAAACCATCTACAAAGATATCGAAGACATATTAAGATACGTAAAAGGACATGAAAATTTAATAATTACGGGGGATTTTAATGCAGTGGTAGGTGAGGGTAGGGAAGGAGCGATAGTAGGTTTATTTGGTTTAGGCACTAGAAACGATAGAGGAAATAGGCTGGTAGAATTTTGCGACAAGAACAATTTAATCATTACAAACACATTATTTCAACATCATGCTAGAAGACAATATACGTGGAAGATGCCAGGAGATATAGGAAGATATCAAATAGATTACATTCTTGTTAGACAACGGTTTAGGAATCAAGTAAAAGACTGTAGAAGCTACCCAGAAGCTGATATAGACACTGACCACAACATCGTAATTATGAAGGCCACACTTAAATTTAAAAATTTGAAAAAAAGAAACGGAAAAAGGCACTTGGACTTAGAGAAACTAAAAGATAAAGATATTCAAGAAAAATTCGAAAAAAAATCAAATGAATTGCTCAAAGATATCGAGAAAATATCTGATACTAAGGAAGTAGAAACAGAATGGAATAACATTAAATCCAGCCTAGACATGGCGGCCAGAGATATTCTGGGGTATACACAAAAGAAAATAAGAAACCATGGATTACAAAGGATATCCTGAATTTAATAGAAGGAAGACGAAAATACAAAAATAAATCAGACGAAATAGGAAAACAGAGATACAAAACCATAAAATGGGAAATTATTCGAAAATGCAGGAAAGCTAAAGAACAATGGATTGATGAAAAGTGCAAAGAGATACAAACGAAGATGGAAATAGGAAAGACAGACGAAGCATACAAATTAATTAGAATGAATTTTAGGGATATAAAACCGTATAGCAAAAAATATAAGGGACGCACAAGGAAACGTCATCATAGAAAACGTAGAGAAAGTGGGTAGATGGCAAGAATATATAGGGAATTTATATGCAGGAGAGGAACTAACTGCATTAGAACAGGAATCAGACATTGAAAATGATGACTTGGGATATCCTATACTTAGAGATGAGTTTGAATTAGCATTAAAGGGTCTGAAAAATGGTAAGGCGCCGGGTACAGATAAGGTGCAAGCAGAAACTCTAAAAGCCGCTGGACAAGCAGTAACAGAACGTCTCTTCCAACTTGTAAGCTATATGTATGAGACAGGCGAGATACCTAAAGATTTCAAACGTAGCATCATAGTAACTATACCAAAAAAGAAAGGCGCGGATGGATGTGAAAATTTTCGAACAATAAGTTTGACAGCTCACGTGTCAAAAATATTAACTAGAATTGTGCAAAGACGAATGGAAAAACGGGCGGAAGAAATACTAGGAGAAGACCAATTTGGGTTTAGGCGAAACAGGGGAACACGGGAGGCTATTTTAGCCCTGAGAGTGATAATGGAGAAAACAATAGAAAAAGGGGAAAGCGTGTATATAGGGTTTGTAGATCTGGAAAAAGCATTCGACAATGTAAAATGGAAAAAAATGTTTGAAATACTAAAAAAGATTGGAATGAGTTATAGGGATAGACGAATAGTACATAGCTTATACAAAGAGCAAACAGCAGTAATAGAATTAGAGCAGGAACGTAGAGAAGTAAACATTAGGAAAGGGGTGAGACAGGGATGTGCCCTATCCCCATTGATTTTTAACTTGTACATAGAAGAGGCAATGAATACTGTCAAATGCAGGAAGACATTTGGAATTACTATGCAGGGACAAAAAATTGATATGCTTAGATTTGCAGATGATATAGCGGTATTAGCGTCTAGCAAGGAAGAGTTAGAAGCTGCTCTTAATGAAATGGAAATGGTTCTAACAGAGAGATACGGTATGAAAATTAACAAAACTAAAACTAAAGTTCTAGTATGCAAGGTGGGGAAAATAAATCAAAAACAAGAATACAAGTATGTAACACGAACTTACAAGAGGTTAAGGATTTCTGCTACCTAGGAAGCCAAATAACGCAAGATGGGAAAAGCACAAAAGATATAAAACAAAGATTAGCACAAGGTCGTGCTACATTTAACAAGAAAAAGCAACTACTGTGCTCAAAGACCACAAACATAGAAACAAGGAAAAGATTGCTTAAAACATATGTGTGGAGCACAGCACTGTACGGCTGTGAAGCCTGGACAGTAGGAGAAGCGGACAAGAAAAAGCTAGACGCCTTTGAAATGTGGTGCTACAGACGTATGATGAAGATATCATGGACAGACAAAGTTAAGAACGAAGAGGTACTAAAAATGGTAGGGAAGAAAGAAATATGTGGAAAACGGTAAAAAATAGGAGAGATAGGATGATAGGCCACATACTACGGCATGAGGGAATAGTGCGGAATATATTAGAAGCAGAGATAGGAAAAAAGAGAAGAAGAGGCAGACCTAGGCTAGACTACTGCACACAGATAGTAAAAGATGTAGGCTGCAGGAATTTCAGGGAGATGTGTAGGCTAGCCCAGAATAGAAATCAATGGAGGTACGCATTCAACCAATCCCAAAATGGATAAACTAATGACGAGAAAATAACTATGCTTAAACACGATGATTACTATAAGTAACTACAAGAATTGGTTGGACAACATTCTCAAATAATGTTAAGTGTGTGAAAGGATTGACTGGAAAACCATTATTTCGGCAAATATCTAAGTGTTGGGGGATCTTGGTAGCCACAGGTTGCTTAACCCCCTTCACTGAATCTCGGTGAAATAGGGCATAAAATTAGAAAACAATAGAAGGGGAACGAGCTGTATACACAGTCTTTTGAAATGCTGTGCTTCAGATGTATGAGGCCGATAGCATGGACAGACAAAGATAATAACAAGTAGGTTATAGAAATAGTAGGGAAACAAGGATATCTGGGAAAAAGATAAGAGAAATAGAAGGGCAGAATACGTTCTAAGGGATTTTTGGGTAAGAGTATGGGATATATTACAAGCAGAGATAGGAAAAAAGAGGTAGATGTTGACCTAGATCAGATAGTGATAGATGCAGACTGTGCAAATTTCAGGGAAATCTGTAGGTTAGTTCAGAATAGGAAACGATGGTGGTACGCGTCTAACCAGTTCCAGGACTGAAGACCTAATGATGATGAGGAAAGATACGTCAGGTGTTAGTGTGCGGAAGCCCATAGGATCGTTGGATTCAAAAAGAACGGTGCGGTGGAATGTATGGTGGTTCCTCGTTAGAATAATCGAAAGTGGTTAATTGATCGTATTAGATGTTTAAATAAGCGAAAGTGTAAAGGCCTACATAAACAAAAATTAATTAACCGACAAAAAAGTGCGCGATGTGCTACACTTATAAAGAAAGTATGGAATGGTGCTTTGCATCGGTCCTAACAATAAAAAGGAAAGTGACTTTTTCTAGCAATTACAAAAATAGCATTAGCGCAGAGAAGGGGTATGCATGTATTATACAGTGCACAGTTGCTACAAAATATGTTAGTTTACGCGTAGCTCGGATGTGTAATTGATCACGACTTAAAGATCCCTCGGAGGTTTAAAAATTCTCGGCCCATTGTCGTTTGAAAAATGTTTGTAAATTATCAGAACAGGAGCGGGTTGAAGTTTAAGTTAGATGGATGATTGACAGAGTTTTTTCTACCTTTTACGAGGGAATTGGAAGTTGACAGACATCTAGCATCTAATTCTCTATTTGGACGATATCAAGTACTTACCGGTTCTAGAAATCATTACGTGCGATCGACCGCTATGCGAAAGTGTAAAAGCCTACAGAAGCAAAATTTAATTATCGTACGAAAAAGCGCGCGGTGTGCTATAGAAAGTATAAAAAAAATTGGTGCTTTGCATCGGTCCTAACAGTAAAAAGGAGAGTGACTTTTTCTAGCAATTACAAGAATAGCAGTAGCGCGGCGAAGGGGTATGCATGTATTATACAGCGCATTGTTGCTATAAAATATGTTAGTTTACGAGAAGCTCGAACGTGCACAAATTAAATTTTAATCTATAATTAACCACAGTCGTAAAAATGGGAAATTAATGGTTAATTTTAATACCGCTAAGCATATACTTTCGCTTGGTGATTCAATTAGAAAATATTCAAGCCCTCCATTTCCTAAAATATGACGTAGAAGTTATTTAAAATTAAATTACTTTATTAGTAAGTACCCTGTAGACAACAAGTTGGTATTTCCTTAGTAATGGTTTAAAGTGTTTTTGGTTATAGTAGCATTGCATCTTCTACAGCACGACTTGCACACAATTTGTGTGCGTGTGCTACCGCCCTTTTGGATTTTTAATATGCACGCGATCCGTATAACATGGAAGACGTTTTTCGGTGTTTCTACTAACGGCATTCGCGCCATCGACGAAGCGAACCAGGTGTATGCATTGGCGCTAAATGTATTGGATGAGCAGCGAGGATTATGACATCATTTAGTTCCCCGCTGAATCCTCAACATCGTTCGGTCGTCTTCGGAAATCTTCGGTATGCATTCTATAAGGAACATAAATCAGGTACGCTCGAGTAAGCTTTTTAGTTAGTTCGATTACAAGTTTAACCAAAGTGCTATAGTGCGGATTTTATTTTGTACTAAACGTTTTTAAATGCGAGCCCCGTCACGTCTACTTTACCAGGAGGGATGCTCTCAAACGGCACCAGAACAAATGTCGTGGTGTAACATCGTCCAGGTTAAGCTTATACATCCGTCGGCAGCAAAGTACTTAAACTCATTACCTACCTACCTTTATTATTAATTGTTTAATTCGTCCGCATGTGAAAAGCATTTCAGGTAATGCCACATGTATATAAAAAAAACAAATTGATATTAAACCCTATGCAACTATACTCCTGAGAAGTTGGAAGAGTATTTGGAGGCCATTCGTTCACGTCAAATGAACAACGTTTTGCTATTTCCAGATCTACCATAAAACATCAGCTTGCTGGTAAACATTAGATACAGGTAGGTCGCTCAAGATTGTTTGCGAATGAAATAGAGCTTGCGTTTAAAAATCACCTTATAAAGCTATGATTTTGGAATTCTAGTCAATGAATTTGATTTCCGTATGTCAGTAA
This sequence comes from Platerodrilus igneus, assembly GCA_036346225.1. Lineage (NCBI taxonomy): Eukaryota > Metazoa > Arthropoda > Insecta > Coleoptera > Lycidae > Platerodrilus > Platerodrilus igneus. The sequence goes on along the minus strand of JARFIW010001397.1, from coordinate 175,277 downwards.
AAAGTTATTTAGATAAAAAGGGTGTAACTATTTCTGTATATAGAAACAACGCATCAGGATATGAGTAGCAAAATCTTTTTTAAAGCACCACCACAATCTTTTAGTTCGTATTAAGTTCAACCATTAAAAATATTAGACCAGAAGTTAATGAAGACGTCATTGACGGTTGCTTGGCTAATTTAAGCGAGTCTATTAAAGACATTCCACCTTCCTGGAAATGGAACTACGATGAGACAAATTTGTCTGACGATCCAGGAAGTAATAAAGTCATTTGCAAACGAGGGCTAAAATATATTAAAAACATTTGAAATTTTAGTAAGAGCTAAACTTCTATAATATTGCTACTACTGGCAAATGCCCTCTAGCCTTAGGTGCATTTTCTTAAATTAAGGGCATAGGGGGAATTTAAAATCAGCAATGCTGAATGACTTTCTTTTTGGTGTTGTATATACATTTACCAATACAATGATATTTATTTGTTTCGTCATCATTAGGTGTTCAATCCTAAAACTAGTTAAACAAGCACCCTCATTGTTTGTTATTCTAAACTAACCTACACATTTCCTGAAATTTGCACAGTCTGCATCTATCACTATGTGATCTAGGTCTACATCTACCTCTTTTTTCATATCTCTGCTCGTAATATATTTCATACTATTCCCCAAACATGTCTTAGAACGCATTCTGCCCTTCTATTGCTCCTATTTTTTTCCATAAATATCCTTGTTTCCCTACTATTTCTATAACCTATTTGTTATTAACTTTGTCTGTTCTTGCTATCATTCTTATACATCTGAAACACAACATTCCAAAAAGCTGCTACCAGTTTTCGGTCTGCTTTTCATACTGCCCGTATTTCATAGGCATACTGTGCTGTGCTCCACACGTATGCTTTCAACAATTTTCTTCTTGTTCCTATGTTTGTTGTCTTTCATCATAGGCACTTTTGTTAGATGCAGTTTGGTCCCGTTCTATTGTTTTGCAATTATATACCCTATTTCTCCAACAGTCAGTGGTTGTGAAGGGAGGTAAGCAGCCTGTGGTTGCCAAGTTCCTCCAGCACTTGAACATTTGCCGATTTAATATTTTTTCCAATATATCTTTTCGCACAGTTAACATTAGTTGCAGATATTTCACAACCAACATCTGTAGTTGTTTATAATAATCATCAGATTTATCTGCGCTTATTTTTTCATCATTAGGTTTTTATCTCAAAACAGGTTGGACACGTACCTGCAATTATTTATATTCTGAGCTAGCCTACACAGTTCCCTGAGATTCTCACACAGCCTATATACAGTTCGGTTCCCCTTCTATTGTTTTCTAATTTTATGACCTATTTCACTAAGATTCAGGGGGTTAAGTAAACTGTGGTAGCCAAGATCTCCCAACACTTAGACATTTGCCGCATTAATAGTTTTCCAGTAAATCCTTTCACACAATTAACATTATTCGAGAATATTGCCAAACCATTACTTGTAGTTGCTTATAATAATCATCATGTTTAGTACAGATACTATTGTCGTCATTAGTGTATCCATCTTGGGACTGGTTGGATACATACCTCCATTGATTTATGTTCTGAGCTAGCCTACGCATTTCCCTGAAATTCCTACAGCCTACATCTTTCACTATTTGTGTGCAGTAGTATAACCTCGGTTTACCTCTACTTCTCTTTTTTCCTACCTCTGCTACTAATATATTCATCACTATCACCTCATGCTGTAGTATGTAGCCTATCATCCTAACTCTTCTATTTTTTACCGTTTTCTACATATTTATTTCTTCTCCTTCCATTTTTAGTACCTCTTCGTTTTTAACTTTGTCCATGATATCTTCATCATACGTCTGTTGCAACATATTTCAAAGACTTCTACCTTCTTGTCCGCTTCTCCCACTGTCCAGGCTTCACAGTCGTATAGTGCTGTTTTACACACATATTTTTAGTCAATCTTTTCCTTGTTTCTATGTTTGTTGCATTTGAACAGAGTAGTTGCTATTTTTTGTTAAATGAAGCACGACCTTGTGCTAATCTTTATTATATATCTTTTGCGCTTTTCTCATCTTGCGTTATTTGGCTTCCTAGGTAGCAGAAATCCTTAGCCTCTTGTAAGTCCTTGTTACATATCTATATTCTTGTTTTTGATTTATTTTTCCCTCTTTTGTATACTAGTACTTTAGTTTTCCTTTTTGTAAACTTCATACCGTATCTCTCTGTTAGAACCGTTTTCATTTCATTGAGAGCAGCTTCTAACTCTTCCTTGCTAGATGCTAATACTGCTATATCATCTGCAAATCTAAGCATATCAATTCTTTGTCCCTGTATAGTAATTCCAGATGTTTTTTTACTTTTGACAGTACAAGTTAAAAATTAATGGGGATGGAGCACATCCCTGTCTCACCCCTTTCCTAATGTTTACTTCTCTACGTTTCTGTTCTAATTCTATTACTGCTGTTTGCTCTTTGCATAAGCTATGTACTATTTGTCTATCTTTATAGCTTATTCCAGTCTTTTTGTGTATTTCGAACATTTTTTCCATTTTACATTGTCGAATGCTTTTTCCAGATCTATAAGACCTGTACAAAGAATATTAACTATAGAATAAAAAGCGACACTCCCGGCGAATTGTTAGTATTTAATAGTGGAAAGAATATCTGACCTTGAAGTGTTTCGCCATTTTGCTGGGGTGCCAAGAATGGCGGTAAAATTCAAAATTATAATTCAGAAAAATTTGACATTTATTTATAATTCTGAATTATGGAATTTTTTACACTTGTGTTCCTTTTATCAGAAAAATACCAATCAATTATATCAATGAGTGGGCACAATATGCATTATATTAGATATTTCAATTAATAGGTTTAACATATATATTGCGATTTTCTTTCTAAAAGACCTCCATTTTATTCAAGATAATATTCTAACTACAAAAAATGCGCATATACAATGCAGCCACTGAAAATTGGATACATCCTAGTAAAGAAATCAAGCAAAACAATACACCTCAACATAAATTATACTTCCTTTTATATGTATATATCTTAATTTAAAAATTATTCAAAATTCATAAACACAGTTAATATTAAGATTCATTTTTTGTTAAGAAATCAGTTTATGATTATTAAGGAACAAAACCAGTACACTTTAGTAAAATGCAATATAGTTTTACAATAAAATACACAGTTTATGTATTCAGACAACACAATAAATGCAAAAACGCCCTCTGCGTTCGACAATTTGTTTATAATAATTACAAAGAATATTAACTATAGTTAATATTCTTTGATAATTAGCTGTGGTTGGCTTTTATTATGGTCAAAACCTGATAAATATGGGGGGTCAGTGCTCTATTGACAAGCAGATGTAACAATGGCGTTCATATCTTAGAGTATATATCCTTTTAGCTCCGGCCATTTTCTTGGCGAACCTGCGCACTGAACAGGATTCAGGATATTACTAGAGTGTCGCTTCTTATTCTATAGTTAATATTCTTTGACCTGTATACATCTTACTCCTTTTTCTATTGTTTTCTCTTTTATCACTCTCAGAGCTAAAATAACCTCCCGTGTTCCCCTATTTCGCATAATCCCAAATTGATCTTCTCTTAGTATTTCTTCGGCTCGTTTTTCCATTCGTCTTTGTACAATTCTAGTTAATATTTTTGACACGTGTGCTGTCAAACTTATTGTTCGAAAATTTTAACATCTATCTGCATCTTTCTTTTTTGGTATAGTTACATGATGTTACGTTTGAAATCTTTGGGTTTCTCACTTGTCTCATACATATAGCTTACAAGTTAAAACAAACGTTCTTTTACTGCTTGTCCAGTGGATTTTAGAGTTTCTACTTGCACCTTATCTGTATCTTACCGTTTTCCAGACCCTTTAATGCTAATTCAAACTCATCTCAGTAGATAGAATAGGTATGTTCTGGCACACTTCGATCCTCACTCGGTCGATCCCCCCACCCTGCCTTCTATTTCGCAGTTGTTGAGGTGGTGTGCCTTGTAAATTCGGACGATCCTCAAGACACTTCTGGCGCACATCGTTTTTCACTGAATCGCCCCCCCCCTCGTACCGCTTTCTGCTTGCCTACTAGTTGTAAGGTGTTGAAGGGGGAAGGGGGTCTTATGACAATTCTCATGATTCATTTGAATTCTTCATTATGTTTATCGGCTTTGCGGGTGCCCTATTCATCATTTTGCAGACTAGAAAATTTTTTAACGATCATCATGACTCATATGAATTCTTCATTATGTTTATCGGCTTTGCGGGTGCCCCATTCGGAATTTTGCGGTTTAGAAAGAATTTTAAAAAATTTTAAATCGAGTGAACATATGTCCTGGGGTTTAAAAATCAACTCAAAATTATATAACATAGATATGGGGAAAAGTTATTGGCATCGTAGTAGGCCAAATACTGACACGGTGTAATGAGATCGTACTCTTCCTCCATGTACTTGTTGGCTGCAGCGCAACGTTCCGTATGGGTGGGCGGACCGGTTGCACAAGCGGGCGGGCGGACGAATGCAAATGAACGGGCGGACGGGCTGGTGGGCGGACGGGTGGATGGACGGACGGGCGGGCGGGCAGGGATGAACTATTTAGTATAAAAGACTGCTTTTTGAAATTTTTGAATCAGTCTTAGCTGTATATTTGAAAGATGTACACCAAGCAATCTTTAGAGAAAGCAATTAGTGAAATTCGGAAAGGTGTGTTAAATACGCGTAAAGCTAGTAAGTTGTATAATGTGCCTAGAACAACGCTACGGGATCACTTCTATAAACTTGGTGCTCGAAATAAAAGTAGAGAATCAAATATCCCGGTGGAAGCAGCACGACAAAAAGTTAAAATACTCATACAGAACTTTGATTCATATACCACTCCTAGTGCAAAGGAAGTTGGTAAACATGGACCTTTGTTCCCATCCAATATAAGGGCAATATTTGCTGGACCATCGAGTTGTGGAAAAACCAACGCTCTAATATCTCTCATTTTACATGAGAATGGACTTACATTAAAACGTCTATGTGTTTTCTAAAAGTTTATATCAGCCAAAGTATGAACTGTTAAGAAAGTTATTTGAACCCTTAAAGACGGATATTGGTTACTACGAATTTGGGAGCTATAAAGATTTGATTAGGCCAGAGGATGCAAAAGAAGATTCAATTATTGTCTTTGATGATATTCATGCAAACGAACAAAACAAGATCGCACAGTTTTTCTCCTTTGGTAGACATAAGAGTATTGATTCCTTTTACTTATGTCAAACGTATGCCAGCACAATAAAGCACGGACTTAGAGATGACGCTAATGTTATTTCAATATGGAAACAGGATGATGCAAATCTTTGGCATATCTTTCTAAATCATGTTGGCAGTGATATGCCCTTTATAAAGTTTAAAGAAATTTGTCAGCGATGCTGGAATGGTGGTGACTCGAAACATAGTTTTATTACTATTGTAAAAGATTTTGATTTGGGTAAGGGGCGATATAGAAAAATTTCGATGAGTATATAAATATAGAAGAAGCCGTTAATGGTTAGCCTCAATCTCAAGTTTCATGATAACGGGCGTTAAAGATTTTATTGTAAGTAAACATAAGCATCATTTTATGCAGGATGCCGTACGAAAGAAGTTTGTGGAACGCAAAAAGGATATACTACTTCATAACCAAAATTTAAAGAAGCTCATAAACATTGCATTAGCCTTTACAAATCACCGCTTCCCAGTCACAAGGAATAGCGGAAAAATACTAAAACCTATAAAGGAGATTAAAGTTGAAAACAGAGGCAAACTTTTAAAAAAAGATTAAGTTACCAGTTAATGACGAGCCTGTACATCGTTAGTATACAAACGTGCTGGTTAAAACTGAAGACGAAAATATATACACGTCAGTTTATGGAGTAAAGTATATTCCCCAATCTGATACGCATAGTTTGAGAAAGAGTATATAGGAAATTGATACAGAAAACAGTGACATAACCTTAAATAATAGCGGTTATCCTGGCACTAGAGGGGTATCTATAATAGAAGAATTAAGAGAAGAGGGTTGTATAATAGAATAAGCATAACACAAATCGGGCACAATCGGGGCATATCCGAACAAGAGTAGCTCATATAAAAGGACTGTTGGCATAGAAGTTATAATTAATCGATTATATAGTTTTAAAGAGGGGATTAAACAACTTATATAAAGACTTTGGGAAGGTTATTCGAAGATTTCGCAATGCTCTACGAGTAAAAAAGGCAAAATGCGGGCAACGGTTTTCGATAGAAAGACAAAAATGTCTTATGTGCCAGTCATACGAGGAAGCAATACAGCACTGTACTGCTGTGTTAGTATAACCCGAAGATTTGGATGATTTTATGGAAATAATCGAGGAGATGGGGTTTATAAAACTGTTGGCAGATATTCAGATGGAATATCTTTTAAATTCTAAGTTTTAAGATAAAAATTTAACTGTCTCAATTACTGTCATAAGAAATGAATGATGAGAATTTACAACATCAACAGTATCAACTACATCAACAACATCGATAACATCAACAACATCGATAATATCAACAATATAATCAACTTTACCAACTTCATGAAACCATCAAACAATTACAGCACCAACGCCCACATCAGCTTTGCCGTCTCTAACATTATAATGGGCAGGAGCAAAATATTAATTGGATAAGAAAAATGCTTCCTTATACATCCAATAGGGTGGAACGCTAGACTACCGAAAAGATTCCAAAGAATAGCCAATAGCTGGATATCTATTTAATTTGTATCTGCATTGTATTTTGTAAAAATAAAGTTGTATAAAGTTGAATAATGTTTTGATAATACGCTCATAATGAAATTTCGTTTTACATCACTTTTGCAAATACAGCGCTAAGGTCGTCGTAACGGTTACTATTGGGCTACGCTCAATCAATAGTTGCTCAATCGATTGCAATCTAAGTCGCCAATACCTTGTGATATTCTAATCGTACCCGATGTTACTTTAACCTATGATCCAACAGCCCCATATATGTCCAAATTGTCACATTACTAAGTAACTTACTACAGTTAATTACCATAGCATATTGCAATATAAAGCCTAGGGGTGGGGTACGACGGTTCTTTATAGCCACCAGGCAGCGCTTTTTTTATACTATATATACCTGACATTTTAATGGATAACATCCTGGTTTGTAAGCAGGGACTAGGATCATCCAACGCCGATACACTCCCACATTGTGGTATCTGTCGTATAAATATGGCCAACCACCAGTTTAAACCCCAAACCATTTTCCAGTAGCTTTATATCCATGATGTTATTGTTAACAACTGAGTTTACTTATTGTCATGATATTTGGGCGCAAGGTAACACGGTGAAATAACACTTACCTCATAGCCTATTCGCTAAGCTTTTGATGTTGAATTGGAACTATGCCGCAAGCACCGTGGACCCAGCGTTAGTCAGAGGCGTATGCAAAGGTCTACCATGCGCACAAAGATCAAAGCAGCATAGTAAATATTTTTTGGCACCTTTATAAATGAATTATCGCTATTAAGTTGATATTAACAAAACATGCAGTTACATATACACGATGGATAAGATACCTGTTGTTCTAGCCTGTATAGAATTATGTACTCTCAAAGCAATTATGCGTAGCCAATAACAGAATGAATACATGCGATTGTTTTGTTATGATGCAAATCATTAGGTAAAATGAATTAGTAATATTGTAAGCAGAAGGGAGGGAAAGGATAATAAACGACAGCATTGTTGCATTCTATAATGAATACGACCGTGGGCTTCTTCAGTTTTATTCTAGTATTTTTAATAGTTTGCAAATTTCGATATTGATATTGGAGTTGATGTGTAAATATAATATAATATAAGAATTAAAAATTAAAACCAATAGTTTACATGGAAATTGGGTATGTCACCAACCAGTTCAAAAAGTATATTTTATAGGTATTTCAGTTATTAATGACATTGCACCAAATTCATTCCTATAATATATCATGATGCTAACCATCATGATCCTATTACATAATACTAAAAACTAGTGGTAGCGGCGACTTAGGTTGCTGCTCCAGTTTAGAAACCTATAAAACTTAATTCATATACAAATTTTCATGCTACTAAATAAATAAGATGTAAATAAAATAGCCGAGCGCCTGCCTATTTGCAACATTTATTAAAACGTGTATGCAACGGTCATATTAATATACACGTCTGGCGAATACTAAACACATAATTAAGCTAAAATGAGTCTTTTAAAATAAGCATCGTCATCATCTGAAACAATGTACTGTTAAAATCTGGCCACAAAAATTAGTTTACTTACCTAAAGCGACTTCACAAAACTCGATTCGTAAACTGAAAACTGAAAGGCCGAGCACTTTACGTTAATGTATCAGCATATGTCATAAGGAAATGCTCCGAGTGTAAACACCAGGTATCCATCTATGAGCAAAATACTTAACCATTACTATTATTGTGCTATTCATTAGCAGAAATCTGCACAAATCTGCATAAATATTACGTTCAATGCTTGATTTGATTGCATAAAATTAAACTTGTGTCTGTTTTTTGTTTGAGGTCTGAAGGCAGATAATTAAAATATTGTATCATCCGTTTTAAATAATTCACGTATGTAAAATTTGTAAAAATTCAATATTTGGGCAATTTAAAGAAAGAAATAATGCTTTACATAATTAAATGGGGTATTTTCATTATACAATACAATAATAATTATTACAATAGGTAACCCTATTTTGACTATTAAAAAACAATGTCGATGTGTGAGCTCAAACGTTTAGTTACTTGATAAAAACTTCTCGGGGGCATGATTCGAGCGATCAACGACCTACTTAAACGTGTCTATGCCTGTATGAATGTGCGTGACGTTATAGATATCATAGCTCATAAATATTTCTAGTTGTAAAATATATTAACCGGATGCACGTTTGCGGCTTCTCGCGCTATACTAAGTTCTATTTTTTAAATGAAAATTGCTTTGTATTCACAGAATGTCAGACTATAATTTAAAGACCCAAACACATAATAACCAATATAGTTTGCAGATTTTTTAAAAATGGGCTACTAATACAAAAGATTTTTATGATACGTACTGATTTGCCTTATGGAGAACTGCATTCGCGAGAGTCTTTATCAATGTCTGGAGCCATACTAAACGGTACCATGATACAATTATGTATCATGAAATAGTACTAGAAAATTAAATAACAACGAGACATATTTTCTTCAGGGCACCGATTGATGTGGATTTAATAAAAAAAATTATGTTTATGCCATCTTGTTCCTCCAATTTTGCACTATTTCTTAAGCCCAAACACTAGTAAATTTAAATAAGTAAGGTGTTTCTGTATGACAATTAAACTACTGATGTATCATTGTATAGAATGCGGCTATTTTCTGTAATTTACAGAAAGTGAAATCATTATACATATCTGAAAAATATATAAATATTCAATTAAGCATACCCAAAAAATATTCGACTTACCTAGAACCATGTTTAATTACAGAAAAAAATATCAGTCGAAGGAGTGTTAACCTCTCACGATCATCCGACGGCGATGATTAGTCTCGAACCCCACGCCAAAGTTATAAAATGACTACATTATGACTCATCCAAAATTCTACATAACGTCTGAGCGAAGCTCGGTAAATTGAGGTCAGCACCGCTTTTATATAGAGTTCGAATATTTTTCAGTGGATCCTAAGATATTAACAAAAAATTATTAAAAATTAATTAGAAACCTAAAACTATCTCAAAAAACTATTCCAAATTTCACTAAAATCGCATTAAATATGTAATTCATATACAAAATCGCGTCCGCCTTTGTCAATATCTGGAACCACACTAAACTGTACTAGAAAATTAAATCATTAGTATCACAACGAGATATATATTTTCTTCAGCGCTCCGATTAATGTAGATTTTAATAAAAAATTTCTTTATATCATCTGGTTCATCGAATTTTGCTCTATTTTTAAGCTCAAAAACTAATAAAGCTAAACAAGTAGGATTGTTAGTTTATCATAGCAGAATATTTGTATTTTAACCATATGTAAACTTTATAGCGCTTCCTTAAATTTTATTATATTAAAAACGGGTTTTCGTGTGATGTTCTTTAAACCTTAAGCTGTAATTTAAATCCAAACATGAATTTTGTATAACAATTATAAGAGCGTAAAAATCTATACATTGAATCGATTTATGAATTTTCATTAATAATTGTCGTTCCGTTAGAGATAAAAAATTCTCGGGGGCATGATTCGAGCGATCAACGACCTACTTAAACGTGTTTATGCCTGCATGAATGTGCGTGACGTCATAAATATCATAGCTCATAAATATTTCTAGGATTCGTTCTCTGTAAATTGCAGAAATGATTGCATTCCATGCGATAGGATGACATATCTGTCTATAATTAACTACAAAATACTAATTATAACATGAGCTATATATTAAACCAGAGAAAAATTACTTTTACCTGACGTTGAGATATTCAAAGCGGTTGATAATTAATCAATTTATAAAACTGAATACCCATCAAATCGATCGATTTACATATATTATAAATTCAGGCAATTAGATATTTTGTGATGCAACTATAGTGCGTTTAACGAACAGATTCAGTAAATGCTCCGCCCATAAATCAGCGCCAAGTTTAAATAAAGATTTTGTATTGGTTGGCAGGATTCACACAACCACACATTTCAATTTGTAACATGCACGCATTTGTAGTTACAGTAAGGTGTTAAATTTGATCGCTGTAAATCAAGCTTATGCTCAGTTTGTACTGCGCAACTAAGCCCATCCTATTATTTTAATTACTGAATCTGTTCGTTAAACGCACTATAGGTCGTTACGTCTTGACTCATTTCAATTCTTCGATACGTTTATTTAATATATCTGCAGAGCGAAGGTAAATTTAAGGTCACACAGCTTTTATTAGAGCTCAAATATTTTCAGTGGATTCTGAGATATTAACAAAAAATCATTGAAAATCTATTAGAAACCATAAATTATCCCGAAACTAAGCCGAATTTACGCTAAATTAAAATTAAATATGTAATTCATATATGCAACATTAAAAGCTCGTCAAAACGTGTCAAAGATCATATTAATATACACATCTATCTAAAAAGCGAATACTATACATATAATTAAGCTAAAATGTGTCTTTTAACACCGTAAAACTTGCAGAATAATCTGAAAAATATGCTGTTAAATATGTATACAGAGGTTTAATACTCAGCTTCAACCACTTCTAAAAACTGCATTGATAGTAAACAGTAAACCGGGAAAAAAATACCGGTCCGAGCGCACTTTACGTTATTATATCAAAATATATCGTAACAAAATGAGCCGGGAGTAAACACCTGAGGTCCATCTATATTCAATTTACACCAACTATACCTAAGTGCTATTCTTTAGCAGAAATCTACATCGATTTCGGCTAGATGTTTGTCTCGATCTGTTAACGCAGATTTCTGCTAAAGAATAGCACATAGGTATAGTTGGTGTAAATTGAATATAGATGGACTTTAGGTGTTTACTCCCGGGGCATTTTGTTACGATATATTTTGATTGAATAACGTAAAGTGCGCTCGGACCGGTATTTTTTTCCCGGTTCACTGTTTACTATCAATGCAGTTTTGAGAAGTGGTCGAAGGTGAGTATTAAACCTCTGTATACATATTTAACAGCATATTTTCCAGATTATTCAGCAAGTTTTACGGTGTTAAAAGACACATATTAGCTTAATTATATGTATAGTATTCGCTTTTTAGATAGATGTGTATATTAATATGATCGTTGACACGTTTTGACGAGCTTTTAATGTTGCATATATGAATTACATATTTAATTTTAATTTAGCGTAAATTCGGTTTAGTTTCGGGATAATTTATGGTTTCTAATAGATTTTTAATGATTTTTTGTTAATATCTCAGAATCCACTGAAAATATTTGAGCTCTAATAAAAGCTGTGTGACCTTAAATTTACCCTCGCTCTGCAGATATATTAAATAAACGTATCGAAGAATTTAGATGAGTCAAGACGTAATGACCTAGTTGCATCACATAATAATTAATTGCCTGAATTTATAATATATGTAAATCGATCGATTTGATGGGTATTCAGTTTTATAAATTGATTAATTATCAACCGCTTTGAATATCTCAACGTTAGGTAAAAGTAATTTTTCTCTGGTTTAATATATAGCTCATGTTATAATTAGTATTTTGTAGTTAATTATAGACAGATATGTCATCCTATCGTATGGAATGCAGTCATTTCTGCAATTTACAGAGAACGAATCCTAGAAATATTTTATCATCATTAGGTCTTCAGTCCTAGAACTGGTTAGACGCGTACCATCATTGTTCCCTATTCTGAACTAACCTACAGATTTCCCTGAAATATGCACAGTTTGCATCTATAACTGTCTGATCTAGGTCTACATCTACCTCTTTTTTCCTATCTCTGCTTGTAATATATCACATACTATTCTCCAACAATGCCTTAGGACGTATTCCGCACTACTATTTCTTTTTTTCCCCAGATATCCTTGTTCCCTTACTATTTCTGTAACTTATTTGTTATTATCTTTGTCTGTCCATGCTATCGTCCTCATACATCTGGAGCATTTCAAAAGACTGCTACCGTTTTTCTGTCTGCATTTCAGCCTGTCCGTATTTCATAGGCATACTGTGCTGTGATCCACACATATGCTTTCAACAATTTTCTTCTTATTCTGTTTGTTGTCTTTCCTCATAGGCGATGTTCTTTCTTGTTAGATGCAGTTCGATCACTTTCTATTGTTTTACAGTTATATGCCCTATTTCTCCGACCTTCAATGGTTGTGAAGGGAGGTAAGCAGTCTGTGACTGCCAAGTTCTCCCAACACTTAACCATTTGGCGATTTAATATATTTTCCAATTTATCTTTTTGCACAGTCAACATTAGTTGCAGGTATTTCGCAGCTATTAGGTTCCCTGAAATTCTCACACAGCATGTGTATTCAGGTTAATCTTCTATGGGAATTAAACCACTCATAGTTTTTAAAATCAACTTTATTTACGTTTCGATCCATGACCTAGGATCGTTGTCAAAATTATAATAAAAACTTCAAGTTTGGCATTTATGACATAAATTAAAGGTGACTCTGATTTATTGATGTTTGAAATATTTGGTTTGAGTATACTAAGCAAAAATTTTTAAAGTTTAACAGAATGATTGCCTTCAATTTGTGTTGCGACCTGGGATCGGCTTTCTTTAGGTAGCCAATACGCTTAACGTGAAATCAGCTGATTAATTTTTATTGGTGAATTTTATATAAATTTAATAACTTGGAATTGGAAAACATTTTTTAACATGTTTCTATTTATACAATTGAGAGGATGGTTATTAAAGAAGTGTGCGATTGCATTATTGAAAGGCTTAAGTAGTCGTTTTTTTATATTTATTTTGAGGGGGAAAATTCATTATGATTTAAGTTACCTCTTTGGTAGATTTTAACATGGTACTGAGGCGACTCTATGGCGGGTTTACACTTATCAGATACCAATGTTGTTCTATGAAGATTGTATATGGATCTGAGGCGACCCTATGGCGGGTTTACACTTGTCAGATACCAATGTTGTTCTATGAAGATTGTATATGGATCTGAGGCGACCCTATGGCGGGTTTACACTTGTCAGATACCAATACTGTTCAACTGAGATTGTATATGGATCTGAGGCGAACCTATGACGGGTTTACACTTGTCAGATACCAATACTGTTCAACTGAGATTGTATATGATTTTGAGGTAACCTTATTGTGGATTTATACTTGTCAGATACCAGTGCTGTTTTACAAGGATTGTTAATATGCTTATTTTTATGTAATTAGTTATTTTATGTATAAATAGAAATCATGTATGTAGGCTGTATTTCATGTTAATATTGCAAGGAAAACCCAGGAAAAACTTGTAATGCTACCTAGATATTGTGGGCATTTGATTTTCATTTGTTATTTCTTTTAGTAATGGAATCCATTGTTTACTGAAAGTCACGCATTCGTTTGCAACGCATTTATTTTCATGTAGGGTTATATAGGCAACTTTTCGATTTTGAGTTTTTGGTGGTTTTCTTCTTTTTCTTCTTTTCTTCTTTTCAGGGAGTATGTGTATTTAGCTCGTTCCCTTTCTATTGTTTTCTAATTTTATACCCTATTTTACCGAGATTCAGTGAAGAAGGTTAAGCAACCTGTGGCTACCAAGATCCCCCAACACTTAGACATTTGCCGAAATAATGGTTTTCCAGTAAATCCTTTCACACACTTAACATTATTCGAGAATATTGCCCAACCAATTCTTGTAGTTACTTATAATAATCATCATGTTTAAGCACAGTTATCTTTTCGTCATTAGTTTATCCATCTTGGGATTGGTTGGATGCGTACCTCCATTGATTTCTATTCTGGGCTAGCCTACACATCTCCTGAAACCTCTACAGCCTACATCTTTTACTATCTGTGTGCAGTAGTCTAATCTAGGTCTGCCTCTTCTTCTCTTTTTTCCTATCTCTGCTTCTAAAATATTCCGCACTATTCCCTCATGCCGTCGTATGTGGCCTATCATCCTATCTCTCCTCTTTTTTACCATTTTCCACATATTTCTTTCTTCCCCTACCATTTTTAGTACCTCTTCGTTCTTAACTTTGTCTGTCCATGATATCTTCATCATACGCCTGTAACACCACATTTCAAAGGCTTCTACCTTTTTCTTGTCCGCTTCTCCTACTGTCCAGGCTTCACAGCCGTACAGTGCTGTGCTCCACACATATGTTTTAAGCAATCTTTTCCTTGTTTCTATGTTTGTGGTCTTTGAGCACAATAGTTGCTTTTTCTTGTTAAATGTAGCACGACCTTGTGCTAATCTTTGTTTTATATCTTTTGTGCTTTTCCCATCTTGCGTTATTTGGCTTCCTAGGTAGCAGAAATCCTTAACCTCTTGTAAGTTCGTGTTAAATAATGTATTCTTGTTTTTGATTTATTTTCCCCACCTTTGCAAACTAGAACTTTAGTTTTAGTTTTGTTAATTTTCATACCGTATCTCTCTGTTAGAACCGTTTCCTTTTCATTAAGAGCCGCTTCTAACTCTTCCTTGCTAGACGCTAATACCGCTATATCATCTGCAAATCTAAGCATATCAATTTTTTGTCCCTGCATAGTAATTCCAAACGTCTTCCTGCATTTGACAGTATTCATTGCCTCTTCTATGTACAAGTTAAAATCAATGGGGATAGGGCAATTCCTGTCTCACCCTTTCCTAATGTTTACTTCTCTACGTTCCTGCTCTAATTCTATTACTGCTGTTTGCTCTTTGTATAAGCTATGTACTATTCGTCTATCCCTATAACTCATTCCAATCTTTTGAGTATTTCAAACATTTTTCCAATTTACATTGTCGAATGCTTTTTCAGATCTACAAACCCTATATACATGCTTTCCCCTTTTTCTATTGTTTTCTCCATTATCACTCTCAGAGCTAAAATAGCCTCCCGTGTTCCCCTGTTTCGCCTAAACCCAAATTGGTCTTCTCTTTGTATTTCTTCAGCTCGTTTTTCCATTGGTCTTTGCACAATTCTAGTTAATATTTTTGACACGTGTGCTGTCAAACTTATTGTTCGAAAATTTTCACATCTATCCGCTCCTTTCTTCTTTGGTATAGTTACTATGATGCTACGTTTGAAATTTTTGGGTATCTCGCCTGTCTCATACATATAGCTTACAAGTTGGAAGAGACGTTCTGTTACTGCTTGTCCAGCGGCTTTTAGAGTTTCTGCTTGCACCTTATCTGTACCCGGCGCCTTACCATTTTTCAGACTCTTTAATGCTAATTCAAACTCGTCCTGAGGTATAGGATATCCCAAGTCATCATTTTCAATGTCTGATTCCTGTTCTAATGCAGTTAGTTCCTCTCCTGCATATAAATTCCCTATATATTCTTGCCATCTACTCACTTTCTCTACGTTTTCTATAATGACGTTTCCTTGTGCGTCCCTTATATTTTTGCTGTACGGTTTTATATCCCTAAAATTCATTCTAATTAATTTGTATGCTTCGTCTGTCTTTCCTATTTCCATCTTAGTTTGTACTTCTTTGCACTTTTCATCAATCCATTGTTCTTTAGCTTTCCTGCATTTTCGAATAATTTCCCATTTTATGGCTTTGTATCTCTGTTTTCCTGTTTCGTCTGATTTATTTTTTTATTTTCGTCTTTCTTCTATTAAATTCACGATATCCTTTGTTATTCATGGTTTCTTATTTTCTTTTTGTGTATATCCCAAAATATCTCTGGCCGCCATGTCTAGGCTGGATTTAATGTTATTCCATTCTGTTTCTACTTCCTTAGTTTCAGATATTTTTCCGATATCATTCAGCAATTCATTTGACTTTTTTTCGAATCTTACTTGAATATCTTTGTCTTTTAGTTTCTCTAAGTCCAAGTGCCTTTTTCCGTTCTTCTTTTTCAGATTTTTAAATTTAAGTGCGGCCTTCATAATTACGATGTTGTGGTCAGTGTCTATATCTGCATCTGGGTAGCTTCTACAGTCTTTTACTTGATTCCTAAACCGTTGTCTAACAAGAATGTAATCTATTTGATATCGTCCTATATCTCCTGGCATCTTCCACGTATATCGTCTTCTAGCATGATGTTGAAATAATGTGTTTGTGATGATTAAATTGTTCGTGTCGCAAAATTCTACCAGCCTATTTCCCCTGTCGTTTCTCGTGCCTAAACCAAATAAACCTACTACCGCTCCTTCCCTACCCTCACCTACTACAGCATTAAAATCCCCCGTAATTATTAAATTTTCATGTCTTTTTACGTATCTTAATATGTCTTCGATATCTTTGTAGATGGCTTCTACCTCTTCGTCACTGTAGCTAGAGGTGGGCATGTATACTTGTATTATTACTGTGTTTACCGGTTTAGATTCTAATCTAACCATGAGTACTCTTTCGTTCTTTTGTAAGTAATTTTCTACACAGTATCCTATCTTTTTCCGCATAACTATCCCCACACCCAAATTTTCGTCCTCTGCTCCTGTATGAATTACCCTGAAGTCTCCACTCCAATAATCTCCCGCCTCTGGCCACCGAACTTCGCTGATCCCTACTATGTCTAGTGATAACCTGTCTTAGTCTGGTTCCTCACTAACGACCCTACTACTTTGGCTGGACCTGTAGTTTGGCTCTTTAGCTCATTAGAACACGCAAGCCATTTCACCTGTTCTATTAATTTAGGACTTCCGCAAGGTGCAGGTCCTTACGAAATGGCTAGAAATATTTATGAGCTATGATATTTATGACGTCACGCACATTCATGAAAGCATAAACACGTTTAAGTAGGTCGTTGATCGCTCGAATCATGCCCCCGAGAAGTTTTTATCAAGTAACTAAACGTTTGAGCTCACACATCGACATTGTTTTTTAATAGTCAAAATAGGGTTACCTATTGTAATAATTATTATTGTATTGTATAATGAAAATACCCCATTTAATTATGTAAAGCATTATTTCTTTCTTTAAATTGCCCAAATATTGAATTTTTACAAATTTTATATACGTGAATTATTTAAAACGGATGATACAATATTTTAATTATCTGCCTTCAGACCTCAAACAAAAAACAGACACAAGTTTAATTTTATGCAATCAAATCAAGCATTGAACGTAATATTTATGCAGATTTGTGCAGATTTCTGCTAATGAATAGCACAATAATAGTAATGGTTAAGTATTTTGCTCATAGATAGATACCTGGTGTTTACACTCGGAGCATTTCCTTATGACATATGCTGATACATTAACGTAAAGTGCTCGGCCTTTCAGTTTTCAGTTTACGAATCGAGTTTTGTGAAGTCGCTCTAGGTAAGTAAACTAATTTTTGTGGCCAGATTTTAACAGTACATTGTTTCAGATGATGACGATGCTTACTTTAAAGACTCATTTTAGCTTAATTATGTGTTTAGTATTCGCCAGACGTGTATATTAATATGACCGTTGCATACACGTTTTAATAAATGTTGCAAATAGGCAGGCGCTCGGCTATTTTATTTACATCTTATTTATTTAGTAGCATGAAAATTTGTATATGAATTAAGTTTTATAGGTTTCTAAACTGGAGCAGCAACTTAAGTCGCCGCTACCACTAGTTTTTAGTATTATGTAATAGGATCATGATGGTTAGCATCATGATATATTATAGGAATGAATTTGGTGCAATGTCATTAATACCTATAAAATATACTTTTTGAACTGGTTGGTGACATGCCCAATTTCCATGTAAACTACTGGTTTTAATTTTTAATTCTTATATTATATTATATTTACACATCAATTCCAATATCAATATCGAAATTTACAAACTATTAAAAATACTAGATTAAAACTAAAGTAGCCCACAGTCGTATTCATTATAAATTATAGAATGCAACAATGCTGTCGTTTATTATCCCTTCCCTACCTTCTGCTTTATTACTAATTCATTTAACCTAATGATTTGCATCATAACAAAACAATCGCATGTATTCATTCTGTTATTGGCTACGCATAATTGCTTTGAGAGTTCATAATTCTATACAGGCTAGCACAACAGGCATCTTATCCATCGTGTATATGTAACTGCATGTTTTGTTAATATCAACTTAATAGCTATAATTCATTTATAAAGGTGCCAAAAAATATTTACTATGCTGTTTTGATCTTTGTGCGCATGGTAGACCTTTGCATACGCCTCTGACTAAAGCTGGGTCCACGGTGCTTGCGGCATAGTTCCAATTCAACATCAAAAGCTCAGCGAATAGGCTATGAGGTAAGTGTTATTGCACCGTGTTACCTTGCGCCCAAATATCATGACAATAAGTAAACTCAGTTGTTAACAACAGCATCATGGATATAAAGCTACTGGAAAATGGTTTGGGGTTTAAACTGGTGGTTGGCCATATTTCTACGACAGATACCACAATGTGGGAGTGTATCGGCATTGGATGATCCTAATCCCTGTTTACAAACCAGGATGTCATCTATTAAAAATGTCAGGTATATATAGTATAAAGAAAGCGCTGCCTGGTGGCTATAAAGAACCGTCGTACCTCACCCCTAAGCTTTATATTGCAATATGCTATTGTGATTAACTGCAGTAAGTTGCTTAGTAATGTGACAATTTGGGCATATTTGTAGTAGTTTAATCATAGACTAGAGTAGCATTGGGTGCGGTTGGCGCCATGGTCCTATATCGAATAAGGCCCGAAATCATAGCAATGGCTATTTATTATTCATATAATACAAATTTTTCTGTTTTTGGTTGTATCGCAAGTTCCCCAGACGTAACTGTGCTCCATTCCTTTAGGAGTATCTCCACTGGGGCGACGTTTTATTAGCGATCTGTGCGCATGCTTTCTAATTTACCTATTTCCGATCATCTGGCTATTTATAAGAGGCCTCAGCCCATTTTCCTCTTCCGCGAATGCGAAAACATTTGTCTGCGTTTATTAAACTGAGTAATAAAGATCGTTTTATTGTGCAGATCACATTGGAATCCTAGGACGATGTTATATCGGATGCCTGTGAGCACGCACTTTAATTTGCTTGTTTACGATCATCTTGCTATTTATAAGAAGTCTCAGCCCATTTTCCTCAGTAGTGTTTCTTTTACAACTGTAAAACATTGCGGTTTACGTATTTTAAACTGAGTAATAAACATAGTTTTATTGTGCAGATTACAATGGAACCCGTCAAAGTATTCGTCTGCGATGTGTGCCAGAAAAACTTCTCGATCCAGAGCAACCTTAACCGACACAAAAAGGAGGTCCATAATATCATTAGGCCACCACGTCAGGTTACAGTCTCAGCTCCACCGACTGGATTACCAGCACCAGCATTATTTGTGTGCGACATTTGTGATATGGGGTTTGGGCGTCGAGCTAATTTAACCCGGCATCAGCACGCCCTCCACGGAGATACTATTTCTTCTACATCGATGTCAGCCAAACGTGGAGCACCACCACCACGTGCTGCACCCGCCCCAAAACGCCAGCGACAGGACATACGATATTGCGAAGATTGCAATATGGACGTTCCTTCACGCCAGTTTCCTGGACATTTACGTAGTGCCACGCATAAGACCAAATCCGGAGACCCGAACAAGAAGCGATACAGCTGTTATCGTCTGCCTTCCGCTCCCGGATCGCAACTTACCGCATCAATAATCTGTCGGATTGTAGAGACATTGGAGATTTTTTACTTGAACAAAAGCAGCATTTTGTAAAGTTGATCTAGGACACCTTAGAGGCCCACACGACCCTTAAAATTAATGTGGAAGTGTTTGGTATGTACACAAAGATGGACTTGGGTGATACCGAAGCAACTAAATCTTTCAATACCAAGAATCAAATTATAACCCGATCGAGCGACTTGAACAAAGTGTATACAGCGTTTTCTCGGGAGATGCTCAATAAATCCCAAGAATTTGAACATCGCCAGTCCGGTTGGGCCTTTCAACGTGTCCTGCATTTAGAACTAAACATCAACAAATACCAGCCACTTAGGGGATCCTCTTACATTGACCTTCCACGCTGGATAAAAACTAAAAAAGCGGTGGTGAATGTTAAAAACCGAGACACTGCCTGTTTTGCATACTCCATTGTAGCAGCGCTGTATCCTGCTGAGCATAACCCCAACGTCTTAGCAAGTACCCCCATTACTCGAGCTGCTTAAATATGGGTGGTATAGAGTTGCCTATGGCCTTTGACAAGATTGCCAAGTTCGAGGCTTTGAACGATCTGAGTATCAATGTATTCGGAGTGGAAGGAAGGTCTATTGTTAGTCCTCTACATTTTACTAAACGCAGGAAAGCCCGGCACGTTAACTTGCTCTACATCCAGCACGAAGAAAAAGGTCATTTCTGTTGGATCAAGGATTTGGTCGTCTGGTCGGTAAACAGTTATCAAAAAAATGCTTACATAAATGGATTTGCAATGGATGTTTAATCTTTTTTCCGACGGAGACTGCCTTGATCAGGCATACTGAGCGGGACTGTAACCATGTCGTAACCCAAATGCCCCTCGTCTTCAACAACGTTTTGGAATTTTCGAGCATCCAAAAACAAATGCAGGTCCCATTCGTTATTTATGCCGACTTTGAGTTGCTCCTACAGCCGTACAGTTTTGCAGCGCCTGACCCCTCCATGTCATCTACAACACCGCTCCAACTGCATACTCCTTATAGCTGGGCATACTACATCAAATGCAGCTACGATGACTCCCTCAATAAATTTGAGATCTACAGGGGCCCAGACGCAGAACGTAAATTTGTCACCAAACTTAGAGAGGAAGCTAGACGTCTGGGTAAGATATTGACGACGAATGTGCCCATGATTCCTTTGGATGCCCAGAATGAACTTTTGTTTCACACTACCCAAGACTGTGGAATATGCAAGAAACCGCTTGGAACAGACCGTGTGCGGGATCAGAACCACATGAATGGGGCGTACCGCTTCCCTGTACACTCCAAATGTAACATCCTCTATCGGGTTCCGCAGTTTATTCCAGTGATGTTCCACAACCTTGGTGGATACGATGCTTATTTCATCATAAAAGAACTGGGGTATGATAACGAGAAGATTAGCGTTATACCGAACAATAAAGAACGGTTCATCTTGTTTTCGAAAACTGTACGGCTATACGATACAGAAGTGGTCTTAGACGAACAAGAAAAGACTGCCGACAAGTTCTGTGTCCAACTTCGGTTTATCGACACTCTCCGATTTATGGCGTCCGGGTTGGATACATTAGCGAAGAATTTAGCTCAGGACCAGTTTGTGGAGGTCAGACGTCACTTCCCCGAGGACTCCAAGTTTCAACTGGTTACCAAGAAAGGCGTGTTTCCATACACTTACATACAAAGTATGGAAGTATTGGAGGAAATAGTCTTACCACCACAGGACGCCTTCTACAATGATCTCGCCTCTACATCTATTACCACCGACGAATACGAGAGGGCTCAGAAGGTATGGCGCGACTTTGGCCTCAACACGCTCGGAGAATATAGCGACCTCTATTTGAAGACAGATGCACTGTTGTTGGCAGACGTCTTCGAGAACTTTCGCCGAGTGTGCATGCCAACCTATGAACTCGATCCGTGCCAGTATGTGACAGCGCCCTCATTAACCTGGGACGCCATGTTAAAATACACCGACGTGAAACTGGAGCTCCTCACGGATATTGACATTTTATAAAGTCTGGGATCAGAGGGGGTCAGACCCAGTGTAGTGGGCGTTACGCTGCTGCCAACAATAAGTACATGGAAGAGTACGATCCTACGGCTCCGTCTAAGTATTTGGCGTACTACGATGCCAATCACTTGTATGGCTGGGCCATGAGTCAAGCTTTCCCTCTTGGAGGATTTCGATGGCTGCCTCTACCGATATAGCCAAACTCCAGGCCACCATCTTAAATGTTCCCAAGGATTCTGCGAAAGGGTTCATTCTGGAGGTCGACTTAGAGTACCCTCCACATTTGCATGATCTCCACAACGACCTGCCATTCTGTCCGGAAATGAAGACGTCGCCTTGTATCACATCTAAGGCTCCGAAGCTCCTCGCCATCTTAGAAGACAAACACCGCTACATTATCCACTACAGGAATCTGCAGCAGTGTGTGCGGAATGGATTAGTGTTGACCTCCATCCATCGGGTTCTCGAGTTCGACCAGTCTTCATGGTTGAAGCCTTATATCGAGTTGAACACAGACCTTCGCACTCGTGCCACTAACGCTTTTGAGAAGGACTTTTTCAAACTCATGAACAATGCCATCTTTGGTAAAACCATGGAAAATATAGACAAGCGCGTCGACGTGAAGCTTGTGACTCGGTGGGTGTGTAACCGGAAGACCTTGTGTGCGAGTACCCTGATTGCCCGCCCGAACTTTAATTGTAATCTGGTACTAGGCGAAAATTTAGCACTCATACAGATGGACCGCGTTAAAGTCACCCATAATAAACCTATATATGCAGGCTTTTCGATCTTAGACCTATCAAAAACCTTGATTTATGACTTTCACTATGAGAAACTGTTGCCTCTGTATGGGTCTAAGCTTTCGCTTTTGTATACAGATACCGATTCGCTCGTGTATAGTGTCGAAACAGAAAACTTGTACAGTGATATTCATACCCGCCTGGACCTGTTCGACACTAGTGACTACCACCCAGATAATAAATATAAGATCCCACTTGTAAACAAGAAAGTGCCCGGAAAGTTCAAGGATGAGTTTGGTGGTGAGATAGTTTTAGAGTTTGTGGGTACTCGCGCCAAAAGTTACTGTATAGTTAGCGAAAGGGATGTAATAAAAAAGATTAAAGGGGTTAAGCGTAGTGTTGTGCAGGGTATAAGTGTTAATAGTTTTAAGGGCATAGTACATAACAGTAGCTTCCGAGCCCTCGTGCATTCGATGCAGTCTATTAGGAGCAAAAAACATGATTTGTTTACGCTGTTACTTAGCAAGGTTAGTTTATCGGGCGCAGATGACAAGCGTTTCGTCATCCCTAACACGACCTTAACGTATGCATGGGGGCATAGGGAAATAGATAATAGATTTTATTTTACTTAGTTTATAAGTTGTATATATTGCTCGGATTACGTGAATGTTTTAGGATCACAATGTATATACATGTTTAGCCTAAAAACGTGTACAATGATAATATTATTGTAAATGTAGATATATATACAAAGAATTTATTACTACTGTGTATAGATTGTCTAATAAATTTTTATTTCCATATATTGCAGTTTATTTTTATTTCCGTGTTAAATCACCGATCCCAGAGAACGGAAACAATTACCCTTTACAATTTTGATTACCCATACCTATGCCATATAATTTTGAGTGCATATGCTAGCACGATTTGAAAATTCTTTTTAAAATCTTTTCTAAACCGCAAAATGCCGAATGGGGCACCCGCAAAGCTGATAAGCATAATGAAGAATTCATATGAGTCATGAGGATCGTTAAAAAATTTCTAGTCTGCAAAATGATGAATAGGGCACCCGCAAAGCCGATAAACATAATGAAGAATTCAAATGAGTCATGAGAATTGTCACAAAACCCCCTTCCCCCTTCAACACCCTACAACTAGTAGGCAAGCAGAAAGGGGTAGGAGGGGGGTGCGGCGATCCAGTGAAAAACGATGTGCGCCAGAAGTGTCTTGAGGATCGTCCAAATTTACAAAGCACACCACCTCAACAACTGCGAAATAGAAGACAGGGTGGGGGGATCGATAGAGTGAGGATCGAAGTGTGCCAGAACATACCTATTCTATCTACTCATCTCTAAGTATAGGATATCCCAAGTCATCATTTTCAATGTCTAATCCCTATTCTAATGCTGTTAGTTCCTCTCCTGCATATAAATTCCCTATATATTTTTTCCATCTATCTACTTTCTCTTCATTTTATTACGGGCCTGTTTGACACTACGACATCAGGGGACAAAAGGATTGATATCCTTAAGTTGACTAGCTTTAGTCGGTGAGGGGTGGGTCTGACACAAGTCGTAATTTGAACGTCTAACAGCACTAATCCGTAGTATGCGGTAAACAGTGCAGACTAAAGATAGGTTTCAACGATAAAAAAATCGGGTGGGCACCACCAGTAATGACACAATGCTAGCTATAATCAAAAGAATTTCGTTACAGGTCGAGAAAGTTCTTTAGCATTTGGTAATAATAATAAAAGGAAAATAAAGAGAAGGTTACGGTGTACAATGCTCTGTTTTGCCCTACTTGCACATGCAATCTTAAGAGAAATGATACATCTTATCTTCGGTTACTGGCTCTATTTCTACACATAGCTGCAAGGATTACATTAATTAACACAGATGTATACATTTAAACAAACATACGGCGCCTACTAGTACGCCCTAAACGCAACAAATATAAACAATAACTTACTACTAAATTGACGTTCGCACTGGCCAGAGCTATCAAAATAAACTCTTCTGTACAACTTATATTTTTAAACAAAGTAGGGATGGATACACCTGGATCTCACGCTGATGTGGCTAACCAATTTGACGACGTAGGGTATGAACTACAACCCGAAGTATCATGCGTTCTAAGCCGGGTGCATTCAAAACCTGTTGTATCTAGGTGGATATTAAACGTAGGACTATTTGAATAGGTTTGTTTTACAAATGTTATGAATTTGCGTTTACGGGACAAATTATACCACGGCTATATTATATTGTAAAGGCTCATAGCTTTACAGTTATAAATGCTAACAGTGCGCACACATCTATTTCTAGCCCACGTAGCCGACGGGGTAGCGAGGATAGAGTAGATATACGACAAAGCGCACTTCTTTAATTTTGGTTCCACTGACACAGGTTGGCAACAACAGCTTATAGTTTTGGAGAACAAAATAGCTCAGTGCCAACGTGCGGAATTAGTCTGACCACAGTTAAAGTAGTAACAGTTCAACGCTTACCTTGTGGGGTAAATCAAGCCACTGTACATAGTGAGTAGGAGTCGTGTACGTTTTAACAAACTACTAACAAGCGTCATTACGGGGTGTGTGCTGTTCCCAAGTAGATTGGACAATTACGGTCTACGGCATACGTAATTTAAGGTCCTTGCTTTTCGTCCAAATTAAAAATTTCCAATATGGATTTGTATTCTATATATATGGATATAGATAACGACAAATAAAAGCGGACAAGGAGTAGACCTACAACAGATAGATTAACACCTCCGAACCATAAAACCTAACATGACACACTTCCAAAAAAAAAACAAAAACTGACGTTCCTTAATGTCAATTCCTCACTTGCTTTAAAAATTAATATTAGAGGGGCATTATTTACTACGCTTGCTAAACGATTGTAATATAATAAATGATTATACAAACGAAACGTTGCAATTTTCTATAATGACGTTTCCTTCCACGTCTTTTATATTTTTGCTATATACGGTTTTATATCCCTAAAATTCATTGTAATTAATTTGTATGCTTCGTCTGTCTTTCCTATTTCCATCTTAGTTTGTACTTCTTTGCACTTTTCATCAATCCATTGTTCTTTAGCTTTCCTGCATTTCCGAATAATTTCCTATTTTACGGCTTCGTATTTCTGATTTCCTGTTTCGTCTGAATTATTTTTGTATTTTCGTCTTTCTTCTATTAAATTCAGGATATACTTTGTTGTCCATGGTTTCTTATTTTCTTTTTGTGTATCTTTGGCCGCCATGTCTAGGCTGGATTTAATGTTATTCCATACTGTTTCTACTTCCTTAGTATCGGATATTTTCTCGATATCTTTCAGCAATTCATTTGACTTTTTTTCGAATCTTTCTTGAATATCTTTATCTTTTAGTTTCTCAAAGTCAAAGTGCCTTTTTCAGTTTCTTTCTTTCAAATGTTTAAATTTAAGTGCGGCCTTCATAATTACGATGTTGTGGTCAGTATCTATATCTGCTTCTGGGTAGTTTCTACAGTCTTTTACTTGATTCCTAAACCGTTGCCTAACAAGAATGTAATCTATTTAATATGTTCCTATATCGCCTGGTATCTTCTACGTACATCGTCTTCTAGTATGATGGTAAAATAATGTGTTTGTGATGATTAAATTGTTTTTGTCGCAAAATTCTACCAGTCTATTTCCCCTGTCGTTTTTCGTTTCTGCATTAAAATCCCCCCGTAATTATTACATTTTTGTCAGTATGTTCTTTGTGGGGAGTCTGGAACAGGTGGATTCAACCACCACATCCTTCTACATCCCTCTACATCCCTACACACTACTTCACATTCCTCCACATCCCTCCACCTTACTCCACATTCCGCCACATTACTCCACATCCCTCCATATCACTCCGCATCTTTCCACACCTCTCCACATCCCACCACATTCCTTCACATTTTTCTACATTACTCCACATCCCTCCATATCACTCTACATCCCTCCACATCACTTCACATCCCTCCACATCACTCCACATTACTGCACATCACTCCACATTCCTCCATATAACTCCACATCACTCCACAAAGATGTTATCATTTTTCCTTACGTCACAAATGTAGTTTGTAACGTCCGCCACCTTGGATTTTTATTTTTTAGTCACCCTGTATACATATACACATTTCCACTTTTTGATTTATCCTTACGCACTATGGAAGTTGACGTGCGAAATTAGATATGCAAATTTAACAACTTGCGCTTTTATTTAAATAAGAATTGTTTAGTGAAGATGGTGACATTTGATGAGAATTATGTTATTTACCAAAGGAACTTTAGAGCACTTTTTAGGGGTATCTCAGATCGTTCTCAACCATGCTAATACTTTAAAAGAATTAACGGAAAAGAGTACTCCTAATATAGATCTGTTTCTGTTAGATGTAGCAATAGAAAGGTATAATAAGAATGATGTTTTACAGAATCTCGCACATGATATAATTAAAAGCAAATACAGTAATAGTGATATTGGGGTCATATTACACGAATTTATAAGAACCCATCCAAGATTGTTTGAAAACAGTATTTGTAGACAAGTTGAGTAATGGAAGAGTACAACAGGTTTCCATTCTACGCATTTACGAGCGATGTTTAAATTTTAAACCATAGATTTTAGAGAAATTTCTGTCACTATAATCCTGCATATTACAGTTTATTCTCTTATACTTTTCTAAATTGTTGTATTTCAACTACAGGTATAGACCGAATTATATTAAACTAGATCGGTTTTATATTCACTGGTTACAATATTATTACTTTAGTTTATCTCGGATATTGATTCGTAATGCATTGTAACTTGAAAATGATTTCTAGAAAAACGTATATCAAGGAATGTTTGCAAGAAGCTCTTAATAAGGTAAAACGAGGTGTTGCAACAATGTACTCTGCTAGTAAGAAGTTTAGGATTCCATAGTCGACATTGCGCGACCATCTCATACGATCGTAGAGTAAAACAGATAAAAATGTAGACAGTTACATCTCTGATATACAAACAACTAATTTACAAACTGCGGAAATGTGTACAGGAAGTACTCTAAAATGTAAAGCAACACCTACCTACTCAGATGGTAAAGATGATAAAGAAGTTTGTAAAAGAAATTTTAAGATGCAAAAACAAAAGTTTAATATTGAGGAAATAAACTTTGCAAAAAATAATGGAACGTTGTTTAGAGTTGTTAGTTGATGTTGTCTGAAGTTAGATTAGGTGGACTTGTTAGGAGTTAAGTTAGCTAATGTTGTCTGGAATTAGGTTAGGTTAGTTGGACTTGTGCGGACTTAAGTTAGATAGCAGGAAAAATTGATAGGTTAGGTCAGCGACGCGTCGTTGACCTAACCTATCAATTTTTCCACTACAAGTGATTATATGCATTATCTGAACTGTGCTCAATACGATGTGTGCTTGTATGTCGATACGGCAGAGATTCGACCAATTATACAACTTTTCTGCAAAGTTTGGATTTTTGAATGACATGGCTGCAATAAAAGGTATGTGTGATCTCGATTTACTCCGACGGTGCTGTTCAGCGCGGGGGTCTTATAATTTGTACATCGACTTACCTCCGCGGTTTTTTGTTGTTCTAAGCTGCAGTTCCTATTACTTCAACTAAGTGGGCTGTATGCGAGATTTAGTCCGTGTTACGTTGCACTTGCACTGTGTTTTTTAGGGGTTTACAAATAAATTCACATTCCGCGGCACTATGACTAACTTACGTTACCGAACGAAAAACCGATTTCTTCTGCCTCGATATCCATAAGAGAGTGTTTGTTCACTACTCTTAGTCCAACTTATTCACACATGCACAAGGAATTTTTACGGCAGGATATAAAGGAACAAGGGATGACAGTTTTACTATTAGATTTACAACTACAAATTTACGACTTAAAATTAAACACGCAAACGTGCGACAAAGAGACCGAACAGGTGCAAAGAACTGGAGCATTTGCTTTCTGATGGGGTGCAAAGTGATATTGACGGAACCAGCCTCTTAACCGAACTGAAAACTTTGGCAACAATATTTCTTGTATCCGAGCGAGTAGGAAATGGCGGAACGGCTCTGAGAGTTTTGCGCTACATGTGCGTGAATAAGTTCGTGGATATTATGCCCAGTGTATACATATCATTAGTGATTTTTCTTACCACTCCTGCGACAGTGGCTAGTTGAGAGCGAAGCTTCTGAAAATTAAAATTGATTAAAACATACTTGCGCTGCACGATGTCGCAAGATAGATTAGTTAATTTATCTGTGATCTCCATCAAATACAGCATTACCCGTTAACTTTTCCGAAATTATTAACGGTTTTGCTACCAAAAAGGCTAAAACAGTTAAGTTTTAATACTTTATAACGGGTGTTTCAAATTGCGCGGGTTTTTTCAAGAATAAGTAAAATATAGAGATGGCGCACTGAATTCGTCTGGTTATTTTGACATTTAAGAAGTGTGATGTATGACATTTACAAAAATGGCTTCGTACACGATACAACAACGCGTTCAAATTGTTGAATTATTTTATGAAAATCAGCGTTCTGGGAAAATGTGTTTTTAGAAAACTACGTGAATTTTATGGTTTACGTAATCGTCCAGTTGAAAGCATTATTGGTCGAATTATTAAAAAAATTCAAGAGACCGGTTTGGTGGAAGATCAAAAAAGTGAAAAATACAGTCGTAGCAGTCGTTCACAAGAAAATATTGATTTGGTTCGTGAAAGTGTTGCTGAAGATCCTAAAATGTCCATTAGACGACGTTTACAACAAGTTGGACTTAGTGGATCAACAACATGGCGTATTTTGCACAAGGATTTAGCTCTGAAGGCATATAATGTTCAAATAACACGGGCACTAAAGACATTAGATCATTTAAAACGTCGTTCATTTGTCAATTTCTTCAATGTACAACAGGCGGATTTTTCTCAAAAAATCATGTTTTCCGATTAGGCACATTTTGAGCTTGGTGGCTATGTTAATAAACAAAATTGTCGTATCTGGGGTGAGGAAAATTCACGAATTATTCATGAGAAACCTATGCATTCTAAACGAGTTACTGTTTGGTGTGCATTATGGTCAGGTGGTAGAATTGGACCTTACTTCTTTGAAAATGCTGATGGTGAAGCTGAAACTGTCAATGGTGAACGATATCGTCGGATGATAACCGAATTTTTGTGGCCTGAATTAATGAATATTGATCTAGAGGATATTTGGTTTCAACAGGATGGCGCTACATCTCACGCTGCCCAAGAAACAATTGTTTTATTGAGAGAAAAATTACCTGGACGTGTAATCTCAAGAAACGGTGATGTTAATTGGCCACCAAGAACATGTGATTTGACTCCATTAAACTATTTTCTTTAGGGTTATGTGAAAAATCAGGTTTATAAAAACAATCCACAATCGATTCCTTCTGTGAAAGATGAAATTATTCGTGTCATTGGTAAGATAGAGCCTTAATTATGTCAAAATGTCATTGAAAATTTTAACAAAAGAGTGAACGTGAACTGCAAGAGGAGGCCATTTGACGGATATTATTTTTCGCATATAAATGTTATTAGTGATACTTCAATTACCAATAAAAAGTTTTTGAAAATGAATGCAAATTATGTGGCTTATTTATTGTTAAAAAAAACGCGCAATTTGAAACACCTTTGTTTTATTTTATATCAATATCATCAAGATCAATATTATTTGTATTAGAATAAATTGTTACTAAATCACAGTTGCTTCAATTTTACTTTCAAATATAAACCGAATATTGTGACCGTATTTTAACCTCATTATGACGATCAAGTAAGTACATTCAATTTTTGATACTTAGAACATATAAATTTTGTGATCGCTATCACAGTACAAACAAGTATACAAATTGTGAACTTTAGACGTCACGGCCACCAAAGAATTCTTTACCAATAATGATTTGTTAAATTTTACTGGTTTGTATACGTGTTTCTACTTCTTATTCAGCGATAATATAAACCAAAATTTTACGTTTTAAAATATAATACTACAGCGCGGCAACACACATTACGCTACTAGCATCTGTTATTGCATAATCGCAAGGTATTATCGAAATGTTAATAGGAAATCAAAGTGCGTTAACTACAAAATACAAAATTTAAACGTATTTGAAAGAAATTCATATCTATAATCCAAACGGTAATTTCTTCGTAATTCCAGTTTTAATGTTACGAATTTGTAAATGTTTGTATTTTCGCGATGTGATTCGAAATTTCACTCTTCAGACCGAACGGTTCAACTAAGCTACACAACCAACTTAAGGGATATCTTGGCAAATGTTGATGTATCCGGAAAAGAATTACCAGAAATAATCTAAATAAAGAATAAAAAATATACACTTTATCGCCTCGATTGGCAAGGTTTCAGAAATAGCTTTTTAATACACCGATAAGTCTTAATATACTTTACTAGGAACAAATTCATCAGTAAAATATTGAAAAGCACAAACTCCACCGTGAGTTGTTTAGATAAAATGGCATTTGGATAGTTACTTTCACACTGAACTTCTACATTCGACGTTTTTTCGTTTTGATAACATTAATTTAATTAATGTAAACATTTGTTGTAATTTGGGTTATCAAGTTCGTGGATTATCATGCAAATAGTAATAAAATAGTTTCAAAAGATTACTCAAGCGTTCATATTATAGCGGACTACTACTACTACGTTTCACTAATTTAAAACAAGTAATAACAAAAGTCTTTATTGCTCACTGTTCACAGGTCTAATTAACAGTATATGCGTTATTTATAGATGTTTTCAGTCCAATTAACAATGAAGCATTATCACACTAATGAATTTACAAGCACTGCTATCTTCTTAAACTAACTTCTTAACCATATGTTTATTAACAACACTAACACAACTACTCACTTACTACACTTTTGTCTATTTATGTATTCTACAAGCTGCATGTACATTAGACACGTTCACATAATATAACATGTATGTTTACTCTTGGACTTCCAAAAGCTCAACTATTTAACCTTACACGATATAATTTATATTCGACATTCTGATGTGGACTAACTCTGTACTTCATCATCGGTCTTATTTATACCCTGAATTAAAAAGGATGATTCATTCTCCAGTAATTGCTGGAAAATTCTCGGTCCCTGAAGAATATACAGTGCTGACGACGCTTATGTGTTTGACGAGTTGCCTAATAGTAGCTCGCAACACTGCCCCCTCTTTAAAACCGTTACCTCTCGTAACTGTAAACACATTTTGACGCCAATTCAATGACCGATGACGGTATCAGCAGCTATCTCCTCTGGTGCATCCACCGCGTCGTTGGAAATAACAGTCAACACTCTTTTCTTTGTCTTGGTAGGCAACCGGTTGATAACAACAAACAAGGACCTGGACGTTGGTTTCCTGGAAAGCTACTTCTAGCATATTTCGGACTATTCTCCAATCTAAGCGATCCAATCCACGGCCTAGCTTGGGCACCGCTGATCTCGTTACTCCATTTTCCATCATCTGAGTCTTAAGATTTAGCAAAGCTTCCCATAGATGTCCATAACTAGGTCTCTGCCATGAAGAATTTTTGGTGACCAGATAGTAAACATAACGATTTTTATCCTGAAGAACCAAAGCTTTTCCTACAGTTGGCAGCTATTGCACTAATTCATCCACACATTCAAACTTTTTCTTAAAAACAACAGCTATTCCTCTTGACATTTCCAAATCTTGAGCTACGCAATGTGCAAGGGAATACTCTTCTGGTACTCCAAACAGATCTTGCTGTTTTTCAACAACAACGCCAAATCTCGCCTTAGCGGAACTACCATACGCCGCCATGAAACTCTCAAAATCTACATTTGGCTCACGATTAATAACTCTTCGCACACCATTCTCATTACTCAAGTCCCCCTGGTTGTTGCCAGCATAAGATGTTAAACGGTCAAAGTTTACCACTTTCGGTTTACCACGGGGAGATCTTCTGATCCGGTACACTACATCATTAATTCTTGTTAACACTTCGAACGGGCCTTCCCATTGTCTCTGTAATTTTGGCAACAACCCACGTTTTCTTCGTGGCTTATACAACCACACTAAATCTCCAGATTGATAACCACCTTCTTGTGCTTTCGTGTCATATTGTGATTTCATTCGATCGCTTACTGCCTGGATATTCTTTCGGACGTTTTCGTGAATGCTATTTGATCTTTCAGGAAGCTTACTAACGTAATCTTCACCTGCGATCTATTCTCCAGGTTTAAATCCAAACTGAAGATCACATGGTAGCCGCAATTCACGCCCTAACATCACGCAAGCGGGAGAGTATCCTGTGCTATCATGTACCGAAGATCGGTACACCAGTAGGAACAAATGTAAATATTGGTCCCAGTCTCGTTGATGTTCAGAGACAACTTTGGCTAGGTACTTTCCTAACGTCCTGTTCATTCTTTCAATCATTCCATCCGATTGAGGATGAAGTGGCGTGGTTCTAGTCTTCCTGATTCCAAGACGTTTTGAAACAACGCTGATTCAAAGTTCAGACCTTGATCGGAGTGTAATTCCAAAAAAAACTCTAAAACGACAAATCAACTCCCTCACTCGTACATCTGCAACAGTCTCAGCTTCTTGGTTAGGTATAGCATATGCTTCCGGCCATTTGGTAAAATAATCCATTGCAACCAAGATGTATTTATTTCCTTTCTCTGATTCAGGAAACGGACCAGCTATATCAATGGCTACCCTCTCAAAAGGATTCTCCACGTTATACTGTCTCATTGGGGCTTTCCGTTTTGTGACCGGGCCATTTGCAGAGGCACACAACTCACATTTCCGGCACCACTTCTTCACATTTTCTTTGCAATTCACCCAATAGAATCTTTTTCTCGCTCTTTCGAGAGTTCCTTTCACGCCAAAGTGCTTTCCGAAATACCATCGTGCAAATGCTGCAACACTTCCGGCACTCTGTTTCTCGGCACTATTACTTGGAGTCTCTCAGTGCCATCTTCACATTCCAGGTGTCGTTTCAAGATTCTATTTTCAATCACCAAGGAGTCCCACTGTGACCAGTATGCCTTCAGACTCCTACTTGAAATACTAATTTCTTCTCAAGCTGGTCGTTGTCCTCTACTTTTACACTCAATAGTACGTCCCAATTCGACGTCATTCTCCTGGTCTTCTCATATTTTTTTGGGTTGCCAAGTATCATCGGTTACCGTCATTTTATGGATGACACTTATTTTCTCTTCCATTTTGGAGCAATAATTGCAGTCTACCGGACAAGGTCTTCTTGATAGAGCGTCTGCATTCCGATGGCTAGTTCCTACACGATGTTCTGTGCAAAGTCAGATTCCTGCAGCCGCTCTATCCATCTTGCAGCTTGCCCTTCAGGATTTCGAAACTGCAGTAACCATTTTAGTGCAGCATGTTTTGTTCTCAACAGGAATTTACGACCGTATAAGTGTTCCACGAATTTGACGACGGCCAACAGCTCCCTTCTTGTCACACGATAGTTCTTTTCTGGCCGCGACAAGACCTTGCTGAAATACCCAATAACTTTTTCTTGTCCGTCCTGCACTTGAGAAAGAACGCTTCCTATAGCTGTGTTACTGGCATCGGTATCCAACACAAATTTCCCCTCCATCGTGGATAACTCAAACTTGGTGCTGTAACTAGTAGTCGTTTCAGTTGTTCAAATGCACTGTGGCAGTCGTCATTCCAATCATATTCTTCTCCATCTTCGGTTAACTTCGTTAACGGTTTGGCAATGTTCGCAAACCCAAGTATAAAACGTCGATAATATGTGCACAATCCTAGAAAACTGCGTAGTTGGTGTATATCTGCTGGTGTAGGACACTCTTGTACCGTTTTTATTTTGTCAAGGTCAGCTCTTATTCCGGTCTCCGAAACGACATGTCCTAGGTATTTCACCTCTTTTCCAAATAGGTGACACTTCTTGGGGCTCAATGTAAAGTTTGCCCCGCCTAATCTTTGGAATATATCCTCTAAGTTCTTAAGATGGTCTTCAAAAGACCGGCCTAACACTATCACGTTGTCTAGATACACCACACATGTTTTCCAGGACAGTCCACGCAGTATCGACTCCATCAATCGTTCAAAAGTAGTTGGGGCATTGCATAATCCAAATGTCATGACCTTGAACTGCCATAGTCCAGTTCCAATTGTAAACGCAATTTTTTCTTTATCGTTTAGCTCCAAGTCTACCTGCCAGTATCCGCTTTTCAAGTCCAAGGTCGAATACTATTTAGATCCGGATAGAGTATCCAAGGTGTCATAAATTCAGGGCAAATGATAGCTATCTTTCTTTGTCACATTGTTTAACCGTAGTCCACACAAAACCTTCTCGACCAATCCTTTTTCTTGACAAGCACTACCGGGGATGCCCATGGACTGTTTGAGGGTTCAATCACTCCCTGTTCTTTTATGTCGGTGATATTTTGCTCGGCTTCCATAGATTTTGACAAAGGAAGCCGCCTGGGGTGTTGCGCATCTCCGGTATTGATTTTATGTTGCACAACATTTGTCCTTTCTCACTGTCATCCAGTGAAAACACACTTCGATGTTGTCGACCAGTTCTTTTACCTTGCCCAGTTGGTCGCGGTTTAATCCTTGACACGAGGGTATCAACATATCCAGCAATTTCTGTGAGCAACCTTTGGCTGGTTTATCTTACGTGTCGTCCACACAACGTTTAATATGGCATACTGGAATGCAACTTCTCACAATCATGTCTTTCTTCAGGGTCGCCGTATGCGGATTAATGTTTAGCACCCTTACTGGTAAAATATTTCGAAACTTTATCAGCGTTTTTCCAATCAGTAATCCGTCCTGACCTATTCCCGATTCAGTTGCTTCCATCATGCATATTTGTCCTTCCCGGAGCGTACCATCCGGACGTCCCATTACTATTATTTCCGCCTTCTCGGGTATTTTCATATCACAAATCATTCGCACTTGCATCGTCTGGTTACTCGTCCCTTGAAATGGAATCTTATTGATTGATTGGGGTTAAGGAGGTTGATATAAATATGCTAAAGATATGCTATTATAGGGAAGGACCAATTGCTTTTATAGCAATAACGATAATGGTGGAGCGGTTATGTAATAACTACAACTACACCAAACTACTTAATAAAGGGTATAAATACCTTAAGTCCTTGTGCCGCTGGGGCAATAAACCTTCACACACAAAGAGCTTTTACGGATCACCAGTAACACGCTCGACCGGGTGATGGTGTCGCTTTCAAAAGCTCTCAATACGACCGTCTTCTGCACGGGTTCGATGCGACTTGCTTCTTTAAAGGCTCGAGTACGACTGTCACTTTATGCACTGTTATTGCCGGTATATAAAATGTTTCACTCAAACTGTAGGATGCACGCACAAAGTATTTATTGTCACAAAATACCGAATTGTTCGATGACGACGTAACATACCGCCCACCAAATTCATAGAATTTTGAAAAGGAGGAAGTAGGTTGGGTGAAGGAAATCACATGGGATTTGACCTTGCTAGGAAAGGAGGTAACGAAAGATAGGGTGGTGCACTACAGCGAGCGATATTACCAACTATGCAAAGAATAAAATATATATGTAAATAAGCAAATATGTAAAATAATATACTACTATACATGTAAAAAATGTATATACATCTAAACATAAAAATAAAATTAAAATACCGGTAGCGGCGCTAGTTTGACCAAAGGTCGTTTTAGTGTGCCATGTGCCGTTTTGACTTCAGCGACACGTATAATACCGTCCGCACCGGGAAAAGTATTAATAATACGACCAAACTTCCATTGAAGTGGAGAAAGCTGGTCGTCCTTGACGAGGACAATAGTGTCCTTTTCCACTTGTCGGACACCTACCTTAGAGTGCCATTTAACCTTCTGGTTCAGAGTATGTAGTACTCATGGCTCCAGCGAGCCCAAAAATCTTGGTGGAGTTTTTGCAGGAGTTTCCACCTGCTTTTAATGGTACAACGTTGGTTAAATGGTCCTCATCTGGTGGTGCAGAAAGAGGCTCCATAGTTAGGAAATGACCTGGTGTTAGGCAACGCAAGTCATTTGGATCCGAACTCAAAGCGCAGAGTGGCCTTGAATTTAGCACAGATTCAATTTGTGTAAGAACTGTGTACAGTTCCTCAAAGGTAAGTTTTTGTTCGCCGATTACGCGAGATAGGTGTGTCTTTACCGACTTAACACCGCTTTCCCACAAGCCACCGAAGTGAGGGGCGCTAGGTGGATTAAACGACCACTTTATCCTTTCTGAGGTTACTGCACTATGCAGATAACTCGTAAGCTGACGATAGGCACCTACAAAATTAGTACCGCAATCGCTAAATATTTGAGAACAGCGTCCTCGACGTGCTATAAATCGTCGCAAAGCGGCAAGAAACGCGTCTGCCGACAAATCCGAAACAAGTTCAATATGTGCTGCCTTAGTGGCAAAACAAACAAAAATACAAATATAGGCCTTAAGAGTTTTAGAGCCTCGCAGGCGGTTAGCCTTTATTAAAAGAGGGCCAGCAAAATCAACACCAACAATACTGAACTGTTTGATTTGGGTAATACGTGCTGCCGGTAGGTCTCCCATAGGAGGAGTTACCAGGACCGGTTTGGTACGAAAACATCTATGACAGGATGATAAATAATTTCTGATTGAATGTTTAATAGAAAGGATCCAGAAATTCTGTTGGATAAGATACGCTCTGGTATAAACACCGGGATGGCAATACCTTTCATGAGTTGACAGAATGATAAGTTCGGTTAATCGGTGCCGCTGAGGCAATAACGCAGGAAACTTTTCGGAATAGGAAAGCGAAGAATGTGTCAAGCGCCCACCTACTCTTAAGATGTTTTGTGGATCAACAAATGGAGAAAGTTTTCGCAAGCTTTTAGGTAACTTACGGTTTGCCTTGATCGAAGCTATTTCCTTTGAAAATGTAACATTTTGTACATGCCGAACGATAATCATGAGAGCATTGTGTAGTTCAATGTCTGTTAAGGGACCCGTATGACGTTGAGCCATGAGTTTAGAAAATCTATAAATGTAAGCCACGATGCCTTGGATTTTATATAACGATGAAAAGCGGCTTAGTAAAATGTCAATGACGTTTGGATCTGTTTGAGCGACAAATGTTAGGATCTTCTTTTCCGTAGTTACCTCAGCAATTGAGGTTGACAATGTTGGTTGAGGCGGCCACGAGTCACTAGGGTAGTGAAGCCATTCAGGCCCCGCCCACCATAGCGAACATGAAATAACCGCGCTTGGCATTAATCCCGAGATGCAGGATCAGCCGGATTATGCGAAGATTTAATATAAAACCATCGGCTAGGTGCAATGATTTCTTGAATGTGGCTAACACGGTTTGCCACAAAAGTTTTCCAACGAAAAGGTGGAGAACGTATCCAAGTGAGAGCGACCGTAGAATCACTCCACGCTGAAACATCGGAGATGTCAATCAAGCCTTGATAAGACCGAATGGTAAAAGAAAGTAAATCGGTTAATAAAACGGCGGCACATAATTCCAAACGTGGAATTGAAATGCGCTTAATTGGAGCTACTTTTGTTTTAGCGGTTACAAATTGTACAGTTATTTCTCCAGTAGTTTGATTTATGAACTGAAAATACACTACCGCTGCATACCCTACCTCGCTAGCATCGCAAAACCCATGCAAATGACAAGTAAAAGGATCCGAAGGGGGTAAACAACGTGGTAACTTTAATGACGATAATAACGGCAACTCTTCTTGGTATTGCTGCCATTGAGACGAAATGTCTGCTGGTGGGATGTCATCCCAATTTAAACCTAACATCCACAGATGCTGGATTAGGCGTTTTGCAAAAGTGTTAGTGGGGCTAAAAATCCTAATGGATCATATATTCTGGCAACTTGTGAAAGTATGTTGCGCTTTGTACATATTTGGTTTAATGGTTTAACCCGAAACGAGAAAATATCTTCTGTAGGTGACCATTGAAGACCTAATATTTTTATTGATTCGTCCGAATCGAAATCGAGAGAAGTATATTGGCAAAAATCTGACGGAATGCCTTCCAAAATAGAAACTGAATTAGAACTCCATTTTCGAAGTTCAAAACCAGCCAAATGTAAAAGTCGAATAAGTTGATCTTTAATTTCGCGGGCCGATTGTATAGAATCTCCACCGGCGACGAAATCATCAATATATAGATTTGACCGTATAGCGTCAGCGGCTAACGGAAACCTTTGCCTTCGTCAATGGCTAATTGCTGAAGAGTTTTAATGCTAGATAAGGCGATGACTTAATACCGTAGGTCACTGTATTAAGCTGATATGTCTGGATGGGTTCTTCTGCGGAGAACCGCCAAACAATTAATTGAAACTTTCGATGTTCTTCGGTAACCAAAATTTGTCGATACATTTGGCGAACATCACAAGTAAAACGAAACGATGAGTACGAAATTTCAGTAAGATTGACGAAATGTCGTTTTGGAGACTAGGTCCAGCCAATTGAGTGTCATTAATGACACGTTGTTTTTAGCCTTTGCAGAGGCGTCAAAACCACACGAATTTTAGAAGTATGACCTTCTTCTTTAAACACAGGGTGATGGGGTAAAAAGTAATTATCGTTCCCAACGGGCGGAGAATCGAGTAATGCCATATGACCCGCATCAAGATAGTCCTGCATGAAATTGTTGTATTGGGCGCGTAGCTCCGGTTGAGCATGTAATTTGCGCTCCAACGAAAATAGTCTTTTTAGCCATCTCAAAGCAATTATCAAAACGGGCAAAGTATCGTTGAACGGTAACGCAACAATAAAACGACCGCTAGGGTCACGAGAAAACGTGTTTTCAAAATCAAATCTGCCTTTTCTTCTTCTGGAGAAGTATAAGGCTGGATGGCAACTCTTCTATCTCCCAAAACCGCCTTAGGGTCTGGTCGATAGGATCTTCTACAGACGTAAAAATGCTTGGACAGTATCAGACTGCAAGCTTTTGTGGGACCAATAATAGTCCAACCAAAAATTGTATTTATGGCGGCAGGCTGAAGAAATTGCCATGTATAACACCGCCATTGATGATGAACGGATAAACATCTGCTCCTAGGAGCATGTCAATGGTTCCTGGAGAGTTCCAGGTCGGGTCTGCAAAGTGCAGGCCGCATAAGTGTTCCCAATTATTAGGAACTTCAACGCTAGGTAATTTGCCAGATATTGACGAAAGCACAAAAGTTGTGACTTCTAGAGATTTTTCAGAGTCTAACATAGAGCGAATGGTGCAGCTGACGGCACCCCTATTGACTGCTGAAGTTGTCTGCCCAAGTCCATAAATCGGAACTTGAGAACGTATGCGTGGAAGCCAAAGTTTGCTCACGCAATCGTCTCGAATAAAGCTAGCTTGGGAACCAGGATCTAAGAGTACCCTGATCGGTTTGTATCTACCAGAACGATCTTGAACTTCCACAACAGCAGTGGAGAGTAAGACAGTAACCCCAAGATTTGAATTCGTCTGTGAAGACAAAACATTTGCCGGAATAGGAGAGCTGACTGCGTCCTATTGGCATTTTTATGCATGTGTGTAGCGGTCGGTTCAGCTGAACGGCTAGAAGCAGGTTGCGATTCAAAATGTAGCAAGGTATGATGCGGCTTGGCGCAAGTTCGACAGGAATTATAAGATTTGCATTGCATGGACGCATGGTCTGTTCGTAAGCAATTTAAACAAAGGCGTAAGCGTTTGACAATGTCGAAACGTTCCGTCGGAGTTTTCTTTAGAAACGATTGACATCTATAAATTAAGTGATTGCCTTTGCAGGAAGGACAATGGTGCGAAAATGAATTATTTGAGTCACTGGAGCTACTTGGTGTGTCCAGTGAAACTACGTTAGAAGAAACTCTTGGTTTAAATTGAAACGCTGAGGATTTCTTAGGCACTGATGTGTGAGATGTATGGACAGTCGTCGAATAAGAAACAGGTGCGGTTGAAGAAAAGGTTTCAACGCTGCACATTGTTGGGTTAAAAATATCTCAAATCCTCGAAATTAGGTATTTGCTTCGGATCCGATTGGAGTTCGAAGCGTTTTCTAGTGAACGGATCAAGTTTTTCTAAAAGCAAATCGACCAGAATAAAGTTCCAATGTTCAGTGGGAAACTTTAAGTTAGTTAGAACAGCAAGGTTCTCCGAAAACAATCAATAAGTGCCCTAAGTTTCTTAGGGTCTTCTGATTTTAAAGGTAGAAAGTCTTTCATTGCTTTCCAATGCAAAGTTGCCAATAAACGCGGATTGCTAAATCTCTCACGCAAGGCGTTATAGGAAATAATAAAATTATCCCCGAAATGGGTACAGATTTAACGATTCTTAAAGACTCCCGGTACAACAACTGATAAGATAATTTAATTTTTCGATATTGGACAGCGACGCGTTATTATAGACCAGGCTGTCAAATAAATCGATGAAAGATGAAAATTCAGTTACCTCATTATTAAAAATTTGGAGCTTTAACGGTAACAATTTTGATACCGTGCTGCTTGGAGCATTTTCTGTAATTTGTGCCCGCGTTTCTTGCATCGTTTCGAGATGCAGCAGTATGAAAAATAAGCGGAATCTACTTCCTTCCGTACAGCGTTGTAAGTTAATGATTCTACCTCGTCACAGGAGGCCAAGACAGCGACTAAAATTGTATTGAAATTTGCATAAAGGTCATGTATTCCCTTGTTTGAATAAGGAACAATGCCTTTAAAGTTGGGTCACTTTGTATAGTCTTACAAAGCTCAAAGATTTCTAAAATGCGTGTTTTCAGTAATTCTAGTTCTACCACATGTGCTTTCTTTGGAGCCATTGTCAAAGATTCTGAAAGGACTACAATAAATGCTATAAAACCGTAACGCTCAGATGTACACGAAAAATGTTAAAATAGGGTATAAACCAATAAATCACGTTTTATGACTAACGGTTCGTCAAACAAAAGCGTGAATATAAGATGTACCGCTTAACAACCCGAGCGGCTTACCATCAAAAGATCACAGGAAACGTGGTTTTAACGTATTTGCCGAAAGATGCAGCTTTTACATTATATTACTCCTGCAGATGTTCAATATTTTACCGTAAACCGACTGAAAAAAGGGTTGCATGTGATACTAAAACGTACAATAGCTTTTAAATACAAAGCAAACCCTTTCCTTTTCGTTTAAGAAGTATAAAGCGATTTATAGTTTTCAGGTTGCTTTGCTTTATACCGCTAAAATAAATTTAAAACTGAAAACTGACAAATTTTATGTTAAGGATTTGTTTGTAATTAAAACGCTTGCTGGTTTCAATTACGGCGAAATCGCTTAATTTAATCTAAAGAAAGTATAAATAATGTTTACACATTTTAACCCGCTAAATATGGGCTTTAAGCACAAATTTAAAACTGAAATATTAATTAATTAAAAAGCTCGCTTGAATGCAATGTGATA
Organism: Platerodrilus igneus; assembly: GCA_036346225.1. Taxonomy (NCBI): domain Eukaryota; kingdom Metazoa; phylum Arthropoda; class Insecta; order Coleoptera; family Lycidae; genus Platerodrilus; species Platerodrilus igneus. The sequence goes on along the minus strand of JARFIW010001397.1, from coordinate 132,785 downwards.
TTTTAATTTAGGACATGCGTATACCACAGGACTAATGAATCCGGCTCGACTTAGGAACAATGATTGATTGGGGTTAAGGAGGTTGATATAAATGTGTGATAAATATGCTATTATAGGGAAGGACCAATTGCTTTTATAGCAATAACGATAATGGTGGAGCGGTTATGTAATAACAAAAAAAAACTACACCAAACTACTTAGTAAAAGGGTATAAATACCTTAAGTCCTGCGCCGCTGGGGGCAATAGACACTTTCACGCACAAAAGCTTTTACGGAGAACCAGCAACACGCAATGAAATGGTGTCGGTCTCGCTTTGAAAGCTCTAACACAACCGTCCTTTTTCAAGGGTTCGAAGGCGACTTGCTTCTTTAAAGGCTCGAGTACGACTGTCACTTTATGCACTGTTATTGCCGGTATATAAAATGTTTCACTCAAACTGTAGGATGCACGCACAAAGTATTTATTGTCACAAAATACCGAATTGTTCGATGACGACGTAACACTTATCATCATCTATCCGTAGCACATTTTTTTTCATGTTCACATGAAACCCATATTCTCTCATGAGATCCATTCCCAAGATCAATTCTTCTGTAATTTCAGCTACCAACACCCGATGATTAATTAGTTTGTCTCCAATCGCCAACATAACGGCAGTCTCTCCGTGAGTACAAATTTTCTCACCACTTGCCGTTCGAAGACACACCGATACAGGTAGCACTTTTCCACGACCAACCAAATCTGGTCTCACAATAGTCCTTGTCGCTTCTGTATCTACGAGTAATCGGACAACCCTACCATTAATTCTACTATCAATATAAGTGCTGTCTAGACTTCCCATCGACGATGCAGCACGGATGATAATCTCCGAGGCATTACTTTATGTTGCCGACGTTAACCCCCTTACTTCGGCTTGCTTTAGTGTTCCCTGCTGCTCAACCGGTTGTTTTTTTGGTTGAGTACAGCGTATCTGTATATGACCAAATTCACCGCAGCTCCAGCATCGCAGACGCCATCTCCGCGGTCGTTGTCTTTCCAGCCTTTCTGTCTTTTGTTTTTCAAATACACGGTTGATTATTTCTTTTATTCTGTTCTGCGATTGATTTGGTTCTTCTAAGGCAAACCGAACTTTGTGACTTACCCTGTGGTATGTTTGTTTAGCTGCTTCAAATTCAAGCGCATGAGCCAGTGCGTCATCTAATATTTTTGGCCGTGCCAATCTTAGGCGCTTGCTGTATTTCGCCATCTTTAACGCCATCCACAAATGTTTGAACACCCAGTTGTTCGAGGAAGCTATCTGGCGCCGTTGGGTATGCCAATCTAACTAGTCTGGTAATGTCAGCTTTGAATTTTTGCAAGTTTTCATTTGTTTTTTGCGGGCGGTTCTTAACTTGTGCATGGTAAACCTGTTGAAAGTGAGCGTCTCCATATCTTATCTCAAGCTTCGATGTTAAGAGGCCGTAATCATTCTGTTGGTGATCGCAAATCGCTTGCAAGATGTTAAGAGCTTCCCCACATAGAGTCACTACTAAGGAGATAACCTTCTCTTTGTTGCACCAACCGTTGGCTATTGCAGCAGCTTCAAATTGTTTAAAATATGTCGGCCAAGATGTTTTACCATCGAATGTGGGTGGTCCTTAACCCTAAGTTTTCTTTACAATACTAACACTAGTACAATTTATCTATTACTTTTTTGTCTATACAAGCAGGCGGTACAATGTGCACGTTCACATAACACAAATTTATATTTACTAAAAGACCTTCAGAACGTAATGAACAACTAACTATACACGATATGATTTATATACGACATTTGGATATAGATTAACCGATCTTATATATATATATACCGTAAAATTAACTAGATCATTCATAGTCTGGGGTTTGCTCGAATGTTCTAGACCTTCTGTACACTTCGATTATGCAACTTGCGTGTTTGACGAGTTGCCTAATAGTTTGTAACAGTATTATTGTCCACTATTTGCTATATTTTCTCGCAGGGTACTGTAAATAATAATAAAACCTCATTTTCGGAATGGTATCAGCAACATATCATTTCGATTCAAAGGTTAGGTATTAAGATTGTTGTGTAGTAGTTACTGGTGGAATAAAATATATTATAATTGTCCCTGAATCTATAAATATAATCTAATTTTTATGCTAATAATGATGTTTCGTGTATTAGAATTGCGATTCGAGTAAGTAGAATAGTAATCGTAATTTATATTTTGACGTCCCAACGATGCCTTTCGCCTTATTTATTCTTCACATCTTATGCTTGTTGGTCATTCAAAACTCATCCTTGGAAATGTCATCCCTAACTTCAGACAAGTTAATAATTCCTCTTATTATTAAATTGAGGATGTTCATATAAATTATTCAGATTAGTATAGTCTACTCTTATGATAATCAAACTCTAACAAAAGAACAAATTTAATTATTCTTTGTATAGGCAATTGCTTTTTTTGATAGAACATCCAATATTCAATTGCAAATAGGAAATATTTCTTATAAAATTAAACATTATCACCTACATCTAACGAGAAAATTAAATAAGTATGATAATTTCTTTTGCCGCGAGATAGATTTTGAGTCGCTGGGAGCTTCTTTTGAAAAAGAGTATTTCCAAAAACACTACTATCAAAATTTGTTTTAATTACAAAAATGCTTTATTTTCTTTGACAACAACTTGAACGTAAGTAATTGAAAAAATATTCTAAGTTAATATTTAAATAAATCAATAATTATTAATTACGAATGAGTAGCTTGAACACCTAACAATGTTAAAGTTATGAAGTTCGACGACTGACTTGCTATCGAGACTTCTAACATTTAACCTGAAACTTATGTCTCACATCGTTTTGTGGGAAAGTGCAGATCCTTGTTACGCTTGGCAACACTGATACGGTCCACGTTTCACGATATTGCGCAATAGTTTATATTATGACACAATTAAGTGCAAATTGTATCAAATAACAAACACGTTTACAATGATACAATTCTTATTTGAAAATGTAAATAACGCAAAGTACTCACTTAAAATGCGCCTTACAGTTAAATCTCAGAGCATCTCGTTGTTTCCGGGTGGGTTGCGTCACTCCATTGTTGAATCCAAATTTAATCGTCTTCCTTTTTCGTCGTTCGTAGCGGTACGATAGGAGTAACCAGGTAAGGAACGATAAAGCAAGATGAGTAGGAACCTACATCCTAAAAAGGAAAATGAAAAAACCTACCCGTAACACAGGTAGCTGCTACCAGCTTGACGTCTCGTGGCTAATAATGTCGTGTCACACCGCGCACTTGCCCACTCACTTGGCGCCTGCCCATTCTTTTGCGCCAACGCAACTGTCCGGGATGGCGGAAATTCAATAAATTTATTTTAAAATAATGGCGGGAATTTACTCATAAATTTAAAAGTGTACATCTCCATAATTGGGAATGTAACAATCGCGACAAAGCCATAAAAGAAAAAAATCTTAAAAAAAGAAAATTACTGTTAGCACGGTAAAAACTTAAAATCTAAAGTCTAACTAACTTACATATAATCTAACTTACATTCTAGAAAATGTTTATTTTAGGCGTCACCTGGTTTTTCAACCGATAACACGTCTTACGAGTAACAAGAAAATAGAATGTGCAGCCCCATTGTTTTTGAACTACACGAGTCTTTGATGTGGCGCAGTTATAATCGACAGCGCAAATTTGTCGGAGAGCACGAAACACTACTATAACTAAAACAAATGCGACAAGTCGCCTAACATATATACAATAACTAAAGCTAACATTACAGTTTTAAGTGCACACGCACATAAGCATTGCACCTAAATTGTTTTTCTTGGCAAGAAAATGCCCAAATTTCAAAATGCCCAAGAGAGCAAGTTACTATACACTTTAGCAACTTTTTGTGTACTGGTACTTTGGCTTAATAAACAATACACATCAAAACTTTTTAATAACATGTTTGTGAATCAACAAATTTACTAACAGTACCATCTTACTAATTTCTTACATTACTAACCTAACAAATTATATTGCTACCATCAGGTTAGCTTCTTCACTCAATACACAAAAAAATTAAATTCCTACGTTTGATCATACATACCAAACGTCAGGAAAACAAAAGATAGTAAGACAAAGTCTCAAGTTATTATCAAAGATAATAGATAAGATAAAGATATTAAGATAAAACTAGATAATAATAGATGGATCCGAAACGTCCCAGCACGCTAAGGCACGCTACGACTATATACATTATAAATATAGCGCAGAATTCCCCAGCTCACCAAGCCGTTTCGTCATCCATTACAAAGATACAAGATAGAGTGGCTCCTTGAAGCCGTTATACAGGTAAGATACTCATACCCCCTTGAAGAGAGCGACCTGTGAGGCAGGCCCATTAGTTAAAACAGTATGAGGGACCGAAAAAAGGCATGTGGGTGCATTCCTGCACACGGCGTTGAACGATACTGATAAGGTATCCATACGTTTATATATATTGAAGTGTCAGTAAGAAAAAGGGTATAAAGGTTATTTTGTTGAAAGTAGTGTATGCCAAATAAAGCTAAATATCAGATCCCGTAACTGAAAATTTTATGTTTGCCATAGTGTACAAATGTTAAAGTATTTGGAGTATAATAGTCAAAGTATAAGTGCCAAGACGTAAAACAATGACTTGATGACGTGAGAAAGCACAGTATTCAAGGATTTACACTGAGTTGTATATTAATGAGCCATAGAATGTACATTTGCTAATCGGAAAACCGGATGCGTCTGTAGAAGTTCCACTATTCACCACACAGATCCAGGTTTATATGTGAAACATTTCGGCACTTATTTTAGTAGAATCAACCTTTGGACAAACATGTAATATCAAAATTATAAGTAAAAAGTATTGTCAAATATGATTGAAGGGCGACGCTGTATTAGGAACCAATGAGTGAACATTTGATGTGAAATAGTAAAGTGTAAAAGAACGATTATAAGGTATTAGTGACACGAACGTGTTGAGACGATTTTATTGGATGGAAAATGTATAAAATGTATTAAAGAGTAGGCATATTTTAATTATAATAATCACCTAGGAAAAGTAAATAAGGGAGTCGATTTATAAATTTTTTTGGTAGTAAGACGTGTTTTGTAAACTGCGCTAAATTTTGAAGATTATAAAGAGTTAATAAATGATTTTGAAAAGTTTAAGAGTTTAATTTATATAAAGAAGAGTACAGATAAGCGAGAGTAAATAAAAATAAATAATAGTAACGACGAGTAAAAAATGTAAGAGTGGATTAGAGCGACAGTGGAACAAGCGGAATAAATAGTTGGATATTGGAACGAGTTGATTAAAGGCAGAAAGGTATTGAATAGGATTTATGAAACTGACGGAGATATTACTGGAATTGAATTGGATATAGTGTTATGGATAGAATGGTATTGAGTGGAAATTAGAAGACAGCAGTGATTTGGAAAGAGCAGATAAAGGAAAAAGAAAGTGTTGATTTGGAACGAGCAGAATTAAGATTTGAAGAAGGAAAGCATTGGAGTAGCAGGATTAGTACGAGTAAAGAAGAAACAACCTTAGGAAAATTAGCGCAGGGGAAGTAAAATTAAAAGGTAGTCAAAATTCTAAATTTGGTCATATCTATTTTAGATTTGGGGGACATCAAAATTAAGTTAAAGAAACCTGGAGTCTGGACAGCAGATTATTTGTAGTGATAGTGCCACGCATTGTAAAGACGCATACGGCGAGTGGGATTTTTGAGCCAGTATTCATAGAGGCCGACAGCAACGTGTAAAACAGGTGAGTACTGTGTGTTTTGAACGTCAAAGTCAAAAATTGGCAATATTAATTTATTTGCACAAGCCTACGTGGATATGTTATAAAATTTTGGCATATACAAGTAAAAGATTACAGGTACAAAAAACAAAAGGTAGTGCTGTTTGGTTGGTGCATTGCACATCTACTTACCACTGAACCCACGGTGATTAGGTGGACACCCTGGGAAGGCGAGTTTTCTAATAGTCGAGGCATATTAATACAGTTTTTGTTTTTATATACCAACCAAACGTAGATAAAGCACGAAATATAAAGTAAATATTTTCATATTAAATATAAAAATTAAAATTAAATAAATAATAAAAAAGCGGGGGTGCAGCATAAGAATATATATATATATATATATATATATATATATATATAAATTCTTACACTCACATATTCACACACTCATACATGCAAGCACTGTTAGCGGCCACGTGCGGCTGACAGCTGCACCGCATGACCTCACGAAAAATTCCCAGAGACGTGGTCCGGGTGTCTGTGAAAACCCCCCGCGCAACCACACGGTTACTAACGGAAATGAAAAGGCAATAGAGATATAAGAAAGGTAAAAAGAGGTAGGTAAGCATTTTGGAATGTACTAGTGACACCCAGGTAGAGAGAATAGAGGAAGAACTCGCATTGAGCAAAAACAATAGAAAAAGATGGATAGAAAAGCACTACTCAACCAACCAATGTGGTCAGTAGCCCGGAGTGAGGGAAAAATCACTCTTATGTGGTAGATGGGTGTTCCGGGACAAGAACAGGCCTACCGAAAGAAAAATAAGGCGAAAACGGAGACAGCAGGATAAGAAAAAGTAGAGTTTTGGACAAGCGTCCGAGAGAAGGTAGAGAGTTGTCCCTATTAAGACACATAATAAGTTAAAAAGTTACTAGACTCTTGATGAGAACTAGTACAATCATTTTCCTAACGAGTGCATACACTGTGATAAGAAAATCAGACAAAAGTTGAAACAAGAACTGAAAAATATCACTACAGATACCTTCACACCAAAAACCAACTGTTCCAAGGTAATTTTTAGAAACGGTAACGCCATAAACACACAAGAATGGTTAACTATAAGCAGTTAAATACAACCATACTGTCCCAATATGCTAAAAACAAGAAAAAGGTGACTATTTTGGGTTGCTGAGGAATTGCGTACCTCCCCATACTTGAATTCTTAGACTTTAATCTGTAAAATAAAATAGAAACAAAGTATATTATTGTCAAATGTCAGTTAAAGATCAACACGTAGTACCAGCCGTGGCTCAGCAGAGAGTGTCACATTGCACAAATTGTGCTTGCTTCTGGGTAGATCTGTGCTGCTGTCTAAATATACAGCAAGTTCTTTGTTAGGTTCGGACGCTCTTTTTTTCAGATTGTAGATGATGAAGTTGGTTTTGAAAGTTACAATATTAGGGAACCCAAAAGATATTAAGGCAAAATGGAAAGATGAATTTACAAGTAAACTTCACTGCATACTTCAACACGCTCCAAAAATGTACATGTCGATAAGGTAAGGTAGTTTGAGATAGAGTTTTCCAAAATGCGAGCTTTCCCATGAAACTTGATGTCGTTTTAACCTACCATTGAACGTTTTCATTGATTAGAACAATAACCACACATTCCTTTGGACAGAAGAGACTTGAAGAGACTTATTCTGCAGAACACATACAATGAACTATTATAGGTTCTTGATCTATAATGCACGAGAACTTAGAAACGCAATTTTATGCATAATAACCTAATTCATACTACAGAAATAATGATGGGAAATAAAGTTTTTTTTCCCCATCTGGATTAAAAAAATCCCTTAACCTAATATTAAAATAAAACTTTGTAGAGCCAACAAGACCATATCAAGAACTAAAAAGTAATGATGAATGTAAATAATGAATAACTACTGTAGTTCAATTTTATAATTTTTAATGATGCTCATTACATAATTTTGTTAACAGATACTGCCAGTACCTGCTCCAGTGCATACCCAAATACCTGAGCAACATATGGGAGATGTATTCACTATCTTAGAGTTTGTAAACACGTTTTCAAAATTTCTGCCTATTAACAATTTCTTTCCTGGCTGTTTAACATTAGAAATAATGGAAAGAGGTATAATTGAAAAAGAAGTGGCTGGACCATTAATGGATCTAATACAGATGCTTGTATCTAGTGTATTGAATGTGCAATTAGATGAAGCATCTCAGTATAATACAAAATTGGATATCAACTTTGGCAAGTTTCTGAATATTTCATTTTAATCGAGAGTTTATTATTATTTTTTTAGGTATAGAAAGACGAGATTATAATGATAATGTTAGTTTAACAGAAGCATCTCATTTTGCTACACTGGCTTCAAATTGGAGTTCCACATATCAAGGCATTCCTTTAACCAATCTTCCGCTTTTTACTTTAACTACATCCGAGATCTTAAGATTGCATTTGTTGTCTTCTGGTGCTCGTATAAATGATACTGGAGCAAGATGGAGATACCAATATAGGGGAGGATACACTAGTGAGGACGATCCTGGACTTTATTTTCGTTTGAAGTATCCTCATATTCTCAAAGCGTTGGCCTCACATTGTGTAACTGAATTACCAACTGCAGATATCTTAAGAATTATTGATTGCTAGATGTCTCAGTTATTAACCTATGCTGATGTTAGAGATTTAATTGAAGATCAACAGGAAAAATCTAGACAAGCCAAACTTGATTACAAGGCAACTCAAATAGCTGAGCGAAGACAAGAACAAGAATGCACTACAGCCAAATTTAAAGTTAAAAAAGAATGTAAAGATAAACAATCGAGATATCGATAAAACACAACAAAAAAATGCTTATATGTTCTGATGACTTAATAGAAGAAGAAAACAAGTAATGATAAAGGATAAAGTGAGCGACTGTAATAATTCAGAAGAAAAACGCATGGAATAGAAACTCCTAGTTTTTTGCAACTGCGAATATGGACTATTTCTTACAAAGGTAGGCCGCGGTTCCTATGGGAGCCCAAAGAAAAAAGCATTCACTCAACATCAGCTAAAACCAATCATAAAAATTTAATGAGTTATTGCAACAAAAGTTACGACAATCACCATGAAATTAAACAGCGTAAGATAAATGCTGAAAACAAAATAATCTTATGTAAATAAGGTGCCAGGATTAATTAAATGAACCGAGAGAGTTATATTAGAGAACTTAGAAAATAAACAGATATGTGACTAGCAATAAATTCAGGGGAAAGTCAACAGGTAGCAAAAAGATAAATAATTTAAGGTAAATAAGCTAAACGTGTAAAAGATAAGTGCTGCATAAGAAAAGGAAATGTCTAAATAAAGTTAACTAATTCATAACAGGGACAAAAACATTAGGTAAATCGTTAAAGAAATAAAACGTAAAAATTAATTAGCATTCGGGTCAGCAGAGAATGGTTTAAGGTCTTTGATATGCCACCTTCCTTGACGTTTTCCATCAGTGTCTTGGAGTTCATAAATAAGTGGACTAACACGAGTGACCTCACATAAAATGAATTTTGGGGCTAATTTCGAAGAGAGAGTTTTTTGTAGCATCAGATAAGACATAATTCTTTTTCCAAACATGTTCGCCTAAAGCAAAGGAAGTATTTCGTTTTCGCGGATTATAGTGATCCTTACTCTTTTCGTAAGCTTTTAACAAATTTTTTCTAACGTCGTTAAAGATAGAAGGTAATGATTGTTGATCTTTGTCCCAGCGTACTTTTTCGTCAAATTCAATTACGTTATTATCATCAGGAACTCCATAATAGCTACCATCAATTGTAGTATATCTATCTATCACAGAGAATAATTTGGGTGACACCAAAGACAAGAAATACATTTTGTTCTAGAAATTTAATTATAGCCGCAGATGTGGCTTTACTTAACGGTTGTACCATAACGAATTTAGAAAACCAATCGGTGACAACTAAAAGATATTGGTTACCTTTTTCTGATCGAGGGAAAGGTCGCAATAAGTCAAGCAATATTAATTGAAAGAGATAAGATACACGTTTGAAGTTACCCATTAATCCAGAACGAGCTTCTTGAGAACTCTTCTGAGACCCACAAATTTTACAGTTTCTAATATAGCGGTAGACAGATTGTTTTAATGTAGGCTAGTAATATAATTCGGATATTTTAGCTAGGGTTTTTGTAACACCAAGGTGAGCAGCTATAGGGTTGTCATGACACAATTTAAGAACCTCACTGCGGTTAGCGGTAGGAACAAGTTTCCATTCAGGGATGTTAGAGATTTTGCGAGATGAGGAAGATGCAAATTTATATAATCTATTATTCGTTACACATAAGGTGGAAAATTTATCGGGGTTCTCAGAAACCTTCTTTATCATATTTAGATACCAGGCATCAGGAATTAAATCTGGGAGGTTAAGAGAAGCGACATCACGGGATAAGGCATCAGGTACGATATTTAATTTGCCAGGTCTATGCCGAACGTCAAAGGTAAATTGAGAGATACGCAAGTTCCATCTGGCCAACCGACCTGCGGGTTGTTTTAAGTTATTCAACCACGTGAGGGCTGCACAATCAGTAATTACTGTGAAATGTACCTTCAACATATTCTTTAAATTTGTCAATGCCAAAGATAACCTCTAATAATTCACGTTCAGTAGCTAAATATTTTTGTTCGGCAGAAGCTAAGGCACGACTTGCATAAGCGATAGGGTGTTCTAATGCATTGCTTACTTGAAACAACATTGCGCCCAAACCAGTAAGTGAGGCATCAGTTTGTATATAAAATCTTTCATCAAAATTGGGCTAGATTAAGATAGGTGCAGAAGTGATTAACGTTTTAATTTGTTCAAAAGCCTGCTGAGCTTCTGAATTCCATTCGACAGATTTGGTTTTCTTTTTATTTTTAATTAGGGCGGTAATGGGTGTAGATATAGTTGAGAGATTAGGTAGAAAAATGCGATAGTAACTAATCATTTCTATTAAATCTAGTAATAGCGTCGACTTTAGCAGGATCTGCCCGTAGACCAGTTCCATCAATAATAAAACCAAGAAATGTAAGAGAAGAACAGCAAAACTGATATTTCTCCCATTTATTTTAAAACCTGCTGCATTTAAGCGTTTAGCAACTTCATTGAGTGTAGCGATATGTTCTTCAAAGGAACTTGAGATAACTAATATGTCGTCTAAAAATACAAAGGCACGTTCCTGGTGTAAGATAGGACCTAATGTTTGATCCATAGTACGTTGTAATGTTTGTGGTGCATTACAGAGACCAAATGGCAAGAAATTATATTTGAAAAGACCTCGACCTGGAACACAAAAAGCAGTTTTTGAACGTGAAAATAAGCCAAGAGGGATCTGATAAAAAGTTTGTCTAAGATCGATAGATGAGATAATTTTAGCGTTTCAAAGCCGACTTAAAATAGAATCAGTACGAGGTAAAAGATAGGCATCAGGCATAGTTACAGAGTTAAGTTTTATTTCGTCAAAGCAAACACGCCATTCATCATTTTTCTTACGGACTAATAACACGGGAGACATTCATGGCAAATTTGAGGGAAAGATAACACCAGATTCGAGCATTTTATCTATTTCGGAATGCAAATGTTATTGTAATGCAGGCGATGACGAATATTGACGTTGCTTAAAAGGGAGAGCATCACCTGTAAAGATAATATGTGTTGTGGTAGTAACGCAACCAAGTTCAGAGGTATTTAATTTACGAAATTTGTCGATTGTGGAGTTAAGATTTGCATTTTGGGAATCGGTAAGAGAAATTTTATTAGATATTCCAGCAGACGCACAAGAATTTGTTTTCAGGGAAGCTTGCCAAGAAAAATCTTGAAAATATAGAGATAAATTAAAAAGTTACAAAAATCCACACCAAGTAGAAATGGGTAAGCTAATGTAGGTACAATCAAAAATAGAACGTCACGTTCAAGTGATTCTACTCGAATTTTTAGTTTAAGGGAACCGGTTACATATATTTTATTATCGTCAGCTAAATTTATAGAGGTTTTCTCCGGAATAACCTGAAATTTAATGTTTTGTTTAGATTGTTGCTATAAGCCTTCGTTATTTATAAGGAACATGAGGAACCCGTGTCCAATAAAGCAATTACATTTAGGGAACCAATGGATATAGGTAAATGAGGGCGAATATCGAGTGGTTTTTTAACAAGTTGTAAAGCCTTACATTTGATTTTCCAATGCTCCACCCGAAGGTACTACATTGGCCAGGAAACGAGTTTTTTTTTACCTGAAAAATTTGGAATTTTGCCCAACCCTTGCTGTTCCAAGCAAGGTAGGGATCTTTAACGTGCGTGACAACACTCACACACGAGACCTCCATTTTACCTCTCATCCGAACGAGGGCGTATTTTTGTGAAAAATGCTCGCCTAACATTTTTCAAGCGGACCGTGTCGGGATTCGAACCTGGGACCTTGGGCGTAGTAGTCACACACATACCACTACGCCACGGAGCCGCCTAAGTTGTAAAGCCGCAGAATTGTTATGATAAAAGGAATTAACTGTTTTCAGCCAATGTGACATTCGGCCGGGGTAGTATGACATATTTCAGATAGGGGAGGAAAGTTCTTCTGTACGTTTAAGGTAGCGGTAGTATTCTTATTAGATACATTAGATAGAGGTTTAATATTAGAGATAAGTTTATGCTTTAAATCTATCGACGTCTGGGTGCGTTGAATGGTTGGTGTTGAGGACGATTTTGATTCCGTGAGATATTCACGTCCCGGGTAGGAATATCTCTGCGGAAGTTTTCCGATAAGTTAGGGTTACAATTTGTACATCTAGATTTATAGGTATTGTTACGACCACAGCCATAACAAAAAAGATTTCTAGGGTAAGTGCAAACATTATAATTATGTCCACTTTACAATTCCAACAGGTAAGCGAGTTAGTTGAAGGGGAAGCAGGAAGATTAATACTAGATAATTTATGAGAGGGTTCAGACTGGCATGCTAGGTCTGGTTCTAATAAGCCAGATTATTTTTCTGGGGGAAGACGATATTTATCTACACGTAATTTTACTTTTTGAAGCGAGCGACATAAATCTTTAAACTGAGGTAAGGAAGAAATGTGTTGTAAAACTAAACTTTCGGAAAAATATGGGTTTAAATTCCTGAGGAGTTGGTCTATAATTTCGGGTTCGGGAGGTTTTTTATCTAATCTGCTATACAAAACTTCCATTGAGGTAATAAAAGAGATTACATTTTTGTTAGGTCCCTGGGTTCGGTTTTTTATTTCATTTTAGAGATCAGTTATATAACCATGGGGTAGGAAATCGCGTTTTAAACACTTAACTAGTTCTTCCCAGGTAGAAATCTGGTTTCGTATATTTCTATACCAAATCAAAGCAGAACCGGAAAATAATTCGCCCGCTGAAACAAATAAATCTTCGTCTGTACAGTTACGCGAAATTTAAAAATTATTTACTTTATCTAGGAATGACATTAACGAAATTTTGGAATCCACGCCCTGAAAAGTTATACCCCACTTGTATACTGTTATCGATTTCGCAGACGATATAAAAGGTTAAGAAATTGTTAAATTGGAAAAATGGTAGGTAAATTTGCATCTAAATCTAAGTTAAGTTTTTCGAGGACGATTCCTTCAAGTAAGAGAACGTTAGATAGGAAGGTTTGTTTGCTTTAGTTAGCTTGTTCATCATTAAATAAGGATAATAAGTCTATTCGTTGTTTCAAATGCGTTATACGCGACGCAATGCGTTTAAGTTTTCAACTGCAGTCGCCTATCATTTTGATTGGTTGCCGCTTGAATATTCCGCGATTCCAACTCAAAGATCATTTCAAACGCTTTAAGATGCACGGGAGTTATTGTACTATAGTGTTTTAGAAAGTAGGTATAGCGAAATCAAGTTTACTATAGTGTTTTAGAAGGTATAGATATACCAAGATAAAATTTCAGTTGATTACGATAGTTGTGTCAAAGACAAAATTTTCTTTGAGTAAGAATTCATAACCTATAGTTAATTATTTAGATTGTAAGGAAACACTTTAAAATCATGGCAAACTAAGATAATATAGGAGTTAACTAAAATTTAAAGTAAAAACAGCTTTCAATAAACTAAACCAAAATCGGTTAAAACAGATATATAATTAAATTTAACATGATACCAAAAAAAATTGTTATAAGGGATACAAATAAACAATGCAGTTAATTATATATATATATATATATATATATATATATATATACAGGGTGTCCCAAATCGAGTAGGATAGCATGGGTATCTTTCTTATTATTAATGATAGAGATCTGCTTAAATGAGCAAAGTTGTGTCATTTGGATAGCTTATTTAAATTCCGCATAGATACATTCGAAATTCCAAACGGTTTAGAAATTATTTAAAAAAAACTGAAAACTGCCAATTTCTTCGAAGTCGAATATTTTTGTAATAATAAAAGATACGAAAAAATGTTTCTTATAAAAGTTACTTAGTTCAATTGTGTGCACTTAAAAGTGATATTAAAATTAAATTCAAGATGGCAGTTATCGAGATATTAGCATCATCTTTCATATTTTAAATGAACGCCATATTGGATTTTTTTCTCTTTTCAACGATGTATCACAACATATGTTTAAGTGAAAAAATTTACTGAAAATAATAATTTTAATTTTTTATCAAGTAGGCATCAACACAAATCAGTTTTAAAACAAATTAAACGAAAAAAAACATTAGAATAACATTAAACACCAACTAATAAATCATAGCAATAGTTCAAAATGTTGACCGTTATTATTTAAACACAATCGGCAACGTTTTAGAACACTTTTTGTTACGCGAGTTAAAGTTCGGGCTTTTGGAGCTGGTTTTTTAAAAAACGTTGAATCTTTAACACATTTATTTAAATTAATTTGTACATAATAACTTATAAAAATTAATTTGTACTGGGTGAGTAGCTCAAACAACGAAGTATGGAGTTTGAAGACTGACTGCCGGGCATTGAGCTCCCGGGCCTTTTATAATAACCTGCCCCTCACACGGCTGTGAGAACTTGCAGATCTCATGTCTGCGTTTCTCCTTAATTGTACACTTTATTACAATGTAACAACTTAATTCTAAGTAACTGCGGTATGTTGACCGCCTGTGACCTGCCACCTGCAGTATCACTGCCCTCACGGATGCAAAGCTGCATTCCGTTCTCATGAACTGTCGATAACCTCTCTGGGTTATCCTTGTGTTACAATGTTGCATTGAACTTATACTTTTACTTAATAATTTCTAATAATTCATATTAGATTCAATACATCAATATATATAGGTAATTGGGGGATACATAACTCCTCCCACCGTAAATAAAAAATTAAAGTTTTTCTTAATTTTTAAATACATAAAATACATTATTTAAATTCATTTAAAATTCATTGTTTCTAAGGGTATACTTATTGTTTCCTTTTTTCTCTTTGTTTCCTTAAATCTAGAACTGTTTCTTTCATTCTTATATCTAAGGTACATTTTGTATAATACATACATGATTACAAAAATTATTAAAATGATTAATACAATTGTCCAAACACTTATATTATTATAATGTAACTTTGGCGTTTTGATTTCATTTAATTGTTCTTTATAACTTTCCACTAATTTCACGGCGTGGTTGAGATCGTCTAAGTCTAGATGCTCTAGCTTGATGGGTTTCTTAATTATTTCTTCGTCTTCTTGTTGTATCTTGAATTGTAGTTCCGGTAGGTTTGCAAGTTTCTTTGTTGCTATGGGATCTTGATAAACTCTGATAACTTCATCTTTCAATTTCACATAACAATCTTCTTTGAGGGTAATTAGTTTGCTTCCGATTAATGCTTGGTTATTTTCATCTTGGTTGCAGTGGATGGTTGCTATTACTTCTGTTGGGAAAATGGCTATCCATTTGTTATCTGTAACTTTTTGAATTTTCATATTAGTTATTTGCACTTGTTTGGTTTCACAGTTTTCGTAATGGTTTGAGAATTTTAATAGTTGTACTTCACAAGGGCTGTCTTCTTGAATGGTGGTTGTCGTCATCGATTGACATAAATATTGATTTGGTGTTACTTCAGTACATTTTTCGTTTGTATAACCATATCTCAGTTCATTTAGGGATAGGAATTTGGTTTTGGGTATGATTACTTGGTATGTGCTAGTAACCTTTGTTGGAAAAGCAAATAAATGATAAGATTGATAATTGTTACTTTCTACTATCGGGATTTCTATTAAAAATATTATTTCGTTTTCTTAATGTTGCTAAAATTTGTTGCATTAAAGTAAGGTTGGATATTATTTAAGTAAATATTGTATTTTGTATACTTCCTAATTTAATTGGTAGTATACCGGGGTTGTTATTATATGTTATATTATTACTTGGTTGTCCGTTCTACCTGGGTGGAGGTTGACGGTAATGGTGATGATTGTCTATCTGAAATTACAGGGTGTCTTAGGTTTTTTAAATGAATGTACTTTGTTATTTTACCGTTGTCTACTACTGCTATGTTTTTATCTGATATTTTCTTAATTTTAAATGGTCCTAAATTTCTGGGTGCTGTTTTATGTCGCTTGCTTTGAAAGTTTTTCTCATACACGGTTTGTCCTATTGAAAATTTATTTGAGTCGGTATTTTTGTTTCGGGTTATGGTGATACGTTCTTTATCGTTCTCTAGTTTATCTTTTACCTTGTCGTAAGTTATTTTTAATTTTTCTTTGTGGTCTTTTGCATATTGTTGATATACTTCTTTATTGTAGTGTATGTCATAAGGATTTCGTGAATCTGAATGTCCTAAGGTTAATTCTAAGGGTGTAAAATTTGTTGATGAGTGAGTTGTGTTATTATAGGCGATTAGTGCGTATGACATTAAATTGGTTATATGTTCCTTTTTATAATTTATTCTTAATAATCGAATTTGTTCTAACAGGGTTAAATGTAATCTCGTTCAATTAGTCCGTTTGATTCAGGGTGGTTTTCCGTTATGAAATGAATTTTTATTTTGTGAAGTTCTAAAGTGTTTTGTATTGTCTCGTTTTTAAATTCGCTACCATTGTCTAAAGTGATTAATTCGGGTGTTCCGTAAAATGTGAAATATTGTAAAAATCCTTGGGTCACGTCGATGCTATTTTTGGATGTGATTGGTATTGCTTGGCCTATTTTTGTGAATGCGTCTATAATTGTTAGATAGTTTTGCGCTTCTACTACTAGAGTATCGGCATGAAGTTTTTGAAATGGTTTGTCGGGTGTTTTGGTTAACATTAAGGGTATCTTTGGGGGTTTCCTATCGTATTTCGCTTTGTCACATAGTTCGCATTGGTTAATGAAATCTGTGGTCAAGTCCTTCATGTCTTTAAAATAATAACGTCTTACAAGTTGTTTTATTGTTTCGTTAATTCCACGATGGTTGGTTTTTCCTTCGTGTTGATTTCTAATTACATCGTTTATTTCGTCAGGGTCGTCTAGTGTTATTAGTTTTCTAGTACATCTGATGAGTTCAGGTCCAGAGTTATTAAATAGTTTAATGTATAATTCTGAAAATCTTTGGTATAAATGTTCGGTGTTGAAATAAAAATAAAATCGTTTTTCTCGGGGTGTATTCTTTAGAATTTTAACTATTTGTTCCTCGTTGTCGTCTTTAGTTATTTGAATGTGGTATATTTTTTTATTGTCTACTTTTGTATATTTTACTGGGTTGGGGTTATTTAAAACTTCGGTTATTATAAATTGGTTGGGTTTCATATCGATTGCTTCGTTTAAAATTTTAATCGCGTTTTTTGGTTCTTCGTTTTGTGTCGAGTGTATTGTGTCGATCTCGTCTGGATCTTCCCTTATTTCTTCTTCGTCTACGTTTCCTATAATGGATTCCGTTTCTAATGCATTGAGTTGGATTCGGCTTAAAGCGTCTGCGTTGTTGTTATAAATTCCCTTTTTATATATAATTTCGTAATCATACTCTTCGAGTCTGATTCTCCATCTTTGTAATTTTGAATTTGGTTCTTTCAGTTTGCATAACCATACTAGTGGTCTATGGTCGGTATATATGTAAAATTTTCTTCCGTATAGGTAAGGTCTAAAATATTTTGTTGCCCAAATTATGGCTAATAATTCTTTTTCTATAGTGCTATATTTTTGTTCGGTTTCATTTAGGGTTCTGGATGCGTAGCTGATAGGTTTATCGCTACCTACTTTTCCTTGGCTCAATACTGCGCCTAATGCTACATTTGATGCGTCTGTCGTCAGTATAAATGGTTTTGTAAAGTCTGGGTATTCTAATACAGGGTGATTCGTTAATATGTTTTTAATTTTGTCTACAGCTTTAATAAATTCTGGGGTGTGTTCAATTTTGTTTCCCTTTTTTAAGCAATTTGTCAGGGGTTTGGTTATCTGAGCGTAACCTTTAATGAATTTGCGGTAGTAACCACTAAGTCCTAGAAATCCTTTGATTTCTTTGTTTGTTTTTGGTAATGGGTAATTTAGAACTGCATTTGTTTTGTCTGGATTTGGCATTACTGCTTGGGGTGTTATTACATGTCCTAAAAATGATACTTGTTTTTGTAAAAATTCACTTTTGTCTAATTGTACTTTAAAATGTGCTTGTCTGAGTTTTTCGAATACTTCTTTCAATCTTTCTATGTGTTCTACCAATGATGTGGAATAAACTATGATGTCGTCAAGGTATAGAAGGCATTTTTCATTGTGTATTCCTCGTAGTATATTGTCCATGACTCTCTGGAAAGTAGCGGGTGCGTTCTTTAATCCAAATGGCATTCGTTTGTACTCGTAATGTCCTCTAGGTGTGCTGAAGGCTGTTTTTGATATGTCTTTTTCTTCCATCTCTACCTGATGGTATCCTGATGCTAGGTCTAATGTTGTAAAATATTGGCATTTGCCTAATTTGTCTAAAATTTCGGTTATATTTGGTAGTGGATATTTGTCATCTACCGTTTTTCATTTAACTTTCTATAATCTATTACCATTCTGTACTTTCTCTTTCCGGTTGCGTCTAATTTCTTAGGTACTATTAACACGGGGCTGCTCCATGGTGAATTGGAGTGCTGGATTATGTCTTGGTCTAATAAGTCTGTTACTTGTCTGTCAGCTTCCTCTTGGCTTGCATGAGGTAGTCTATATGCTTTTGTAAAGATTGGTTTATTGTCTGTTAACTCGATATTATGTTTTACTGTGTTGGTGAATGTTAATGGTATTCCTTCACAATGGAATATGTCTCGGTATTCAAAACATAAGTTCTTAATTGCTCTTTCTTCTTCTTGATTGATGTCGGTATTGAAGCGGATGTTAGTTAAATTTTCTCTTAACATTTCGTCATGTTCTATTGGGTTGTAGTTATTTTCTAAATTCTCGTCTATTTCCATTTCGTTAAAATTTAGTTCTTCTACGTTAATTGGGTCTGTCAATGATAATTCTACGGGATAGTCGTTTGAATTTAATATTGTTGTGGTTGCAAAGTTATCTTTTATTTGTACTAAGGCAGTTGGGGTTTCTACTCCTTTTTGAAATGTCATATGATTTATTATTCCTAAATTTTTGTTAGATTTTACTGGGATTTTTATTTTTCTTTCCGTTCGGGATTCTATAGTGTATTTTTGTTCAACTTGTGTGTTTTGAAATTTAATTGGGATTTTTCCGTATTTTGTCCTTAATAAGCGATTTTTAATGTCAATGTTGGCTCCTAATTTTCTTAGAAGGTCCATTCCGATTAATCCGTCATATTTATCGTTAAATTCGAATACACAAAATTTATGTTTCATTTTAACATTAAATGTTCTCGGTAAGGGTATATTGGCTACGAATTGGTGTAGTGTTGTTTGATGGGCTGTTTTAATTTTAAATGGTTCTCTTTCTACATAATCTAAATAGTGTTTTTGTACGGTTCTGGGGCTAATTAATGTTTTAGAGGATCCGGTGTCGATTAATAGTTTGAATTTGGCGTGGGGTATTTCTATGTATGGTAATACTAAGTGATTTATGTTATTTAAGTTTATTAAGTTTGGTCTGTTATGAATTGGTCCATTTGAAAATTTGAGTTCGAGTTTTCTTCATCATACTCCTCGTAAGTTTCGTATTGTTCGTCACGTTCGTAAGTTTCTGCATGGTTTGTTTCATTGTTCGTAGGTGTCTCAATGTAATTATTCTGGTCAGTGTCAAATTTTTCTATTTCTTGATGAAATAATTCTTCTGATGTAAAATTACGTTTCTGATGAGGGTTTGGTCGGATATGTGTTATTTTTGTGTTTTGTCTGGTGTTACCAGATGAGGTGTCCATTGGTGTTGGTTTGTAATAATTGTTAGGGTTGTTATGAGTATTAGTCATTGGTGTATTTCTATTAGGGTTTGCATGGAATGCTGGTCTTTGTTGGTTTAGGTTTTGATTGAATCTTGGTTGGAATGCGGGTTTCGTAAAAGTTGGGTTGAATGTTGGTCTTGAAAAATGTTTATATTTATTATTAAAATTGGTATTGTTAAAACTTGGGTTGTTACTTCGCGGTTGATTTGTTTGTGGGCTAAAGGGTGTGAATTTTTGTTGAGGGATTGTTTGTCTTGTAGCTTGTATAGTTTTTGTTGGTGAATAACTTTTATTTGCGTTGGGGTTGTATAGTCTGTTGCGGTAATACATTACATTTTCTTCTTCTATTACTAGGCTCATAGCTTCTTCTAGATTTTGGGGTCGTTGGAATCTGATTTTATCCGATAGTCGTTCTGGTAAAGCGTTTATGTATGTGTCTAGTGCCATTTCGTCGTACATTTTGTTTTAAATGTCTAACGTTTTGATCGGGTTCTTCGATTTTTAGTTTTGTTAAAATTAAACTTCTCACGTCTTGGCATTTCATTCCGAATTGGTAGGGGGATTGATTGTGTTCCATTCTAAGGTTTATTAGGTCTCGTACCAGGCATTTTATATTACGTTGGTCTCCAAAATATGCAATTAGTAGCTGTTTAAACTGGTCCCATTCCGATAAGTCGTCCCTACTGGCGATTAATGTTAGTGCCCTTCCGGCTAGTTTACTTATTACTAAGCGTATAAGCAATGAATTTCTTGCGTCATCTCCGGGTTTGTAAAAGGTTTTTAGGAACATTTCACATGCTCCAATGAAATTCGAGAGATGGGCCTGCGTGCCATCGAACGTCTGTATTGTCTCTAAATAGAGACGTAAGTCTGTGTTACTCATGTTGGTTAAGGGTTGTTTTCGATTTTTGGAAAATTTAAAAAATTTTTTTTTTTGAATTAAGCTTTATTTCGCTATTTGTAATGTTACTTTTGCTTCGGATTTATTAATTTTCCGTTTGGGTTGTAAAATTTCAAATTTTGTAAAAATTGGGGTTGATTTTCTATTTGTAACGTTAATTTTGGTTTTGGTTTGTTAATTTTTCAATTAGATTAGGTACATAAAGATTTGGTAAAGGTTGATGTTTATTTCGTTATTTTTCGGCGTTATTTTTTAGTTAGGAATGGTTAATTTTCAGTTTGGATTGGGTGGATAAAATTTGGTAAGAATTTGAGATTAATTTCGTACTTGTAGTATTAGATTTATTAATTTTAAGTTTATATTGCGTCGAGTTATTTTTAAAATCGTAGTCGTTGTTTATTTATATTTAATTACACAATGCGGTGATGTATTCACGAGATTTGTATTCAATAATGTTGAATTTATTACCGTAGTCTTGGATTAATTGTTTTTATGCAGCTTTTAGTTCGTCTTGAGTTCCTGTTTCTTAAGGAATCTTAAATGGATGGATTTATTCTCGTTTAGCGTTGTTATAGTTCAGTTCGGTTAACTCGTAATTAATACTCTTCCGTGGGTTTTACTGAGTTGCGTAGTTATGACCTGAGGTTACTTACTTTTGTACTTTACTGTTGAAATTGAATACTAAAGGATGTAATCTTCGTTACGTACGTTGAGGTAATTGCACTTACAGGTGTTAGTTTATAAGAATTAGATAATTTACTTTGCGTAAAGTGTTATGTCTGTTTTATTTTTAGATCTCTTGGTATTATAATGCTTGTTGGTAATTGAATCTCTCCGTAATGTAGGTTTTCAGCGTTTTAATTAAAGCTTCTTATGATGACCGTTTTACTGCACTTTATAATGCTGATTAATTAGTTGAAAAACGTTTAGAGTTTATACCGTGTTTGTACTGCAAATTATTTATAGAGTGTTGTGGTGTAATTTTCATGCGCTTCTATAATTCCGTGATAGATTAATACTTATGATGCGAATTGCTTTAGTACTGAAAGTTGAAGTTTAGTTCTGAAAGCGATTTTCTCTGAGGTTTAAAATGTGTAATAAAGGTGCTTCTTGCTTTCTTCGGATCGCGTTTTAGATTACAGCGGTTTTAGGTTACTGCAGAGTTCTTGCTGTGATTTATTCAGTATTATAGAGGTCAATGGTTTAGTTAATCGTTCTGTACAGTTTGTTCGAATTAGCTTTAGTTTTGAAATTAATTTTGCGTTAGTTTACCGGTTTATAAACGTGCGTTGAATCGCGGTGGTTGATGTTTCTTATTTTTGGTGTTTAGTGAATGTGCGCCCGTTATTTTTTGGATTATTTTTGAGTTCGTTCTATTAATTATGGTAAGGGTTTCTTTTTAAATTCAATTCTTATTTATTTTAAAAGAAAATTTCTTTTAAACTTCAAGTTTCTTTTGCTTTTTAAAGAAAAAATTTTTATCTCTTTAACATTCGTCTCATAAAATGTTATACAGTCTCGTTTTGAAAATAATTCACTTTGAACTATTTTCAAAAAAAATATTCATAATAATAAAATACATAAAACAATAGTAATCAATAGTTATAATACTAGCATATATCAATTATAGTTTTTGGTTTGAAATAAAATTATGGAAATGAACTTACATTAATTTCATCTGTTTCTTAGGTGGGTTCGATCGATTCTGTATCTTGTCCACCTTGGTTTGTTTGTTGGCCTTAGACGATTTTTGTTCCTTGTCCAACTTGGTTTGTTGCTGGATTCAGACTATGCTTGTTCTTCCTCCAACTTGGTTTGGGTTCTGCCAAAATTTCGAATTAAAATTCTTGGTCACCAATCTTCCGATTTTTGGATTTTCAGTGCCCTTTTGACATCCGTTACGACTGCGCCAGTTAAAGTTCGGGCCTTTGGAGCTGGTTTTTTTAAAAAACGTTGAATCTTTAACACATTTATTTAAATTAATTTGTACATAATAACTTATAAAAATTAATTTGTACTGGGTGAGTAGCTCAAACAACGAAGTATGGAGTTTGAAGACTGACTGCCGGGCATTGAGCTCCCGGGCCTTTTATAATAACCTGCCCCTCACACGGCTGTGAGAACTTGCAGATCTCATGTCTGCGTTTCTCCTTAATTGTACACTTTATTACAATGTAACAACTTAATTCTAAGTAACTGCGGTATGTTGACCGCCTGTGACCTGCCACCTGCAGTATCACTGCCCTCACGGATGCAAAGCTGCATTCCGTTCTCATGAACTGTCGATAACCTCTCTGGGTTATCCTTGTGTTACAATGTTGCATTGAACTTATACTTTTACTTAATAATTTCTAATAATTCATATTAGATTCAATACATCAATATATATAGGTAATTGGGGGATACATAACTCGCGTCGTAATGTATTCCCATTAAGACCGTTTATTGCCTGCATAACCGCTTCCCGTAGTTCATCTACATTATTGTACTGGAAATTACTTCCATATACATTATCTTTTAAAGTGCCCCATAAATAAAAATCCAGGGTGTTAAGTCTGCTGACCTAGGCGGCCATTTTACAGGTGTGTGGGTCGTGATTACCCTGCCATCAAAACGGTTACTTAAGTAGGTGATAATATCTCTAGCGTTGTGTGGAGGTGCGCCATCTTGTTGATACCAAATTTGATTATTTTGTGCCAAAGGTAGGTCGTCTAATAAATCTTCTAAAGATGTTTGAAGCATTTCCAAATAACGTTGAGAGATTAAGGTTCCATCGAATATTATAGGACCAAGTAAACGGTTTCCCAATATACCACAAAAAACATTACATCCAAATCGAATTTGATTGCGGCGTGGAACTGTTATGCGTGGGTTTTCCTGTGCCCAATAGTGTTCATTATGACGATTAAATATTCCACAGTTAGAAAAATAAAACTCAGCGGTCCACAAAACGCGATTGATAAAGTCATCATTCTCCCTAACTTGATTGATAAACCATCTGCAAAATGTTGATCTACGGAGATAGTCGTTTGGTTGTAAGTTTTGAGCAATGTGAAATCTGTAAGTGTGATATTTATGCTTTTTTAAAATTCTTGATGCTTGAGACTTGGATACGTTTACTTGGGTTTCTATTTCCCGTGTTGAAATGTTTGGATTAGCTTCCACACAGGCCAGTGTCAACACCTCATCTGCAATGTCTCCATTTATGTTTCGAGTAGGTTTTTTTAAACATCCATACTGCTGCATATTTGTGTCCAATCTTTGAAAGATTTTAATGTTTGGCTGTTTTTTTGCGGGAAAGTTTGTTAAGTATGTTTCGGCAGCAAGGCGACTGTTCTTATTACATTTTATGTATGTACAAAACATATGATATTGTGCGCTTGTTGAAAAATTTGCCATTTGAATATTTTATAGAATAAGTATATCACAACTTATAACTGGGAAAGAGAATACACAAATGCCAATTATTAGTACAACAGATACACTAATTCAACATGACAGTTTGTTATAATTTCATTTGTTTAAGAGAAATCTGATGATGCCTACTTGATAAAAAACTAAAATTATCATTTTCAGTAAATTTTTTCATTTAAACATATGTTATGATACATCGTTGAAAAGAGAAAAAAAGTATGCTATCTAACCATCTAAAAATCCAATATGCCGTCCATTTAAAATATGAAAGTTGATGCTAATATCTCGATAACCGCCATCTTGAATTTAATTTTAATATCACTTTTAAGTGCACACAATTGAACTAAATAACTTTTATAAGAAACATTTTTTTAATCTTTTATTATAACAAAAATATTCGACTTTGAAGAAATTGACAATTTTCAGTTTTTTTTAAATAATTTCTAAACCGTTTGGAATTTCGAATGTATCTATGCGGAATTTAAATAAGCTATCCAAATGACACAACTTTGCCCATTTAAGCAGATCTCTATCATTAATAATAAGAAAGATACCCATGCTATCCTACTCAATTTGGGACACCCTGTATAAAGGTACTTACGAAAAGAATTATTTAATTCCAAAAAATCACATGTTTTCCACTTAGAAGTGAGGTTACAATAGTTTTAAACACATCCAGGTATATACTTTAGTTTAATCCTACATTAAGTTAGGTAATTAATTAAGAGAATTGAAATATAAATACACTGTTTTTGTAAAAAAAGAATAAATTTCAGTACATTTAAAACTGCATAGTTAATTAACTTAAAAAATGTAAACAAATAATTAATGAAAGTGACAGTTTCAACTTGTTATATAAAGATTTATGCTCTTTCCAAAAGAACCAACACAAGATAAAAAACACAACTGGATTCGACGTTACCAAGTTGTATTCTTTCTACCCAAAAGCCACTAAAAATTTAAAAAAAATTGTTAATTATTAGATATTTGAGTGATAAACCTAATTTTTACAAAGATGTATTCAAAACCAACATCTTAGAAAATAGATTAGAGGTGAAGACGAATTTTCAACACACGTATGAGCGTCACTGTTACACTTGGCAACACTGATACGGTCCACGTTTCACAATATTGCGCAATAGTTTATATTATGACATAATTACGTGGCAAATTGTATCAAATACCAAACACGTTTACAAGGATACAATTCTTATTTGAAAATGTAAATAAAGTAAAGTACTCACTTAAAACGCGCCTTGCAGTTAAATCTCAGGGCATCTCTTTGTTTCCGGGTGGGTTGCGTCACGCCATTGTTGAATCCAAATTTATCCGTCTCTCTTCTTTTGTCGTTCATAGCGGTACGATAGGAGCAACCAGGTAAGGAACGATAAGGTAAGATAAGGAGGAAAGTACATTCTAAAGGAAAGAGAAAAGACAGACACGTAACACAGGTAGCTGTTACCAGCTTGACGTTTCGTGGCTAATAATGTCGTGTCACACCGCGCACTTGCCCACTCGCTCCGCGCCTGTGCATTCTTTTGCGCCGACGCAACTGTCCGGGATGGCGGGAATTCACTCACAAATTCAAAAGTGTATATCTCCATATTTGGAATGTAACATTTTGCTGTCTGCTATTTCTTGATAAATCATACATTGTCTTATTCTAAGTAATTATTAACTAGTCTGCTTTATTGCAGTTCATTGTTTCTTCACCTGTTGTATCAGGTTGCGTCTGAGTTACAATGTAGTCGTTTCCTATTCTTATTTCTAAGTTGAACTCTGTTGACACTTAATATACAACCTAAATTTCATACAATGTATCATGCTTAACCAAAACAATAATTACGTTTAATTTTATATACATATTGTAACGGGCTACTGCTACCGCGTTCCTCGAAATTTAAAACAAGTAATAACAAGAGTCCTTATTACTCACTGTTCACAAGTCTAATTAACAGTATATGCCATATTTATAGTTGTTTTCAGTCCAATTAACAATGGAGTACTATCACACTAATGAATTCACAAGCACTAATATCTTCTTAAACTAACTTCTTTACCATAGGTCCATTAATAACACTAACACAACTATTCTTATTACACTTCTATATATTTATGTATACTACAAGCTGCATGTACATTAGACACAGCATATAGCATTTATGTATACTCTTGGACTTCCAAAAGTTCAACTACTTTTACTATACACGATATTAATTTATATTCGACATTCTGGTATAGACTAAGCTCTTGCATTTATTAGCGGTCTTATATATACTCTGAATTAAAAAGGATGACCAGTAATTGCTAGAAGAATTCTCAAACCCTGGAGAATAAGCAGAGCCTACGGCGCTTGTGTGTTTGACGGGTTGCCTAATAGTAGCTCGCAACACTACCCCACTTTAAAACCGTTACGTCTCGTAACTGTAAATACATTTTGACGCCAATTCGATGAATAATGACGGTATCAGCAGCTGTCTCCTCTGGTGCATCCACCGCGTCGTTGGAAATAACAGTCAACACACTTTTCTTGGTCTTGGTAGGCAACCGGTTGATAACAACAAACAAAGAACCTGGACGTTGATTTTCTGGAAAACTACTTCTAGCATATTTCGGACTAACCTCCAATCTAAGCGATCCAGTCCACAGCCTAGCTTGAGCACCGCTAGTTTCGTTACTCCATATTCCATCATCTGAGCCTTAAGATTCAGTAAAGCCTCCCATAGATGTCCATAACTAGGTCTCTGCCATGAAGAATTTTTGGTGACCAGATAGTAAACATAACGATTTTTATCCTGAAGAACCAAAGTTTTTTCTACAGTTGGCTGCTGTTGTACTAATACATCCACACATCCAAACTTTTTCTTGACAACAACAGCTATTCCCCTTGACATTTCCAGATCTTGAGCTACGCAATGTGCAAGAGAATATTCTTCTGGTGCTCTAAACAGATCTTGCTGTTTCTCAACAACAACGCCAAATCTCGCCTTAGCGGAACCACCATACGTCGCCATAAAAATCTCAAAATCTACATTTGGATCATGATTAATAACTTGTCGAACACCATTCTCATTATTCCTGGTTGTTGCCTGCGTAGGATGTTAAACGGTCAAAGTGTACCACTTTTGGTTTACCACGGGGAGATCTTCTGATCCGGTACACTACATCTTTAATCCTTTTCATCACTTCGTACGGGCCTTCCCATTGTCTTTGTAATTTTGGCGACAACCCACGTTTTCTTTGTGGATTATACAACCACACCAAATCTCCAGGTTGACAACCACCTTCTTGTGCTCACGTGTCATATTGTGATTTCATTCGATCGCTTGCTGACTGGATATCCTTTCGGACGTTTTCGTGAATGCTATTTGATCTTTCACAAAGCTTACTAACATAATCTTCACCTTCTCCATGTTTAAATCCAAACTGAAGATCACATGGTAGCCGCAATTCACGTCCTAGCATTACGCAAGTGGTCGAGTATCCTGTGCTGTCATGTACCGAAGATCGGTACGTCAGTAGGAATAAATGTAAATATTGGCCCCAGTCTCGTTGATGTTTAGAGACAACTTTGGCCAGGTACTTTCCTAACGTCCTGTTCATTCTTTCAACCATTCCATCCGATTGGGGATAAAGTGGCGTGGTTCTAGTCTTCCTGATTGCAAGATACTTGCAGACGTTTTGAGACAACGCCGATTCGAAGTACCGCCCTTGATCGGAGTGTAATTCCAACAGAACTCCAAAGCGACAAAACAACTCCATCAATAGTACATCTGCAACCGTCTCTGCTTCTTAGTTAGGTATAGCATATGCCTCCGGCCATTTGGTAAAATAATCCATTGCAACCAAGATGTATTTATTTCCTTTCTCTGATTCAGGAAACGGACCAGCTATATCAATGGCTACTCTCTCAAAAGGATTCTCCACGTTATACTGTCTCATTGTGGCTTTCCGTTTTGTGACCGGGCCATTTCCAGAGGCACACAACTCATATTTCCGGCACCACTCCTTCACGTCTTCTTTGCAGTTCACCCAATAGAATCTTTCGAGAGTTCTTTTCACGCCAAAGTGCCCTCCGGAAATACCATCGTGCAAGTGCTACAACACTTCCGGCACTCTGCTTCTCGGCACCGTCACTTGGAGTCTCTCGGTGCCATCTTCACATTCCAGGCGTCGTTTCAAGATTCTATTTTCAATCACCAAGGAGTCTCACTGTGCCCAGTATGCCTTCAGGCTCCTACTTCACATACTAATTTCTTTCCAAGCCGGTCGTTGTTCTCTACTTTTGCACTCAATACTACGTCACAATTCGGCGTCATTCTCCTATTCGTCTCGTATTCTGTCGGGTTGCCAAGTATCATCGGTTACCGTCATTCTATGGATGACACTTATTTTCTCTTCCATCTTGGAGCAATGATTGCAGTCTACCGGACAAGGTCTCCTCGATAGAGCGTCTGCATTCCGATGGCTAGTTCCTACACGATGTTCTGTATCAAAGTCATATTCTTGCAACCGATTTATCCACCTTGCCATTTGCCCTTTAGGATTTCGAAACTGCAGTAACCATTTCAGTGCAGCATGGTTTGCTCTCAACAGGAATTTATGGCCGTATAAGTACTTATAAAAGTGTTCTACGGATTTGACGACAGCCAACAGTTCCCTTCTTGTCACACAATACTTCCCTTCTGGCCACGACAAGACCTTGCTGAAATACCCAATAACTTTGTCTTGTCCGTCTTGCACTTGAGAAAGAACGCTTTCTATAGCTGTGTTACTTGCATCGGTATCCAACACAAATTTTCCCTCCATCCGTGGATAATTCAAAATCGGTGCGGTAACTAGTAGCCGTTTCAGTTGTTCAAATGCACTGTGGCAGTCGTCATTCCAATCATATTTTTGTCCATCTTCGGTTAATTTCGTTAACGGTTTGGTAATGTTCGCAAACCCAAGTATAAATCGGTAATATGTGCACAATCCTAGAAAACTGCGTAGTTGGTGTATAACTGCTGGTGTAGGCCACTTTTGTACCGTTTTTATTTTGTCAGGGTCAGCTCTTATTCCGGTCTCCGAAACGACATGTCCTAGGTATTTCACCTCTTTTCCAAATAGGTGACACTTCTTGGGGCTCAATGTAAGGTTTTCTCCCGTAATCTTTGGAATATCTCCTCTAGGTTCTTAAGGTGTTCTTCAAAAGACCAGCCTAACACTATCACGTCGTCTAGGTACACAAGACAAGTCTTCCAAGACAGTCCACGCAGTATTGACTGCATCAATCGTTCAAAAGTAGCAGGGGCAATGCATAATCCAAATGACATGACGTTGAACTGCCATAATCCAGTTCCAATTGTAAACGCAGTCTTTTTTTTATCGTTTGGCTCCAAGCCTACCTGCCATTATCCGCTTTTCAAGTACAAGGTCGAAAACCATTTAGATCCGGATAGAGTATCCAAGGTGTCATCAATTCTGGGCAAATGATAGCTGTCTTTCTTTGTCACATTGTTTAACCGTCGGTAATCTACATAAAACCTTGTCGACCCATCCTTTTTCTTGACAAGCACTACCAGAGATGCCCATAGACTATTTGAGGGTTCAATCACTCCTTGTTCTTCCATGTCGGTGATAATTTGCTCGGCTTCCTTACGTTTTGCCAAAGGAAGCCGCCTGGGTGTTGTCTTATCGGTTGCGCATCTCCAGTATTGATCTTATGCTACACAACATTCGTCCTTCCTTTCTCACTATCATCCAGTGAAAACACACTACGATATCGTCCGACCAGTTCTTTTACTTTGCCCAGTTGGTCGCCGTTTAATCCTTGACACGAAGGTATCCACATATCCAGCAATTTCTGTAGCAACCGTTGGCTGGTTTATCTTTCGTGTCCTCCACACATCGTTTAATATGGCACACTGGAATGCAACTTCCCACAATCGTGTCTTTCTTCAGGGTCACCGTATGTGGATTAATGTTCAGCACCCTTACCGGTACCATATTTCGAAACTTTACCAGCGTTCTTCCAATCAGTATTCCCTCCTGACCCATTTCCGATTCAGTTGCTTCCATCATGCATACTTGTCCTTCTTGGAGCGTACCATCCGGGCGTCCCATTACTATCATTTCCGCCTTCTCGGGTATTTTCATATCGCAAATCATTCGAACTTGCATCGTCTGGTTACTCCTACCTTGAAATGGAATCTCATTATCATCTATCCGAAGCACATTTTCTTTCATGTTTACATGAAACCCATATTCTCTCATGAGATCCATTCCCAAGATCATTTCTTCTGTAATTTCAGCTACCAACACTCAATGATTAATTAGTTTGTCCCCAATTGCTAACCTAACGGCAGTCTCTCCGCGAGTACAAATTTTCTCACCACTTGCCGTTCGGAGACACACCGATACAGGTAGCACTTTTCCACGACCAACCATATCTGGTCTCACAATAGTTCTTGTCGCTCCTGTATCCACGAGTAATCGGACAACCCTACCATTAATTCTACCATCGATATAAATGCTGTCCAGACTTCCCATCGACGATGCAGCATGGATGATAATCTCCGGGGCACTACGTTGTGCTGTCGACGTTCGCCCCCCTACGTTGACTTGCTTTAGTTTTCCTGCTGTTCAACCGGTTGTACAGCGTCTCTGTATATGACCAATTACACCGCAGTTTCAGCATCGCAGACCCCATCTCCGCGGTCGTTGTCTTTCCAGGCTTTCCGCTTTTTGCTTTTCAAATACACGGTTGATTATTTCTTCTATGCTGTTCTGCGATTGCTCAGGTTCTTCTAATGCAGACCAAACTTTGTGACTTATTCTGTGTGACCTCTGCTTAACTGGTTCAAATTCAAGCGTATGAGCCATTGCGTTTGAGGAAACTATCTGGTGCCGTTGGATATGCCAGTCTAACTAATCTGGCAATGTCAGCTTCGAATTCTTGCAGGCTTTCACTTGTTTTTTGCGAGCGGTTCTTAACTTGTGCGTGGTAAACCTGTTGAAGGTGAGCATCTCCATATCTCATCTCAAGCTTCGATGTTAAGAAGCCGTAATCATTCTGTTGGTGATCGGGAATCGTTTGTTAAGAGCTTTCCCCCGTAGGGCCACTATTAAGGAGATAGCCTTCTTTTTGTTGCACCAACCGTTGGCTATTGCCACAGCTTCAAATTGTTTCAAATATGTGGGCCAAGGTGTTTTGCCATCAAATGTGGGTGGTTTCACTTTAAATTTTGACGGTATTGGCTTGCTTTCTAGCATGCTTCTTATTTCTGGAATGTTCTGATTTACCACTTGATTTATTAATTCAAGTGGCCGCGTTGTTAGTGAAATCACCGGTTCTTGTAGTCTTACAATTTAAAAGTTATAGTTACAATCCCGCAAGCGCGAGATTACGTCACGCACCGGCAGATGGTAACCCTTATCTTGGTTACAGATTTTAGCGCGCCCATCTGTCAATGACGTCACACAACATGCAAAATTAAATGCGCAATTACGCAATAAATAAATGTCCGAAATTCAGTATAAAGGAATAAGGTACTTACATAAATAGGTACAGCTTCCTACAGGTTAAATAAAGATGGCGTCAGCACGTCCATCAGGGCTGCTGATGGCCCCCTTTAAGATATTTACCGGAGGGTACGCCTAGCGTCCTTCCAAGACGCTCCGACCAGCTACGGCAGTCATGGGCTCCGATTCGTTCCCCGGGTCGTGGGATGCTCCAAGGTCGTATCCAAATTCCTATATGTAGCGGAACGATAAGAAACAGGTTTATCAGGTAAAGACAAGCAAAGATAAGCAAGGGAAATCTACATAATAAAAATAAAAATACGATACCAAGCACGACTACTGCACTCCTCGAAGTTCCAAGGCAAACAGCCACGTTACAGAGTCCCCCGGAAAAACTACTCCCACTTTTCTCTTCCGCCACTCGCGTCGCGCGATCTGGCGCAAACGCACTCTGACGTAACGGAAATACACTCCAAGTCTTTTGAATTTGTGGCGCGAAATTTCCGCACATCAAAATTAAGCTAAGGAATGTTTAGTGCCAATTTGGCACGTAACAGTAGTCTCATCACATCTTCTTCTATTTTTACCAATTTACTGTCTAACTTTTGCTCAACTGTTTTACCTGTTCAGTGAAATCTTCCTTCAATGCAATGGAGCTTTCCATTAATCTTTGTTCTAACGTGGCTGTACTTTTATTCTACTTTTCTTCCATTTTGGCAGCATTTTCACTTAACCCTTCCATTTTCTCAGCATTTTCACTAAATTTTTCTTCCATTTTACATTTTATATATTACACTTCTATCTATTTATGTATACTACAAGCTGCATGTACATTAGACACATCATATAACATTTATGTATACTCTTGGATTTCCAAAAGCTTAACTACTTTTACTATACACGATATAATTTTACATTCGACATACTGGTATAGACTAACTCTTGCATTTATTAGCGGTATTATATATACTCTGAATTAAAAAGGATAACTCATCCTCCAGTAATTGCTAGAAGAATTCTCGAACCCTGGAGAATAAGCATAGCCTACGTCGCTTGTGTGTTTGACGGGTTGCCTAATAGTAGCTCGCAACAATATTAATATGCGGGATATGTAACTCGCGGAAAAAGTGATTTAGGTTTAATAAATAGTAAATAATGTATTTACAAAATTATAATAATGCAAAACGAAGATTTGTTGTGCGTGCTCAAATCTATCCATAAGAATGTGTTTAAAACAGTTAACAAAAAAATTTTGTGTAGTGTATATGGGGTATTTGCTAAATTTTACCAATTAAATTGATTTTATTTAAGTGAAAGTTTGATTTGCATTTAGAAAAAACAAATTAATACAAACTAAATGTTGCTTTCTTTAAAATATACTATAACTCTGCAACACACAATACACCAATGACTATTATGTTATTGCATAACCACAAGGTATTTCTAAAACGTCAATAGTGTCATTTACAAAATTCAAAAATTAAATGTCAACGTATTTGAAAGGTATTCAAATTTATAATTCAACGCAGTGATTTCTTTCTAAAACTAATTTTTATCTATGTACATTTTGTAGATGTTTGTATCTGCGGGACGTGATCTGAAATTCCACACTTTAGACCAAAAGGTCCAACTAAGCTACAAACCTAATTGCAATAGCCAAATCAAAAGCATATCATGGGCAAAGGACAACGGTTTTCTAACATTTATAGCAAAGAAAGGATTACCAGAAATAATATCAATAAAAGATCCGAACAATATAAAAAACGTACACACCATCACTTCAATTGACAATGCTTCAGTTATTGCTTTTCAACACACCACCAAGAGGTACTTAGGTATAGGCGCTGAGCTTGGACAAGTCGCAATATACGATACCAGAAGCAAATCAATCAGTAAACTGTTGCAAAGTACAAACTCCACTGTATGTTGTTTAGATTTCAGTTGCGACGATAAAAACATGGCGATATGCTCGAAAACGGGGACGGTGGTGATTTACGACGTGATGCGTGGATTGATAAATGAGACTTACGACGTTTCGAGTGATTGCGCACCTACTGCAATGAAGTACCATCCATCACTAGATCATCTACTAGCTGTAGCTCTAGAAGATGGTACTGTAACGCAATGGGATACAGAAATAGGCAAGCAAAAGTACTCCTCTAAAATACACCTAGCTGCAGTTACTGGAATTGTTTTAATAGAAAACTCGAATCTTCTACTATCGGTAGGGATCGATAATAAGTTTTCAATTCAAGATATTAACACACAACAGTCTACGTTCTGTTGCAATCAGCCATATCCACTGACAGCAATGGACGTTAGCGCTGATGGAATTACAATCGCAATAGGTTCTGAATACGGCGATATTTATTTATACGATATTCGACAACTCATAAAACCCTTAGACAAATTAAAACCGCACCCTAGTAAAGTCACTAAAATATTATTCGAAAATAAAATAAAAGAAGAGTTCTTCGACGATTCGTCTGAATTTCTGTCTATTTCAACGAGCGGAAGTAGAGAAGAAATTGTTGCAATTGTTCAACCAGAATCTTTAACGGCATTAAAACCGATTTTTCCTAAAGTTATGGAACATTCCGCCGAAAAAACATTTATCAAAAATAAATATTGCACTCCCAGTAGAAGTAGTTCGAAAGTACTTATAGGGAAAATGAAAGATGATGAAGAAGTACCTGAAAAAATTGCTGGAGAAATAAAGAAAGAAATTCATCAGTATATTCGTAAAGGTAAAACTAAGCTTGAAGAACATGTCAAAGCGCATGTTACTAATTTAGAAAAATTTATGGTAAACGAATTTCAGACGATATTAGATATCGTCGATGAAAAATTTCATTATTTTACTTCCATCACCGAAGAAAAATTGGTCGGTAGCAGTAGACAATCGACAAATTAAATTTTAAATTTGTTTGTCTAATATTTTTATTGCAATAAAAGAATAACTATGTATTCTATAACTTATTTACGTCTGGACAATTGTGAATCCTGCATAGAAAAAGAATACACCTTTTAAAGCAAATATTTAAAAAACAAGAATTCTTAAGGATGTTACCTCGCGCAGTTGTCGAAGAGTTCGGTATTGAGTAATAGCAAGAGCGGAAACTACTATAAATCTGAAGATGATTAATAAGACTCAGTTAAAACGTCGTTGGCCTAACGATTCTTTTCAGAATCCTGACAACACGAGATGACAGAACAGTGCACCAAATAATACAACACGAAGAAAACTTAAATCTTTATAAATATTGACCTGATAAGAGGTCACGAGATGTCATTAAAACCGAAATTCTACAAATAAAGCCCACTAAAATATAAAAGAATCTAGAAAGAATAAAAATTTCCGAAAATATAATACAAGAGTACTTTTAAACCGATAAAGTGCAAAGCAAAAATGCAATTACGTACCTATAAATAAATACACCCTATATAATAAGCGTATTGTAAATACATAGCAAATAATGTAAGATACTTTAAAGCGTATTAAATGCGAATGCAAATCGATCATTTTAGGATAAATACAAAGCTATTTATAATAAAAAATGCACTTTCCGTGCATAAAAATAAATAATTTCGTGTATTTAAAACTGCAATTTTTATTATATGTATTAAAAACACATTTTACCGTGAAAGCAAATATTTTCAGTGGCGAATCGTGAATGGATGCAAGTAATGCGTCGCATCCCTTACCAAACTAAGTCGTTTACATTTTTCTCATATTAAGTAGTATTATATAATATAATCAATAAAAAAATTGTTTTATATCACGTAGTAGGGTATTACTGACATTTAGAGTTCGTAATTCATATAAAATGTTTAACTTTTATATAAATTATAATAAACTACAGTAACCGCCCGTGTATGCGATGCGATTATCTGAATGCATTTTGCATATACATCACACTACTTACAGTATAAGTTAACGACTTTTAAATGGCCCCATCCTTACTAGGAAACCCTTCGAAATTTGGATGTGGTGACAATTCACTGTTCGTTCGTATTACTTACTACCTACCTGTTAACAAAACGCTTAAATATTAGTATTAATGTTATTTTGTTTATTTTTTTCTTATTTAGTAGTATTTAAATTATTAGTGTAAGCAAGATTCAAAGTTTTATAATTTGGTTGACAGTAATAAACATTTTGTAGATATACAATACAATTGTCTCTTGTTAAAAACCGGATATTGAGGCTGTTGGGTGATGTGATTTTGCAATCGTATTTATGGCTACTACCAGCAACGCACAGAGTGAAAAAGATATTTCAACCGTTGATACTGATGTATGTGATTGCATTATTGAACACCTGAAGGCTAAAGCTTCAATACGTATTCATTTGTTGATAAAATTAAAATAATAGGAAGCAGCCAGCCTTAATTAAATTTAACAATTGTAACAAAATTAAAGTCAGGTGTTAGGCATTGTTGTGATAAGGTTTATGAATCGAAAACATAGCTTTGTGGTTGCAAGTTTTTGAATAGACTTTTTTGCTGGCTATGTCTACTGTTTTCTCGTGAAAGGTTCGTGTGGAATACAGATGATCTACATAATATTTATAGGTCAGCAAAAAGACACAGAGACTTCGCAATTTAAATAACTAATCAAAAGGAACTGCATTTATTTAGGAAAAATCAAAGAATAGAATTTTCATTGAGTAATCAAATCAAGCTGGAAGTGGAAAAACACAATGAACTGGTTAGACAAAACAGAGAACTAATTAGCAATTTAACTAAAGTTATTTGTCTTTTAGGGAAATTAGGTCTGGCATTTTTGGGTCACAACGGAAGCGATTCGTTATCTAATAGAAGAAATTTTATAGCATTTTTTTGTTACAGTATTCCGTGTAGACAAAAAAGAATGCAGTAAAGTAAGTAAAGAAAATCGCCCATTCTTAATACCGCAACAACACATAGAAAGGTAAAATAGGAATCTAAAAGAAATGGATGCTGTGCTAGCTCAAAACGTCGTAGAGTGAGGTGGGTCATACAGAAAGAAAAATTGGAAGCCTCAGTAAGGAATTTGTTTATAAACCATTAGTTAAACATAGTATAAAAAGAACTATTTACAGAAACCAAATTGAGCATTTACGTAATCGTCCTGTTGTAACGCGATGTAAATAAAAGTGTCACTTTGCATATAACACAATACATAAATATACATGTAAGCAAATATGGATTACAAAATCTTAAAATTTAAATAACGTGTTTATATATATATATATATATATATATATTATATATATATATATATTGTAGTGGATTTAAAGGGTTAAATTTGGGGTAAGCAATGCAATTTCAAACACCCTGTATAGAGAAACGAACAATTTATTTACGCGCAAAATTTATTTCACGTATTTAATTTAAACAAACAAGTATTGACGTATTTTATAATTAGTGAGTGAAGAGTAATAGTTTTATAAAGGAAAACCAGTTTTAAAAATCAATAGAAACGCATAATTAATTTAATTTATGTAATTCAACGTGTAATAACGTCGGAAAACGCACCAGGGTATATATAATCAATAAATCGAAGGCGAAAAGCTTTCGTTGTAACAAACAAATATATCGGTTGGTTGAATACCGTGAAAAAAAGCTCGGAGAATTGTTATTTTAAACGTTTGATAATTAGGAACACCTGCATGTTTTGAAAGGTTACCTTTGTGGAATTTATATGAACATAATAACATGGGTTTCTAGGAATATTGTTCAACCGTCACTGGCATCGCATAAAAGTTAACAAAAGTTTCTTAAAGAGCGGAAGGGATGCCCGATCAATAATACGCTACACATAAAGATGGGTATAAAAACATTCGATTTCATAAAGCACGTACTCAATCCACGTGGACGCGGTCAGCAATATCGATTTTCTACCACTCAAGTAGGGTTAGAATGCGACATCCAATATGCATAAGACGAAGATAACAATATTACAGGCGGAATTTTAGGTCGACGTAGGACTGTGTCATTGGTCGAAATAGTTAGTTTTACAACAGACGAACACGCGACAGGTGAATGCGGGTTTTCAAATTATATAGCATGTTCACGAGCTAAATTTCAAGAAGTGTAAAGCAGTTATATCCAAAATTTGCAGAAATGTTATTTTCAATTAGGTATTTCGCGTTAAGAGTGTCCGGGAGGTTACAGTTTTAGCGCATAAATACGGGATGGAAGTTATTAGGTTTCTCTTTACTACTCTTGATTTTAGCATCGCTTTAACTACGTAAACCGACGTTATAGTAGAGTTTTGTGAGTATTGAAATTTATTTGTAACATAGTAAGATAGTACTAGCTCTTATAACTTGGTGTTTGGGGGGCCTTATAGTTATTAACGCGAGTAGTGGCGAGTGATTTAAATTAAACTGAGGTCCAACCAATATCTTGTCAAGCTAGTAAATTATTAAAGCAATAAACACAAGTGTAATATACATGAATTTGGATGCTGGGATGGTATGGTAATTGGTAGCACGAAGCCAAGGGATTCTAGACGATTAGAACGCATAGTCACAAAGCCAAGGGGTTCTGGAAGACGGCGTTATCGTAGGAAATGGAATCTTGAAGCATTTTCCAAGTAACTCGTTTGAAATTGCTTTTATTTTATAAATTGTTGGGATTATTTGTGAGGTGTGAGTGAACTTTGGAGGTTATTTATGGTTTTTTTAACGTATTGGAAAATATAAGTGTACTTGACTATTATGAAGGTATTTTAAATATTAAAAGAAAAAGGTGTATGTAAAGTTTACTAAATTTTATCACAAATTTAAATTAGATTGTTAAGGGTACATGGGTTATTAATTTGTGGTAATTTTATGCTAGGTGAAAAGCATACTTTAGTAAACTGAGTTATTATGATAAATATAGGGAATTATTTGGGGCCCATTTACTCCTGTTGTATTAAATGTGTTTACAATTAAAATTTTAAAACAAGGACTTTACAAAAATCGCACTATTGAGTTGGAACATAGAGTACCAATAATGTACATATCTGTGAATAATTTTGTAAATAGTGGTAAATAAAAATTGTCTGATTGTTGTATTATTTTGTGATTTTATTGAATGGTGTGTAAATGGAAAGGAAGAATGATAAAAAAATTTAGGTATCCATGAAGAGGCACAGCTGAGCTAGCCAGGGAAGCTGCTGAAGATATTATTGTGAAGCAGAAGATCCGGGTAAGAAATATTTTATAAAATTTTATGTTTTTTTTTTAAAATCGGTTGTTGACGCTGGAGAGGTTAAACCAGTTGATCCCCGATCAGCAGCACTCTTATGACGGCCCAACGTTGGGGCTTGAATGATCGTTAGGGAGTTCCAGAGATTAAACCCGAGATCCCCGATCCGCAGCAATATATATATATATATATATATATATATATATATATATTGTTGTGGATTCAAAAGGTTAAATCAATGGTAAACATTACAATTTCGACCATCCTGTATAGAGAAAAGAACAAATTATTTACGCGCAAAATTTATTTAATTCATTTAGGGAGAACGGACAAGTATTGACGTATTTTTATAATTCATAATTGAAAGGTTAAAAGTACATAAAGAAAAACAGTTTTAAAGCAAATAGAATACGCATAATTAATTTTAATTTATTTTAATCCAACACGAGTTATGTATCCTCCAATTATCTATATGTATTGAATATATTGAATCTAATAGGAATTATTAGAAATTGTTAAATAAAGTATAAGTTCAATGCAACATTGTAACACAAGGATAACCCAGAGAGGTTATCGACAGTTCATGAGAACGGACATGCAGCTTTGCATCCGAGAGGGCAGTGATACTGCAGGTGGCAGGTCACAGGCGGTTAACATACCGCAATTACTTAGAATTAAGATTGTTACAATGTAATAAAATGTACAATTAAGAGAATAGCAGACATGAGATCTGCAAGTTCTCACAGCCGTGTGAGGGGCAGGTTATTATAAAAAGCCCGGGAGCTCAAGCCCCGGCAGTCAGTTTTCGAACTCCATACTTCGTTGTTCAAGCTACTCAATTGAGACTACTCGCCTTAGTACAATTAATATTATTTTTGATTAAAGTTGTTATTTTTGACAGTTATTCTAAATTCCATTGTAATTTATGTTTAAGAATCAATAAAAATTGTTAAGTGTTTGGAATTGTTTTTAAAAACACCGCTCCAAAGGCCCGAACCTTAACTCACGTAAGAGCATAAGAGAACGCACTAGGGTAAGAAAATCAATAATTCCAAGGCAAAAGTTTTCGTTGTAACAAGCAAACGTCGATTTTATCTAATATGACGAAATATAAAGTTTAAGAATTGTTGTGCTAAACGGTCGATAATTAACAAACACCTGCGTTTTAAAAAGGTTACATTCGTCAAAATTATGAGCATATTAAGATAGAACTTCATAGAAATATTTTCAACCGTCAGTTTGGTTTGAACAACAAGCTAACAAATTTCTTAAAGAGCAAGGGAAATGCACGATCGGTTATATACTACAGATAGAGACAGATATAAAAGCGTTGATGTTGAAAAGACACGTATACCATATACACTTGGAGTGGAGATAAGCTGTCAGCAATATCGATTTTCTATAACTCAAGTGGGGTTTTAAACGCGACAGCAAACATGCATAAGACAGAGATGAAGATAGTATAGGCGGGGTTTTATGACGACAGAGAATATTATCATTGGTTAAAAACAGACAGTTTTCCAAACGTAGACAAACGCGAAGGTTGGGAGCGCTTTTGGATATACGGCACGTAGGACGGAGTAAATTTCAGGAATTTTCACGACGGTTGTAGTCAAAATTTGCAGAATTTAGATTTGAAAATAAGCTTTTCACGTAAAGTGTGTCCGGGGGTAGGATTTTGAAACAATATAAATACTGAATCGAAATTATTAACGTTCTCTTGTCTTCTCTTCGCTTCTATACTACTTTACTACGATAAAGTACTGACTGCTGACTAAAATAATAGTAAAGCTTTTTGTGAGTATTAAATGTGTTGAAAATACAGTAAATATAGTGCTAACAAGTGTAACTTATTAGTAGCGACCTTCTATTTATTGACGCGAAATACGTGTAGTGTATATTAAATTAATAGAGGTCCGGCTACTACTATACGAAGCTCGAAAATCAATAAATGGAAGCATAATATATGTGGGGTAAGCATAAAAAACAACCAGGATTATATGCTGATATGGAATGGTACTATGAAACGAGGCGCTTGGCTCGCAAATGGTGTTATCGTCTGTGAATCCGTTGAGTATCACAGCGCATGGTAACGAAGCCGAGGTGTTCTAGCGATCATCCTCAAAGGAATGGAAGCCTGAGACATTCTCCAGGTAATTGATTTGGAATTTCTGTTGTCTGATAAACTTTTGTGAAATTTTGGTGCTGTGTGAGTGAATTTTGGGGTTTATTTATAGTTATATAAACTTATTGGAAAAGATACATGTACTGGACAATTTATTGGGGTTAAATATTAAAAAAGGGTGTATTTAAAAATTACAAAATTTTATTCTGGATATAAACTGTATTGTAAAGGGTAAACGGGTTTATAAATTTTGTATTAATTTATGCAAGGTAAAAGGCATATACAAAATAAACTGGGTTATTTTGAGCTCACCATACTCCAGTGTACAGTCAATTTAGGGTAATATGTGGGGGGCCCATCTACTCATATCTCATTAAATTTGTTTGAAAATAATTAGAAAATCAAGGACTTTAAAAACATCACATTTTGAGTTTGTAATTAGTGTATCAAACTGTTTTTTTATGCATGTGAATAATTTGTCTGTAAATAGCAGTAAATAAAAGGTTGTATGATTGTTGTATTATTTGGTGACTTTATTGAATGGTGTGCGGGTGTGAAGGAAGAATGGTTGCAAATTTAGGTATCCGAGAAGAGGCACAGCTGAGCTAGCCAGGGAAGTTGCTGAAGATTTTTGAAACAGAAATAAAAGGGTAAGCAATTTTTTTTTTGAAATTTGTGCATTTTTGAAAATAATTTGATGACACTGGTAAAGGACTGATGTTATAGCTTTGTCCCAGCTTTGTCCAAGAATTTTTATAAGATTCCACGCCAATCTTATGACGGCCCAACGCTGGAGCTCGATGTTGAAAGTTTAATCCCCGATTCCATGGCAATATATTTAATATTTCAAACTCTAAATATATACAAGAAAAAAATGAGCCATAATACATACATTAACTTTACCTGCTCTGTGAAGTGCACTTCCAAAATAAATAACTTAGCCCTAAGTGCGATGAATCCAGTGTTAACTTATAATTTGGTAAACAAGCTGTTGACGTTAACATTAATTTACAAAAAAGAAAACAGTAAATAATGCTCTAACGCGAACTTTTGCTTATGCTACTTGTAACTTTTAAAATAATTACATAATTATTTGTGCACTGTGAAAGTAAATTTGTAACGTGCAGTCTGTAATTTATGGTGCCACCACGAGTAAGAACTACTAATGCACTTACGCGGTTAACAACCAGCAAAAGAAGTGTCTATCTTTTACAGCAGCATCAAGAAAAAGAAAACAGAATAAATGTACCTTAAAACAATGTGTTTGCCTCTAGTATCATCTTAAAGGATTTGGAAGGGCGTGCTGCACTCGCCAACGGACTGGATACTGGATGAACCAATTTAACTAGACTGTAACATTAAGTACAACAAATCATCTTAGCACCGTGACTTACAGCGTTTTGTTTCGATAAAACGACATTCTATGGATTAGATCTTTTTCAAAAGCTCAGTTTGTATTTATAGAAACGTGTTTTCGTTTCCAAAACAATCCTAGCGATAATATGTGAAGTATTCTGCAAACACCACCTGCTAGATATTTTACAACCCTGCCGCTACAAAATATTCCGCGAATACGGCTTGCAAACAACAGCCAATTCACTTAAAGCAAAAGGTCTCGATATACTATAATGACTTCCACTGAATTTTGTTGTCCGGATGAGAAACGCAGTCTGTTTTAAATGATTGGGTAAGCTTGTAACCCTCCTTATGGCATTTATAAAACGAAATGTATAACAGGTTGTCTAACTGTTATAAAAACGACAGTGATTTGTTATATCGACCGAGAATGACTTGATATGGAGATGATTTTATTGCCCATAAAGTTGAGCGAGTTTGAACAGCTGCATTGATAACGAAATACCGCGTTGATTATTTCCTAGTAAAGAATAGAAACCAACCATGAAAAGTAGTTTAACGATGCGAGAAGTTTTAATCTTTGAAAGAGAACCATAAAGTATTTGCTGCAGATGTTTTAGAACGTGTTTCAAAAAATAAACTATTGGAAATGATAAGCATTATAATGTAATTAAGGGCCGCTATGCTTGCGGCCACGTCCCCAATGCTCCACCCGAAGTTACTACTTGGGTAAGGAAATGATAATCAGCTGTTTTTGATTACTTCAACGAATTTATAATGCGACTAACGAAGCAAAATATTATGTAATAAATACTTAAGGAAATTTTTATAGAACGGTTTAAATATCACTCATGTCAATTGGAAGATAAACGAACTTGATAAATGATAGCTCGTATGATTTGGAAATAGCACGAAAAGTGTAAGTTCGTTTAGATTAGAAACTTTAGAAGGCGTTTATTAAAAAGAAGTAAAACAAAGTAATTAGGAAATTACAATTTATTTGCAGTATGCAGAAGTCAATCACTTCGGAAATTTAACGTAACATTCTATATGAAATTGAATAACAAGATGACATGCTAAAATAGCACTTGGGGAAATTTAACTGTATTTCGTTGGTATTTCTTCATCTATTCAAAACGAATTAATTTCATCAGTTGTAGTTGTTATGTTGCGAACAATAAAGAACGAAATTTCAAGTGCTAATTTTGTTGCATTAATTTTGGATTAATCTTCTGACATAAGTATGAAGTCGCAGTTAGCAACAACACTACGTTATGTGACTCTAGATGGAAGAGTTGAAGAAAGATTTTTGTACTTCACTGATGTCAGTGTCGATAGGACAGCGAATGGACAGCTTGCATGTATTAAAAACTTTAAATGAGTTTGTTTGGGATAAAGAATTAATTGCATGGACGTGCGGTGGTTATGGCCGGAGAACGTACTGGATTACAATCAAGATTACGAGAACATTATAAACCTGCAATTTTTGTCATTGCTATGCTCATAAGTTAAATTTAATTCTGTCTTAGTCTGCTAGTTTTATAAGGTATGAAAGAATATCCTTAATAAGTCTCGTGGGATTTTCAAAACGAAATTTCTAAATGGGATCACGAATCTGTTATGTGTGTGCATGGACTTTACAGTATCTTAAAGGTATTTAACTTCAACTTCATTCTACTGATTTTTTCTACATGTTTTCCCCACGCCGATATATTATTTCAAACTTTACCAATAAAACATAGTAGATGT
The DNA here is from genome assembly GCA_036346225.1 of Platerodrilus igneus. Lineage (NCBI taxonomy): Eukaryota > Metazoa > Arthropoda > Insecta > Coleoptera > Lycidae > Platerodrilus > Platerodrilus igneus. Next base: position 88,441 of record JARFIW010001397.1, on the reverse strand, counting down.
TGAGAACTGTAACAAGAAAATTCAAAATTTTAAGCAGTACGTCCAGAATCTAAGAAACGATTTTCAAACCTTTTGAAATCGAATGACAGAATTTACAGCTGATGATAATATATCACAGACATCAAAGTGGTTACACTTAGACATAATTTTTGGAAAGGTTGAAACAAGCGTCTTATAGACGATTATTTTATGAAATTTTGAACGTCATTATTTTTAATGTAAAGCAACGTTTTGGGGAAACGTCGTATTTCAAATTTTTATGTCTCTTTGACCAGAGTCAGTATGACATCTTCAGCAATCAATTTTCTGAAAAATCTTTTTTTCGTTACAAAAAAAATATGGTGAATTTTTTTACTTTTCGCGTTTACGAAGCGAACTAGTCATCATATTCAAAGATGCCGATATAAGAAAAAGTAGTGTAATATAGCAAAACGAATATATACATTTATTGAAATTGTGTTCAATTTTTCCAGAAGTGTCCAAGCCTGTTAAGTTGTTTTTAACCTTATCAGCTACCAGTTCTTCTGCTGAAAAATCCTTCTATAGTTTAAAACGAATAAAAAATTATCTGAGAAATACCCAACACCAAGATATGCTTTCAACGTTGGCGTTAATGAACATAGAAGATGTACCAAATCCTACTACCAGGGTCTGAACTTCCACCAAAGGAAATTATCTCGTAAAACATTTTGGTATCAGCATCTACTGCTGAACGCGGTTCACCGAGACCTGATGTTCAAGGCGTCCATGACGTCCCCGTTTTCACCGTCCACCATCACTTCTGCGGGCCTAGCTGCCTGGATGCGTGAATATCACACCCCGCACCAGTTCCGACACCTTTTACGAAGAATCCGCCATCAGTATGCCGTTCCATGCCTCGTATCATCGATAAGGGAACCCACACAGTACATGGCACCGGCGTTGATCGACCTGCCACGTAGAGCACAGTATACCGACGTCGATCCAACAAAACTTATCTGCAGATCCCAGGCAACAACATATATGTGAGTACGTACTCCTATGTTAATACCTTTTAATGTAGGTTTCTTTTTGAGCCGTATTTCTTAACAGCAACACGCATCAAAGTTCAAAGTGAATCCAGTGCGCGAATTTTCTTTATTTTTGTGTACAACATTACATGCATTTAAATCCGCATTATAAATTTTCTAACGCTATAGAATATTTACACATCTAGCATTAACAGAATTTGTTCACATAAAAACTCTATTCTCATGCATAAATTAAAGGATATTTTTATATTGCATATGCATGTAGAATCTTATGTCATTGTAATTTTCAATTTCATGTTATTGTATATATTTCTTGCAGCTAATGTAAATAAATTATACACATTTGTTGTCTCTATGCATTAACCAAACAGCATAACGGTTCTATTCACCATGGACACTATGTCGCATATGTAAAAGTAAGAACGACGTTAGACAACGACAGTCACCGTTGGCAATTCCTACCTAAAACCGCCTGAACATAAGAAAAACCGATAAATATGATAGGAATTATTTATTAGCTTTTGCAATCACTGTAAGAGAAATACGATGCGTTACAATAACTTTGGGAAATAGAGCAGGACGGACAGTGCACATAAATCAACACTAACGAGATAATAAGACGCAGCGATTTTAGACGCTAATGAGTTTTTCTTGAAAACCTTACGTCATTACGGTGTAAAATATTCCATTTAAAGAATTTTGCACGCGAAATTCCGAACAGGAACGCTGGGGTACCGCGTAATAAGGGGTAAACAACAGAAAATCGCGCTCGGTAACATAAAGAAAACAAATGGCGAATATACGGAAGGTTTTAAAATCACGGTGTAGTATTTATTAGAGAAATTTTTCCCATCAGATAATCCCGAGGAGGATAAAAGGTCGCATGATTTAATACGTCGGGAAGCTACCGAGGCGCAAGGAACAGGTGCCGATAAGGCAATCTTAGTTCACGAGATCGTAAGGGATCTTAGGAGGATGAACCCTCAAAAGGCACCGGAGCTTGATGGAATCACTTCAGATGCACTCTGGAGGCGTGCATGTTAGCCCCGTGTGTTTTTGCCGGATTGTTTAATCTTTGTTTAGAGAGGGGTGTATTTACGCGTTGCTGAAAAGTCCAGAACATGAAATTTATCCCTAAATCTAAAAAGGCGGATGCGTCAGACCCGGGCAGTTGTCGTCCAATTAGCTTGCTGTCGGTGCTGGGGAAAGCTTGGATCGCGTTATGACTACGCGAATTGAGCACTTAGTGCGAGACAGCGGCGGTTTTAATAACCGGCAGTTCGGTTTTATGGAGGAGAAGTCGACTATCGACGCACTAGAGTTTGTTGTCGGGAAAATTAAGCAGGCGAGAGATTCTAAAGTGTACTGTGTTGTTGTTGCTTTGGACAGTTCAGGAGCATTTGATGCTGCTTGGTGGCAATTAATCGTTTGCGAGTTGGATCGTAAGGGTTGTCCGTCTAACTTGATGTCTTTAGTCAAGAGCTATTTCTCGGAGCGACTGGCACAGGTTGAAATTCCGGGTAAAGTTTTGTCACGCGAGTTGGAAAGGGGGTTCCCGCAGAGGTCATGCTCTGGGTCTACTTTTTGGAAATTGTTGTATGAAAGCATTTTTAAGCTCAAGTTGCCCGCAGGATGCTCAATCGTTGGGTTTGCGGATGACACGCTTTTAATTATCAGATCGCGATTGTTAATAGACATGCAAACAAAACCAAACGAGGCGCTAAATAAATTGCACGAATGGTCTCGGGAGGTAAAATAAAAATTTAATGCGTCAAAATCGGAGGCATATATTTCGGGACGAAACCGTGAAAGCGACCCCCTAGGATAGAGCTAGGAGGGCAGAAAATTTCGTTCAAAAAGGCCATCACGTACCTCGGTGTCAAAATAGACGATAAATTAAATTGAAAAGCGCACATGCAATACGTAAAAAGCAAAGGCGGCGAATTATAAAATAAAATGATGGAGGCTGCGAAAATAAAGTGGGGTTTCAGGGGCGAATCGCTGAGAACGGTCTATGCCGGAGCAATAGAGCCGGCAGTGCTGTATGCAGCATCTGTATGAGCGGAAGGTTGTCAAGTCCGAGGATGCGTCAATTGACGAGTATACAACAAATAACCGCTGTAAAGACGGCGAGGGCGTATAGGAACACCTCCACGGAGGCGGTCATGGTGATCAGAAGGACTCTGTCATTAGGGAGATTAGGGGGAGGAGATTAATACATATAGGGAAAGGGCGCGAAATTATCGAAGATATTAATCTTGGTAATAGGGAGGTTCCGAGGAAAGTGGTTGTATCAAAGTTGAGACACCCGGTCGATATTCGAGAGATAAAATTTGTCGAAGGTGATGTGGACGCAACGGGTATCAGAATTTATACCGACGGTTCACGTATGAACGATGAATTAGCTAAAGAGGCCTCGACGGGCGACTTTCGGATATCACATTCGTCGATATCGAGGTCTCTAATTAAAAGAAAGCTGCGGTAAAAGTCAATCCGACAATGGAAAGAGAGGTGGAACAAAGCTGCCACGGGTAGATTGACCCACAAATTTATATCGAGCGTTGTAGCTAGAGATAAGATCGAGGTGAAGTTCAACAATAAAATGGTACATTATAATTTGAATAAGGGCCGCTATACTTGCGGCCACGTCCCCAATGCTCCACCCGAAGGTACTACATTGGGTTTAAACGCGAAAAATAAACGTGCTTCTAATTTACTCTAACTTCATAATTAATCCACCCTAAATAAAAATCTAACAGACTGAAACTAAAAACAGGGTTTAAATAATGGTATCCCTAGCGTTGACTTTGGAGTGTGCCCGATCAACAAGACGAGGGGGAGGGATCCGTAATACCGGATAGCAGGCGACCTGAAGGATCGACTTAAAACTATCCAAATCTAGCTGGCTAATTTAAAATGGATTCAAATTTCTAAGCATTGTAACAAATACGATTTTCTGCTATTTAAATATACGCTTTTGTTCAAAACACCTATTCAATAAATATTAAATTTCTATAGAAACCATATATTACGAATTCATACATAGTGCACCATCTACATTAGAATAGTCAAAGTAAACTTTAAGTGTTTCTCTATTTGTTTGTAGCTTGATACAATATTCCTTTTCCCGGCGCATGCTTGAATAATTAACATTGCCTCGTGGGTCAAGCTCCATTTTGATGTCAGCATGTAATCCGGATACAAGTGTTATCGAGGGCCTGCAAGTTTTTTTGTTAAAACATGCCGTCCCATAGGAAAGTAAGGTGGTGTCAACGGATACCATGGATTCATTTTTAGTTGCAGCATCGACCTAAGATAGTTGTAAATACATTTCTACGGTAGGTAAATAATTCACAAACTTACCTTTAAATTCATTTTTCCCGTTTCGTTTCAGCGAAAGTATTAACGTTCCAAAGTTTTTAATGTTCCAAAGTTTTAACGTACTAAAGTTTTAACCTTGCAAATATTAAGTAGCCAGTATCAAGTTTTAGATCTTAGTTTTTAAAAGTTTTGGAGTTTCTAGTTTCAAGTTTCAAGTATTAAAATAATAAGAATTATGTATTATATTAAACAATTGTTAACCGTATGGCAAGTACGAGACTGAAGTAAAGTAAAGACACGTAATAAATTCTTTTGAAAATTGGTTGAGCTTTAGATGCAGTTTCAATTGTTGCTAGGCAAAAGAGTGGAAATCCCCACAAATGATTGGTTAGTATGGAGATCAAGTCCGGACACCTGCGTCAGCTGTGCACAACTATAAGGGTAATAACGCAGATGTTTTAAAAAAAAAAGAAAGAAAAAATCCGGCCGCCAAGCAGATATCCAGCGGTGAGTCATCCTCTATTTCATACCTATATTCTTTTCAAGGGACATTCATTTAAGATGTACAAATAATTTTCGAAGATACTATATATGTTTATTTAAAGTTAATACTCGAAATTTTTGTGAAGGTTTGATGATTATTTAAACTGATACACGTAAAATTTAGTTCAAAATTTAGTATTTGAATAATGCATAAATGACCTTATTATTTTCAAGGTATTTCTATAAGATAATTTTGAAGTTACAAAGTTATATTAAAATGTTTGCATAACTAAACATGTGATACGATAAGAATTGTTTGCCAAATTATAGTGTATAACATATTTTGACAGTACACCTGAAGTACAGCTTAATGCCGACAATAAGTATTTTTTGACCTTTGATTCCATTAAAGATATCGATTAAAAATATAGTTCTATAATCTACAAAAAATTTTTGAGCATTTAATTTGATTCTTGTAAACTGAACAGGATCCTATTCGAGTATCATGATTTAACTGTAACATAGAAAATGAAAATCATATATTTCTTATAGAGAATTAATGTAAAGTATGCAATCAAAAATGTCCCATGAATATTCAGAGATTAATGTTAAATCGTAATAAAGAAACTGTTTTGAGTCTCCGTACAGATAACTTTATATAAACAATGTATATATATATATTTTGAAATTAATAGAAAAAATAATAAGTTGTCGTAAAGCTTTCTTTCTTTGAAGTCAGCAGTAATTGTCCTATAGAAGCAAACAATCACACATATGAAATTTTGGTATTGAAGAAAGATATTATTGGTGTTGAATTTAAAAGTTTTTTTTGAAGTATAATTTTGACTAGTTGATCTATTTATAATCTATTTTTTTGTGATAAAGTGACTAGGCTCGAATGTAGCCCTAGTCTAAAAATGTTTAGATGTGGTTAAATTTTCAGATAGTACAAGATCGTCGTTCCCATTCCAGATAGCAGAGTCAAAAGTAAGTATTTTTTATATATGTTGCTCGTCTTAAGTTTTTTTGTCTCCAAAGATTTCCGCATCTGATCTTCGGATAGATTCTTATTATAACATTCATTAAGATACGGTGGCGTCCAATAAAATTTCTTTGTTTATCGTATACCATCCTACGACCCTCGCTCATAGCTCTGCCATAAGTTGAAGAAGCTTAGCTGGCTGGAAGATTTCTTTAGAGGGACCTTTTTCTCTCAAAGTCATTTAACATCCATTTTACCCTGGGTTTTAACGTCAAACAGGAACCCCTCGTAATTGTAATCGTAATTACGTAATCGTAATTTGTCCCTAACGTTCCCTATCATTCCCTAACAGACATAATATACATACAATCTTCTTTTCTATATATATTGCGGCCAAAAATTGGCAACAGAACGTCAAACGAATCAAGTCACAAAACAATACAATGCAGGAAAAATATAGGTGTAAAAATAAATATAAATATAATATAAATATATAAATAAACATATAATAAATATATAAATAAATTTCTGAATAAGCAAAAGCATGTAACAGTGCATATATTAGCAAAAGCAAATATATTATCAGGTGCACTCGCATGAGCATTATATCGACTAGCGCCATTACACAAAACGTGCCTGTTAGATTATTTCAAAATCTGTTTAAAATCACAAATCCATGCTCATGCGAGTACAGCCGCCACAATTTTAATCTTACCTCTAATATAAATTTCTCCAGCATCCGAAGATCTGGTCGTCTACCTACATCTGTTGGTTTTCTACTTTTATGGGGGAGTTGAATATGCACTGTTAAAGTTCAATTAAAGTCCAATAAAATGGTACAGCTGATGACAGAGCACGGCGCCCTGAAAGCGTATTTGCAAAGATTCGGTTTAACCGACAAAGACTGTTACGTGCCAATCAAATTGGCCCTTAAACATGTCTTAGGATAATTTTGATGTGCGGAAGTTTCGTGCCACAATTTCAAAAGACTCGGGGCGCGTATTTCCGTTACGTCACAATGCGTTGCGCCAGATCGCGCGACGCGAGTGGAGTAGGGGAATAAAGTGGGGACAAGTTTCCTCTGCTCTCTGTAACGTGGCTTTTTGGCCTGAACCTTCGAGTGAAGTGGACGTTTTCCGGTAACGTATCGTTATCTTTACCTATGTAGATATCCTGCCTAATTATCTTTGTTTGTCGCCCTTACCATGTTTCCTTATCCGATCCCTACATAGGTAGGTGACAATTTGAGCCGCCTAGGCGAACAGTACTGCACGACCCTGGATGAACGAGCTTATGATTGCCGGAGCTGGTCCGAACGCTTTGGAAGAGCGTCGGGCGTACCATCTTTAATCCCTCCGGGATGGAGCCCTGATGGACTTTAATAGAGGCCTACTTTAGCTCAACCCCGCAGGACGTTCGGATTTCTGATGTAAGTAGTCCATTATCTAATTTGTTCGCTGTATTACCTATTGTCTTATATATATAAATTTCCGATTATTGCGCGATATAAATTGTGCATTGGTGACGTCATTGGCAGTTGGGCGCGCAAATCTGTAGCGTTACTAACAGCCCGTGGAGTCGCTTTTTCATCGCGCTTCCGCGATGTATTTATCGACTTTTTAACTGTAATTATCGACGTTTTAACTGTAAGAATTCACTTTTAAATTGTAAGAATTATAGCCCTTTTAAATTGTAAGAAGACCGCTGCGAATGCGGTAAGGATGCAGAAAACGCAGAGCACGTGCTTTTCGACTGCCCACTCGAGGTGGCAAATCGAGAGTTAGCCAATGTGAAATTAGCTATCTTAGGGCTAGCATGGCCAAAGAGCCTAGAGGAAATCGGGGAATTGGCTAACCAGAAGGCGTTCTGGACAGGCTTTAAAGAATTTGCGGGAAGAGTCGCGAGATTCGACGGTGATAACCGCGTGTAAATCGGAGGGTGGGGAGAGGATTGAAAAATTTTAGATTTGGACTTGGCGTGAAAATGATATTGTAGCGGGCTACTACTCCCGCGTTTCACTAATTTAAAACAAGTAACAACAAGAATCTTTATTACTCACTGTTCACAAGTCTAATTAACAGTATATGCCTTATTTATAGATGTTTTCAGTCTAATTAACAATGAAGCACTATTACACTAATGAATTTACAAGCACTAATATCTTCTTAAACTAGTTTCTTTAGGATTGGTCCATTAACAACACTAACATAACTATTATTTATTACACTTTTGTCTATTTATGTATTCTACAAGCTGCATGTACATTAGACACGTTCACATAATATAAATTTATGTTTACTCTTGGACTTCCAAAAGCTCAACTACTTTTACTTTACGCGATATAATTTATATTCGACATTCTGATATAGACTAACTCTTTGCTTCCTCATCGGTCTTATTTATACCCTGGATTAAAAAGGATGGCTCATTCTCCAGAAATTACTAGAAGAATCTCGGTGCCTGTAGAATATGCAGTGCCTACGGCGCTTTTGTGTGTTTGACAGGTTGCCTAATAGTAGCTCGCAACAATATGATGAGCATGATATAACCAAAACCTGTATATTAACATAAAAAAAAAGGAAAAAGAAATTATAATTATAACAATATAACAATCTAGTCTAATGTGCACGACCAACTTCCACACCACTAAAACAATCACTGTCAAACCTTAAACGTGCGGAATATCGGGAATAAATCAAAACATAAATAAATAATAACAAACTAAATCAGAAAACGCTCAATAATTTAAATCAGTAAAATAAATAAAGGAAATAAAATAGAGTGAAACCGCGCACCCCCCGATTTTTAAGCGATAGTGATTGTGAACCCCCAAAACGTTTAGTGCATGCCCACGCACCAGGACTATAACAGTGCATATCCAACTCCCCTTAGAAGTAAGAAACAGATGTATGCAGACGACCAGATCCTCGGATGGTGGAGAAATTTATAATTAAGGTAAGAATAAAATTGTGGCGGCTGTACGCGCATAAGCATTGATTTGTAGTAATAAGTAGATTTTGAAATAATTTAACTAGCACGTTTTGTGTGTAATGGCGCTAGTCGATATAATGCTTATGCGAGTGCACCTGATAATTTATTTGGGTGATGCTTCTGCTAAATGCACTGTTTCACGGTTATGCTTATTGATTTTTATTTAATTCTATATATTCATATTTATTTTATAGTTATTTAAATTTTAAATTTACATTTTACATTTATTTTGCATGTATTATATTATTTTGGAGCTTGAATTGTTTTTTCTGACTTTCTGCCGCCATTTTTAATGGCAGCATTTTTATAAGATTGTAATTGATTGTAATAATAATATAAATCGGTTAGAGAATAATAGGAATTGCTAGGGACGATTTTAGACTGAAGGTAAAATAAATTACTTAGACCAGGGAGCACGAATTTGTAAATTTATAGAGTAGGCAAAATAACTGGATTCACTATTAAAATATTTGGCGAATGCTTAGAAAACTTGAATCCATTTTTTTTAAAATAGCTAGGTTGATTTGGATAGTTCTAAGACGAACCTTCAGGTCGCACCGGTAAGCAGAGCTGGCAGCTGCTATTTGGTATTTCGGATCCCTCACCAATTTAAAAAGAAATAATAACAAAAGTCTTTATTACTCATTATTCACAAGTCTAATTAACAGTATGTGCCTTATTTATAGACGTTTATAGACGTTTTCAGTCCAATTAACAATGAAACACTGTTATACTGCACGTGCGCGCGACTGTTATAATGCTCACGGCTATTATAATCTAAGGTATAACCGTTAAAGTCCCGGCGTAATTGATAAGAGCCACTACGACAGTTGGCAACACAAACTAAACACGTACATAACATTGCACAAGATATTACGTCATTATTGCGTCTCAAATGGTATTACATACAAAATTCATTTTAGTACAGAGGCACCATAAAGGAAAAGATAAAATGTACTCACGTAAAATGTGGAGCTCATTCACGACATTACGGTTATTCTTGCGGCAAGAGCCATGCTTGTATCCATTGATCTCGCTGTTGGTTGGGCGTGGTTTGGCCTTCGCCCTCGTTGAAACCAGATTTTCTGTCTTCCCTCTTCTTTCTGTAGCGGTACGATAAAGGATCAACCAGGTAAGGAGGAACGATAACAGTTACGATAGAGGAAACTTACATTATCTGAAGGAGAAGACAAAAAAAGACACAGATAACCTCACTGTTAGACGTCTAGTAGGCTAATGCCGTCGTGTCGGAAAACCGCCACTTCCTTCCGCACTCCACGTCTGCGCATTCTCTGGCGCCAACGCAACTGTCCCAAGTTACGGAAATACACAAGTCTTTTTTTTTAAATATTGACGCGATTTCAGTCACATATTTAAAACTAAAATAAAAATGTTTACATAGCCGATTTTCGGCATGTAACAACACTATAACATTAATATTCTTTACAAGCACTAATATCTTCTTCAACTAAATTTTTAAGACACGTCTTCTTAACAACACTAACACTTCTATAATTTATTCATTACACTTTTGTCTATTTATGTACAAGCTATCGGTACAATATACACGTTCACATAACACAAATTTATATTTACTCTTGGACTTCCAAAAGCTTAACTAATTAACTTTACACGATATAATTTATATTCGACATTTAGATATAGACTAACTCTGTACTTCATCTGCGGTCTTGTATATACCCTGAATTAAATAGATGATTTATCTTCCGGTATATGCCGGAAAGTTCGAGACTTCTGTGCAATATACATCGGTTACGCGGCTTGTGTGTTTGATGGGTTGCCTAACAGAAGTTCGTAACACTGTCTCTTCTTTAAAACCGTTACGTCTCGTAACTGTAAATACATTTTGACGCCAATTTGATGACTGATGACAGAATCGACAGCTATCTCCTCTGGTGCATCCAACACGTTGTTGGATATAACACTCTTTTCTTGGTCTTGGTAGGCAATTAGTTATAGCAACAAACAAAGACCTGGACGTTGGTTCCCTGGAAAATTACTTCTAGCATATTTCGGACTATTCTCCGATTTAAGCGATCCAGTTCCCAGCCTAGCTTGGGCACCGCTAGATTCGTTACTCCATTTTCCATCATTTGAGCCTTAAGCTTCAGCAAAGCCTCCCATAGATGTCCATAACTAGGTCTCTGCCGTGAAGAATTTTTGGTGACCAGATAGTAAACATAACGATTTCTATCCTAAAGAACCAAAGCTTTTCCTACAGTTGGTTGCTGTTGTACTAATTTATCCACACATTTAAACCTTTTTTGAAAACAACAGCTATTTCTTTTTACATTTCCAGGTCTTGAGCTACGCAATGTGCAAGGGAATATTTTTCTGGTGCTCTAAACAGATCTTGCTGTTTTTCAACAACAACGCCAAATCTCGCCTTAGCGGAACCACCATACGTCGCCAAGAAACTCTCAAAATCAACATTTGGCTCATGATTAATAACGCTTCGAACACAATTTTTTCTACTCGAGTCTTCCTGGTTGTTGCCAGCATAGGATGCTAAACAGTCAAAGTGTACCACTTTCGGTTTACTACGGGGAGATCTTCTGATCCGGTACATTACATCATTAATTCTTTTTAACACTTCGTACAGGCCTTCCCATTGTCTTTGTAATTTTTGCGACAATCTACGCTTTTTTTGTGTATTTTACAACCACACTAAATCTCCAGGTTGGTAATCACCATCTTGTGCTCTCGTGTTATATTGTGATTTCATTCGATCGCTTACTGCCTGGATATTTTTTCGGACGTTTTCGTGAATGCTATTTAATTTTTTACGAAACTTACTAACGTAATCTTCATCTGCAATCTCTTCTCCAGATTTAAATCCAAACTGAAGATTACATGACAGCCGCAATTCACGTCCTAACATCACGCAAGCGGGATAGTTTCCTGTGCTGATCGGTACTCCAGTAGGAACAAATGTAAATATTGGTCCCAGTCTCGTTGATGTTTAGAGACAACTTTGGCTAGGTACTTTCCTAACGTCCTGTTCATTCTTTCAACCATTCCATCCGATTGAGGATGAAGTGGCGTGGTTCTAGTCTTCCTGATTCCAAGATGCTTGCAGACGTTCTGAAACAACGCTGATTCGAAGTTCCGACCTTGATCGAAGTGTAATTCCAACGGAACACCAAAGCGACAAAAAAACTCTCTCATTAGTACATCTGCAGCCGTCTCAGCTTCTTGGTTAGGTATAGGGTACGCCTCCGGCCATTTGGTAAAATAGTCTATTGTAACCAAGATGTATTTATTTCTTTTTTCTAATTCAGGAAACGGACAAGCTATATCAATGAACACCCTCTCAAAAGGATTCCCTACGTTATACTGTCTCATTGGGGCTTCCTGTTTTGTAACCGAGCTATTTCCAGAGGCACACAACTCATATTTCCGGCACCACTCCTTCACGTCTTCTTTGCAGTTCATCCAATAGAATCTTTCTTTCACTCTTTCGAGAGTTCTTTTCACGCCAAAGTGTCTTCCGGAAATACCATCGTGCAAATGCTGCAACACTTCCAGCACTCTACTTTTCGGCAATATCACTTGTAGTCTCTCAGTGCCATCTTAACATTCCAGGCGTCGTTTCAAGATTCTATTTTTAATCACCAAGGAATCCCACTGTGCCCAGTATGCCTTCAGGTTCCTACTTGAAATACTAATTTCTTCCCAAGCTGGTCGTTGTCCTCTACTTTTCCACTCAATAATACGTCTCAATTCGGCGTCATTCTCCTGGTCTTCTCGTATTCTTTCGGGTTGCCAAGTATCATCGGTTACCGTCATTCTATGAATGACACTTATTTTTTTTTCCATCTTGGAGCAATGATTGCAGTCTACCGGACAAGGTCTCCTTGATAGAGCGTCTGCATTCCGATGGCTAGTTCCTACACGATGTTCTGTGTAACCATTTTAGTGGTGCCTTGTCTGTTCTCAACAGGAATTTACGGCCGTATAAGTACTTATAAAAGTGTTCTAAGATTTGACAACGGCCAACATCTCCTTCTTGTCACACAATAGTTCCTTTCTGGCCGCGACAAGACCTTGCTGAAATACCCAATAACTTTTTCTTGTCCGTCCTGCACTTGAGAAAGAACGCTTCCTATAGCTGTGTTACTAGCATCGGTATCCAACACAAATTTTCCCTCCATCCGTAGATACCTCAAAATTGGTGCTGTAACTAGTAGCCGTTTCAGTTGTTCAAATGCATTGTGGTAGTCGTCATTCCAATCATATTCTTGTACATCTTCGGTTAATTTCGTTAACGGTTTGGCAATGTTCGCAAACCCAAGTATAAAACGTCGGTAATATGTGCACAATCCTAGAAAACTGCGTAGTTGGTGTATATCTGCTGGTGTAGGTCACCCTTGTACTGTTTTTATTTTGTCAGAGTCAGCTTTTATTCCGGTCTCCGAAACGACATGTCCTAGATATTTCACCTCTTTTCCAAATAGGTGACACTTCTTGGGGCTCAAGGTAAGGTTTGCCCCGCGTAATTTTTGGAATATCTCCTCTAGGTTCTTAAGGCGTTCTTTAAAAGACCCGCCTAACACTATCACGTCGTTTAGGTACACCAGATATGATTTCCACAACAGTTCACGTAGTACCGACTCCATCAAACGTTCAAAAGTGGCAGAGACACTGCATAATCCAAAGGCACAACCTTGAACTGCCATAATCCGGTTCCAATTGTAAACGCAGTTTTTTCTTTATCGTTTGGTTCCAACCCTATCTACCAGTATCCGCTTATCAAGTCCAAGGACGAAAACCATTTACATCCGGATAGAGTATCCAAGGTGTCATCAATTCTGGGCAAAGGATAGCTGTCCTTCTTTGTTACATTGTTTAACCGCCGGTAGTCTACACAAAACCTTGTCGACTCATCCTTTTTCTTGACGAAGCACTACCGGGGATGCCCATGGATTATTCGAAGGTTCAATCACTCCCTGTTCGTCCATGTCTGTAATAATTTGCTCGGTTTCCTTACGTTTTGCTAAAGGAAGCCGCTTGGGATATTGTCTTATCGGTTGTGCATCTCCACTATTGATCTTATGTTGCACAACATATGTTCTTCCTTTTTCACTATCATCCAGTGAAACACATCTCGATATCGTCCGACCAGTTCCTCTACCTTGCTCAGTTGGTCGCCGTTTCATCCTTGACACGAAGGTATCAACATACCCAGCAATTTCCGTGGGCAACCGTTGACTGGTTTGTCTTTTATGTAATCCACGCAACGTTTAATATGATATACTGGAATGCAACTTCCCACAATCATATCTTTATTCAGAGTTACCGTATGCGTATTAATGTTTAGCATCTTTACTGGTATCATATTTCAAAACTTTACCAGTGTTCTTCCAATCAGTAATCCCTCCTAACCCATTTCCGATTCAGTTGCTTCCATCATGCATACTTGTCCTTCCCGGAGTGTACCATCCGGCCGTCGTCCCATTACGATCATTTCCGCCTTCTCGAATATTTTCATATCACAAATCATTCGAACTTGTATCGTCTGGTTACTCATCCCTTGAAATGGAATCTCATCATCATCTATCCGAAGCACATTTTCTTTCATGTTTACATGAAACCCATATTCTCTCATGAGATCCATTCCCAAAATCCCTTCTTTTGTAATTTCAGCTACCAACATCCGATGATTAATTAGTTTGTTTTCAATTTCCAACATTACGGCAGTCTCTCCGTGAGTAGAAACTTTCTCACCATTTGTCGTTCGAAGACATTTCGATTTAGGTAGCACTTTTCCACGACCAACCAAATCTGGTCTCACAATAGTCCTTGTCACTCCTATATCCACGAGTACTTGCACAACTCTACCATTAATTATACCATCAATATAAATGCTGTTCAGACTTCCTATCGACGATGTAGCACGGATGATAATCTCCGGGGCACTACGTTGTGCTGTCGACGTTCGCCCCCTTACGTCGACTTGCTTTAGTTTTTCCTAGTGCTCAACCGGTAGTTTTTTTGGTTGAGTACAGCGTCCCTGTATATGACCAACTTTACCGCAGCTCTAGCATCGCAGACCCCCAGCTCCGCGGTCGTTGTCTTTCCAGCCTATCCGCCTTTTACTTTTCAAACACACGGTTGATTATAAAGGTAAACCTGTTGAAGGTGATCGACTCCATATCTCATCTCAAGCTTCGATGTTAATAGGCCGTAATCAATCTGCTGGTGATCAGGAATCGTTTGTAAGATGTTAAGAGCTCCCCCCCCCCGTAGGGTCATTATTACGAAGATAGCCCTCTCTTTATTGCACCAATCGTTGGCTATTGCAGCAGCTTCAAATTGTTTCAAATATGTGGGCCAATGTGTTTTACCATAGAATGTGGGGGGGTTTTACTTCCTTCCATGCTTCTTATTTTTGGAATGTTCTGATTTACAATTTGGTTTGCTAATTCAAGTGGCCGCGTTGTTAGTGAAATCCCTTGTCCTTGCACCTTCATCACATCTTCTTCCATTTTAACCAATTTACTGTTCAAATTTTGTTCAACTCTTTTTACCTGTTCAGTGAAATCTTCTTTCAATGCAATGGAGTTTTCCATTAATTTTTGTTCTAACGTGGCTGTACTTTCATTCAACTTTTCTTACATTTTTACACTAATTTCACTAAACCTTTCTTTCATTTTCTCAGCATTTTCACTAAACTTTTCTTCTATTTTTTGAGCATTTTCACTTAACTTTTCTTTAAGGGTTGATTTCAGTTCAACTGACTTGACCACGTTTTCAGTAAGTGTCACTTCTAGTTTAGCCGACCTCTCTTTCATACCGGATTTAAAATCCTTAAGGAAATTCATTAGGGTTTCTGAGTCCATTTCACTTTAGCTTCTTGTAAGTGGCATATACAAACTACTCAAATATCTTTAGACTTAATTAATCACTATACACCCAACACAGCCTGATACCAGTGTAGCGGGCTACTATTAACGCGTTTCACCAATTTAAAACAAGTAATAACAAGTCTTTATTACTCACTGTTCACAAGTCTAATTAACAGTATATGCCTTATTTATAGATGTTTTCAGTCCAATTAATAATGAAGCACTATCACACTAATGCTATTTACAAGCACTAATATCTTTTTAAACTAAATTCTTAACCATAAGTTTTCTTAACTACGCTAACACTACTATAATTTATTTATTACACTTTTGTCTATTTATGTATAAGCTGGCGGTACAATATACACGTCCACATAACACAAATTTATATTTACCATAAGACTTTCAAAAGCGTAACTAATTAACTTTACACGATATAATTTATATTTAACATTTAGTTGTAGACCAATTAACTGTACTTCATCAGCGGTCTTATATATATATTCTGAATTAAATAGATGATCCATACCTCGGTATATGCCGGGAAGTTTGAGACTTTTGTGGAATATACATCGGTTACGCCGCTTGTGTGTTTGACGGGTTGCCTAATAGTAGTTCGTAACTCCGAAGAATTCCGTAGCTTATAAGCAGAATCACATACCGCAAGCCTCACGGGTCGTGATCACAAAAACAATGTAAAGGGTTATAGTAAATAACATTCGTTTCTCCTAATGCTATTTTTCTTTTACTTGACTATTTGCACATAGCAATTCTGTGATAATCATCAGTTTAAGTACAATTATTTTGTTTTTTTGTTATAAGGTTTTTCGTCTTGGAACTGGTTGAACGCATACCTCT
Organism: Platerodrilus igneus; assembly: GCA_036346225.1. Taxonomy (NCBI): domain Eukaryota; kingdom Metazoa; phylum Arthropoda; class Insecta; order Coleoptera; family Lycidae; genus Platerodrilus; species Platerodrilus igneus. The sequence continues at coordinate 71,927 of JARFIW010001397.1, read as the reverse complement.
ATTAATTTCTATTTTGAACTAGCCTATACATTTACCTGAAATTCCTAGATTTTTGAGTATCTGTGTGTAATAGTTTAACCTAGGTCTACTTCTACCTCTCTTTTATCCTATCTCTGCTTCTAATATATTTCGCACATTCCCTTTTGCCTATCATTCTATCTCTATTTTTTACTGTTTTCCACATATGTCTTTCTTCCTCTACTATTTCTAAAACCTTCTTGTTCTTCATTTTGTCTGTCCATCATATCTTCATCATACGTCTGTAGCACTACATTTCAAAGGCTGTTGTATTGTTTTCTTGTCCGCTTCTCCTAAACGTTGCTACACACAATGTAGAGTATTAAGGAATTCTTTTAATTACTAGCGAATTGAAATTCTTAAAATTTGCAGAATTAATTTAATTCTCGTACTATTAACAGACTATGGGTAGGAACACGTAGCTTATATGACGCATCTTTCACGCGGCAACTTTATTTTCTATCTTTGTATAATTTAAAGGTAAGTACGCGAGGGTTATCATTTATCTCAAATTTGCTTTAAAAATGTACAATTCAATATTAATAAATTCTGAAGCGTTCTATTAACAATTGTAATATTTTTTACTGTATTTAAAAAATGTTTAACATACGTTCACATTATGGTTAAACACCGCAACGAGATGACAGTGGGTTTTGATGTGCACAAAGACTAATAAAATTTAATTTTTATCTTTACAATCTGTATTTAATGAATTGGTATCTGCGCCAATCCTGATTTTTATTTCGTATTAGCCTTCTGCGTTCCGAATTCGTAGGCTTAAAATCACTTTGCGGAATGTTCCCACAGCAAGTCATTCATTAAGTGTCAATCTGTCAAATTGCAATGGATGTGCACAAATTTCTGGAATCTAATTCTACGAAAAACGGCAGTAATTCTAAAGTAAATTTCATCTGTTCTTTAGGAAGGAATAAACACTCAAATCTTTATTGATTGTTAGTTATTTAGGAATTACAAATTGATACTTCTGTGCTGGAATTAAAGGTAATTGCGTACTGCAGTGGCATCTTTTGGCAATTTCTTTTGTCGTATAACCTCCTTTTCTTACAGGTACACGTGAATATAAAGGTCAAATATTGCTGATCACTTATTATAATTAAATATACAGGCAATATGGCAAAGTGGGGCAAGTATTTTACATTGTGTAAATATTTAGTAAAAAGGATACTTTTATAGATGACGAAGATTTCGAAGCAGAACTGCCGAAAAGCGGCGCCGGAGGCACCGCTGCTGGTGGCTTCTCCAATAAATGGGAAGGCGAAGACGAGGACGATGAAGTAAAGGTATGTATGATAGATTTAGTCGAGTACATTGAAAATATCAGTTGTGCTATGACAACAAGCAAATGTTTGCGTTTACTGGATATGACCTACGAGTAAATATGTTGCTTTAATTTCTTATATTTTTTATACTATGGACTTTAACATTGTGCTTAAATCGTTGATATTGTGCCACTGTAACTAACCCTCACTTATAACAAGCGAAATATAAAGTCCCGGCAAATTCTTCATAAGATGCATGCTAAAAATTATAGCTTATAACGATCTCGTATATAAAAAAACTTTTGGCTATAACAGACTAAACAACCCGTACACTAGTTGTTTATAATTTTAAATAGTATTGACAAATAGAAATGCTAAATATTCGAATTACTAATACAGTGTAATCGATACGTGGTTGAAAATTAATTGTGGTTATAAATGTTTCGTTTTAAGGTAACAGTAAAAATACGTAAATATATTTGTATGTAACTTTCTCGTATAGTAACCATTCATTAAGACCCGATGTGTAAACTTGAAACGTCTGGAGCAGGGAGAAAGAATAAATTATATTAATAGTTTATTGTTGTAACATGTTTTTCTATAGACCTCAATTCCCAAGAGCAATTGAAAATATTTGATAATTATATATTATATATTGTTGTGGATTTAAAGGGTAAATAGGTGTAGACAATAAAATTTTAGCAACCGTGTACATCGAAACAGGAGCAAAATATTTACGTGCCGAATTAATTAATTTATATAATTGAAACGGAAGGGTATTAAGGTATTTTTATATTTGAAATTGGAATGTTGAAATTAAATAAGGGAAGAAAAGTTTCAAAGTACATAAAAGTTCAAGGATAGACATAATTAATCGTAAATTCTTTTAATCAAACGCATGAAAGCAAAAAGGAAGCTTGTGTGCATAAGAAAATCAATAATTTCTAACGCAAATGTATTCGTTTTAAAAGCCAACGTTCATTTACACCGATACTACGAAGCAGAGAATCTAGGCATTGTTATTTTCAAACGGTCGATAATTTCGAGAAACACCTGTTGGTTAAATATTACGTTCAGAGAATTTGAAACGAACGTTTATATAGAATTCCATAGAAATTGTTTTCAATGTTCGATTTGTATAAACTGGTAAATAACAAATATCTAAACGAGTGATTGAAATGAACAATCGATAATGTAAGATAGATAGAGAAGCAGATAGAGCAAGCGTTGGATAGAAGTCACGTAAGGTATACACGTGGACTAGGCGAAGGATATCTACAATATCGATTTTCTGTAACTCAAGTGGGGTTTGAAAGAAGACAACAGATATGTGTAGAACAGAGATAAAAGCCAATAGGTGGAGCGCTGTGACGACAGAAAATTCTATCATTGGTTGAAAGCCAACAGTTTTCAAGAAATGTGCGATCGTGACGGTGGTAAGCTAAATTCTAGTAAACAGGACAACGGACGGGGAAAATTTTTCAGAACTCAGTGTTCATTACATTAAAAATTTTAGGAACCCGCTTTGAAAATAAGCTTTTCTCTTGAAACGGGTTCCACTGGGGGGTTTTGGAATAATATAAATACCCAGGAGAATATATTAAAGCTCTCTCTTTCCTTTCATCAAGTTCTAAATAGGGGTTCAGACCTACATAATAGTCAAAGTTTTCGGTTAGAATTTGTGTGTTTAGTAATGTTACATTAAACGTCTTATTTGAAAGTATAAAAGTTGTAGTAGCAGATCGTAAGTTAGTAAAGTGATTGCACAAGATAGGGCTTATTTAAATAAAAGGTATCGTTACTACGACTAAGTTATTATATGGATGGATGATTTTGGGGTAAGCAGAACTCAGAAAAATTTGTATACGTGAAGTATCTGGTATGGAATGCTACTGTTGGAAACGAAGCTAGTATCTTGGGAGAAGCAGAATCGTGGTAGAGGAGATATTAGACGGTAGGGATCGGCGGATCCTGGAATCAGCGTAGTAGATGGACACAGCGACGAGAGGATTCTGGTAGCCATCTTCAGTGATGTCGAAGAATGAAGGTGTCTCCAGGTAATAAATTTGAAATTTCTGTTTGTATATAAACATTTGTGGATATTTTGTGTTGTGTGGTTGACTTATTGGTGGCGTATTTATTGTATTTAAAAACTTGTTTAAAAAAGGTACATGTGCAGGACAATTTAATTATTTTGAGTATTGAAAAAGGGTTTATTGAGAATATATAAAAATTTATTCAGGCTATAAATTGTGGTTGTAAGGAGTAAATGGGTCTGTAAATTTGTTGTCAAAAATGCAAGGTTTAAAAGGCATTTATAAGCAAAACTGGGTTATAATGAGCTCACAATACACCAGTCTGAAGTCAAATTAGGGTTACATGTGGTACCCATCTACTCATATCTACTCGAATATGTTTAAAATCATTTAAAAATCAAGGACTTGAAAACATTCAATAAATTGAGTTGGTATAATTGTACCAAACCGTTTGTACTCATGTGTAAATATTTTATCTGTTAATATGTGTAAATAAAAGGTTGTATGGTTGTTGTATTATTTTGGTAATTTCATTTGATGGTGTGTGAGTGAGGTATGTACGTAAAAATAGGTATTCAAGAAGAGGCCGATTGCTGAGCTAGCCAGCGTGACCAGAGAAATTTGAAGGCGTCCAAAATAAAGGGTAAGACATTTTTTGTTAAAAAATTTTTTTGAAAATTGTATGTTGGCCCAGGAGTGGGCACGAATTTAACTGAGGTTCCACGGCAATATATATATATATATATATATATATATATATATATAATTTAAACGAGAAGTAGTTTAACGAGTCTTAAATTAATGAAAAGTAAAAAAGGGTTAATGGCAAGTGACTCAAATTCAGCCACGAGGGCATCCTGTCGACGCGTTTCGCCCTAATTGGGGCTCATCAGGACAGGAGTAGCAAAGTTGTAATATTTAATACAGACACCTTATGGGAAGTACAGCATCACCTAGCTCACAATTTGTGTCTTCGTCGACAGGAGGCCCTCGTGGCTGAATTTGAGTCACTTGCCATTAATCCTTTTTTACTTTTCATTAATTTAAGACTCGTTAAACTACTTCTCGTTTAAATTATATCTTTTGGCTATGGAAAAAGGCAGTTGAGCCGGATCTCCTCCGTGCCGACTGTTGTTTAAACCTGCAATGTTAGGTGAAACGATACGAAGACACAAATTGTGAGCTAGGTGATGCTGTACTTCTCATAAGGTGTCTGTATTAAATATTACAACTTTGCTACTCCTGTCCTGATGAGTCCCAATTAGGGCGAAACGCGTCGACAAGATGCCCTCGTGGCTGAATTTGAGTCACTTGCCATTAATCCTTTTTTACTTTATATATATATATATATATCTATATATATATATATTGCCGTGGAATGTGCCTTTAGGTCACAGGAACTGGTACTTTCTAAAAACATTCGAGCCCCACAGATTGGGCGTCATAAATTGTCTTGGAACTTGGCTTTGAACCTCGCCAGTTTTCAAAAACAAATTAATTTTCAAAAATTATACAATATCACTAAAATTTTCTTACCTGTATTCTGCTTCATCGAATTAATTTCTTCAGCAGCTTCCCTGGCTAGCTCAGCTGTGCCTCCTCTCGGATACCTAAATTTACTATCATTCTCTTTACCGTTCACACGCCATTCAATAAAATCACAAAATAATACAACAATCATACAATATTTATTTACCACTATTTACAAATAATAATTCATGGTTATGTACAGTTCGGTGCTCAAGTTACACCTCAATAAATGCTATCTTTGTAAAGTCCTTGTTTTTTAAATTGAAATTTCAAACACATTTAATGCAACAGGAGTAAATGGGCCCCAAATAATACCTTATCTTTATTTATTACTGCACACTGGAGTATGGTGAGCTCATGATAACCCAGTTTATTAATGTATGCTTCATCAAGAAATTTAATAAGCTTTACTTACACCTTTTGTTTTATATCCAAAATATCATAATAATAGTCAGTTATACATATCTTTTTCAATACGTTAAATTACCAAAAATACCCATCAAAGTTCACTCACGCCTCACAAATAATTTCAACAGTTTATATAAAAGAAACAGCAAATTCAAATGCGTTACCTGGAAAAAGCGTCAAAAGTCTATCTCCGTTGAAGAAGCTTTATATTCCTGAAAAACCTTGGCTTCGTGATTATGCGCGCTTGCTGCCTCCAGCTATTTCTAGTTGACAACTCAGTTTAAGCTGAGCTTCGTGCTACCAATTAACACCAATTCCAACATCCAAATCCATGTATATTACACTTGTTTATTATTGCATTATTAATGTACGAGCTTGTTAAAGTATTCGTGGACCTCAGTTAAATTTAAATTACACTCTATTATACTCGCGTTACTAACTATAAGGCCACAAATAATCTAATACTATTTTACTGAATGTTACCAATTTTTAATACTCACAAGCTTTGTCAGTTGATTATAATACGTTGTTACGCGATGCAAAATTAAAGAGAGCCCTCCTAATTCTCCCAGAGTATTTATATCATAAAACTAGGTCCCCCTGGCCACACTTTACGCGAAATACTTAATCGAAATTTATATTTCTCCAAATTTTGTGTAACCGTTTTAAACTTCTAGAAATATTCCTGCGTCAACACGCTATATCAGACAAACTATCACACCACCTGTCGCGTGTTCGTCTGTTCTAAACCTATCTATTTCGACCAATGATACATTTCAGTGACGTCTTAAAACTCCGCCTGTAATATCTCTATTACTGTCTTATGCATATTTGATGTCACATTCTAACCTTGCTTGAGTTGTAGAAAATCGATATTGCTGCCCGCGTCTTTATGGACTCCACGTGGATCGAATACGTGCCTACTCAAGTGAATGCTTTTATGCCCGTCTCATTCTGAAGCATATTATTGATTGTTCATCCTTTCTGCTCTTTAAGAAACTTTTGTTAGCGTTTATGCGAAACCACCGACAGTTGAACAATATTTCCTTGAAGCTCGCCTCGTTATCTTCACAAATAAGCTGAAGGTGACCTTTCCAACATGCAGATGTGGTCGATTAATGATCGTTTAAAATAACAGTTATCGGAGCTTACGTTTCAAGGTATTTTATACAACCGACGTCCGTTTGTTTGTTAAGAAAGCTTTTCGCCTAGGGATTATTGATTTTCATGCTCTAATGCGTTTTCTGACGTTATAACCCGTTGAATTAAACTAAATTAAATTAATTAATAATTTCTATTGGCTTATAAAACTGATTTTGTTTATGAACCTATTAACTTTTAATCCCTAATTATAAAATTATGTCAATACTTGTTAATTTAAAATAAATAAATGAAATAAATTTTGCACGTAAATATTATGTTCCTTCCTCTACACAGGGTGTTTGAAATTGCATTGTTTATACCCAAATTTAACCCTTTAAATCCACTACAATATATATATATATATATATATATATATTGCTGTGATGTGACCCACAATTGGGCGTAATTATTATTATTGTGATATACCCTTTACAAGCCCCACAATTGGTCGTACCATTAATATTGCTGTGATATTACCCTTTTTTTCTATCTGTTGAAATAATTTAAATGAAGCAATCCAAAATTACACAGTATAATGATTGATAATATGTACAGTTTTATGTTAATTCAAAAATTAGCCCCTGAATAAATTATTCACATTCACCAAATTTAATTTTCCTGAAAGCCAGCAAAAGTATCGTTGCAATTACTCTAAAGTACCTTTCGAACGTTCAAAGATGCTTTCTCTATTTTCAAATTCTCAAATGACCTTTTTATTGACTTACAGATATATAATATTTAGCAAATATTAAAGTTGAAACAGTCTTTTACTAGTAAAAATTTTAAGATCTCTAACCTGCATTTTCCTTGCTCGTCACTGGAATTGTCTGTGTATAGCACCCTTGATTGTTACGGCTCGACATGCTTCACTTGATTTACCAGAATGATGGATTATGGTTGCTTGAATATTTCCCCTTGGATTTCTGGAGTAACTTCGAGTATCTTCACTTAATTTCAGACGTACAGTTAATTATGTCTTTAGAGTATTTATCCAGACGGACCCCTTTTTTCAGATCTTTATTCAAATACGTTTACTTGGATGTTTACTCGAAACTGTCTACTTTTCTTGGATGTTTATTCCAAGCCCTAAATTTGTTAAATATTTAAAATACAATTAATAGTTTATCTTACGTTTTATGTGTAAAAACGGCCTATTCTTTGTTGCACATATTTCTTTTTTTATTCTAATTCTTTAGCAAAATCAACTTTTCCAACTATTCATTACCATTCTGTCAAAAATTTTATTTATTTCAAGCCAATATTTTATTTATACTTAAAATTTTTTTATTCAATTCAATTTTATAAGATTATATAAAGGAACTTATTCAATTTATTTATGGAAGCTGATTTTTATTAATCTCAATGTAAGTAACGCTTATTACTACCAGTGTATTTATTATAGTTGTATTACTTTTTAGTTATTGCCTTTGACAAAGCATTAAATATATGCGAAAATTTAGGCCATAAAAAAAGAGTTTTTTTTTATCCCAGCAGATCTAATACTCGCAAACATAATTATAATCAATTATCGAAAAGGAGGTTGTTAATCCAAATATATATATATATATATATATATATATATATATATATATATATATTGCAGTGGAAGTCGAGGACTAAGGTTTTATATTCGGGAACGAAGCTGGAACATCGATCCTTCAACTGGGTCAACATAAAATTTTTCGAAAACCAAAATAAAAATGTTAAAATTTCTTACCCTTTTATTTCTTCTTCAAATTCCTTCAGTTTCCTGGCTAGCTAAGCTGTACCTCTTCTCGAATACCTAAATTTACGGACAGATCTCTTTCACACTTGCACATCATTCAATAAAACTACCAAATAATACCACAACCATACAAACTTTTATTTCTACCTATTAACAGATAAATTATATTTACATGTGTTAAAAACAGTTCGATACAATAATTATAAAATTCAAATTATGGTATCTTTTAAAGTCTTTGATTTTTCTAATAAATTTTAAACAACCTCAATGAGATATGAGTAGATGGGCCCCACATGTTACCCTAAATTGATTTCACACTGGAGTATGGTAACCTCATAATAACCCAGTTTATTTTGTATATGCCTTATAATCCTTGCATAAATTAAAACCAAAAATTACAGACCCGTTTACACTTTACAATTCAAATTTTATCCTGACTAAAATTTTGGATGTTTTAAATACACCCTTTTTCAATATTTAAACATCAATAAATAGTCCAGTAAATGTATCTTTTACAATAAATTTCTGCAACCATAAATATGCCACCAAAAAAAAAAACCAACCACACAGTACAAAATTTTACAAATGTTTATACAACAGAAATTTCAAATAAATACCTGGAGAATTCTTAAGTCTTCATTCCCGTTGGAGAAGGTTACCATAAAAACCCCTTGGCGTTGTTACCATTAACTACACTGCTTGTCGAATCCACAGGCATCTACCATCCATATCATGTTTTCATTTATTGATTTTTGCTTAGTAGTAGCCGGACCTTTTTTATTTAATACGCACTACTCATATTTCACGTCAATAATTAGAGGTCCGCTACTACTGTGTTATACTAGCAACCACTATATTTACGGTAATATTACATAAAATACTCACAAAAGCTTTATTATTGTATTCTGAATTGGTATTCTGCACTTTTATCGACGTAAAGGAAAAGAGAGAGCTTGAATATTAAAGCTCCGGTATTTAAATAATTTCTCCAACCCCCTAGTGGACGCACTTCACTCGAAAAGCTTATTTTCAAATCTAATTCCATAAATTTTGAATGTAACCGTCGGTTGATTCTGAACATTTTTCCCTTCGTGCTTGTTGTATACTTTGAATTCGCTTACAACCTTCACGTGTGCATTCGTTTCTAACACTGTTGACTTTTGACCAATGACAAAATTCTCTGCCGTCAGAAACTCCGCCTAAACTCTATTTATCTCTGTCTTATGCATGTCTGCTGTCTTGTTCAAAACCCCACTTGAGTTACAGAAAATCGATATTGTTGACATCTCAACTCCACGTGTATATGGTACGTGCTTTTCAATCCCAGCGCTTTTATATCTGTCTCTATCTGTTGTATATAAGCGATTGTCCATTTCCCTCGCTCCTTAAGATGTTTGTTATCCTAGTTGTTTATACCAAACTGACGGTTGAAGATATTTTCTATGAAATCCTATCTTAACACACGCTCGACTTCGTCGAACGTAACCTTTTAAAACGCAGGTGTTTCTGTTAATTATCGAACGTTTGAACATAACAACTTCTTGAACTTTCTGTTGCTTGGTATCTGTATAAAACGAATACATTTGCCTTGAAATTGTTGATTTTCTTACACAGCACGTTCCCTTATGCTTATATGTGTTAAATTCAAATAACTTATGGTTAATTATGGGTATCCTTGAACTTCTATTTGCTTTAAAACTGTTTTTTTTATGTAATCCTAACATTCCAATTATTAACTATAAAAATACGTTAATACTCGTCCGTTTTCCCTAAATGAATTTCCATATACAGGGTTGTTGAAATTTTATTGTATCTACCTATTTACCCCCTTTGAATCCACAACAATATATATATATATATATATATATATATATATATATATAATATTGATATGATAAAGCCGCACACCAATGTAATAAACGTCCAGTTTCCTGCTGTCCGCCACCGCTCTGTGTTTTTCTAATATTCTAATTTTAATTATGCCACGACTAGCTCAGTTTAATTCTCACAGAGTGCACAACGTTACGATGATCAAATAATTTACCCCTTTTCCCTTAAATCATACCTGCTTAGAATGATAAAACGAAGTCGATCAATATTTGTATAATGAAAGGAAATAATATCTACACTTCACACTTTTGTAATCTTACAAATAAATCCTTAAATCAATTAATATTATTTAGATTATTTATCCCAAAAATTGTATCTTCCTTTCTTTAATTTAAAGTCACCAAAAACGACGCTTTTACTGAAAAATCTAGAACGTGCACCTTTTCCACTTTTTACATAAATTTCTACGTCTTAAAAATATTTTTGTTGACTCCTTATAAAATAGAAAAATATAGTCAGTATTTACATTAAAATTTGAAATGATTCCTTATACTAGTTAGTCCTGACCTGTGATTTTCCTGGTGTGTCCTTTTTCCCCTTTGGTCTGCTGCTACGTGTCGTGGATCAACACCCCTTTATTATCTTCAATCAAGTTGCTTCGTTAAAACAATGCTCTGCTTTGTGCTCCTTCACGTGAGTTTGAACCAATAATTTTATTCAGTATTGTTAATTTTTGTTCTCGAAATTTACCTCGTGCTTTACTTGGTTTTTCAGGTGCAACTTAGATTACTCGGGTGCAACTTAGATATCCCGGTTGCAACTTAGATCTCTCAACTTAGATTGCTGGATGCAACTCAGATTTCCCGGGTGTTACTCAGATATCCCAGGTGCAGCTTAGATTCTCGGGTGCCACTCAGAGCCGTTTTCAGCAAACGGCGAAAGCTTTTTCATATAACTTCACTATAATTTGTTCTCAAATATTATATAAAGCAACTTTTTACAAATTTTAATAATTTAATTTGAAATTTATTTCGACGCGTAAATTTTCGAATAACAGTGATGCAGCTTCGACGTGGTTTAAATTAAGACTGAGCCTCTTATCAAACTCTGGCGGTATATAACTTTTGCTATCTAAATTTCATTGGTTTATCTGAAAGTCCCGTAGCCAACCATAAGTTGTTTTGGATATTCCTAAGAGTTTTAAAAGTTTTAATTCTGATGAAACTATTCCGTGATTACATATTCTGTTCGTATTTCTATTATTTCACGATCTTTGACCACTTGTTTTGTTATTATTACTGGAAATTTTAATTTTCCTTGGTCTTTAATTTAGCCTATGGCTTTTGTTTGTGTAGATAAAGCTTTTGGGGAATTGAATAAATAAACTGACGTAGCATGAATGATGTAAATCGACATGTTTCTGTTTATAGCTTGTATTTAAAACTTATTTTTTAAATGTGTGTTTCTTATCAAAGCGCTTTACTACATTCTTTCTTTATCGCATGCTTAATTGCATGATGACTTACTAGGTTTTATCTTATTCCATGCGTATCTATTTGTTTATAAATTTATGAACGCTTCTTGAGGTAGTTTAATTGCATGTATAATTATCTCTCTGCTGAATATGTGTTCTATTATTGAAAGACATGCTTACTGGCATTGATTAAAGTTAATTGCGGTCCTTATACAGGGTGTTAAATGTTTGCTTTCAGCATAATATGCGAATTATTTATTTTTCATGCTAAATAAATGCAGTTTTCAAATTCCTATTGCTATTTACATTTACTACGCGACCCTTACAACTCAATACCCCCCTAAATAACCCCCTTATCATAGCATTATATATATATATTGCTATGATAATAGGGTAGTTTAGGGGTAGATTAAGTTATGGGGGTCCTAGAATAAAGAAATACAACTTCCACATTAAGAAAGGCACACAATTTCAGCAATTATAAGAGTAAATTGGTCACCCTACATATTGTTAATTGAGAGCACACCGTATATAAAATACACGGAATTAAATGCATAAGTATATAAAGAAGTCTAAGAGTAGTTTATAAGTAAAGATAAGATTTTAAAACGCAACAAATTGCATAAAAATTAGATCACCGGGAAACCTAGATAAATTGGCATTGCAAAGATATAACAATTGCATTAAAATATCTTCGTACACGCATTCTAAATAATTTATTATTAGAAAATCGTACGTGACTGGAAGAAATCACATTTGTTCAAAATCCAATATTCTATAGAAATAAACAACACCGAGCGATTCAATTTAGATGATACAATGTAACAAACATTCAAGTACGTGACTTAATAAAAGGCAAAAGTTGGAATTTCTCAAATTATACCACAAATGCGAGAGGCGTACGTGACAGTCAAGGCATACATTGCAAGATTTGAACTACATAATTGGTGAAAATCCCAAGGTATGCGAGATAAAGCAGAAGTGTCGTCCCAGAACGTAAATAAGCCAATGAAATCAGTTGGAGGTACGGGTAATATATACGATAATGACGAAGCGACAAGTTAGTCTATATTGAAACTGAGCTACGACTATGTTTAAAAGTGTTAAGAATTTACATAACCAGTGAATTAAAAATAAGAGTTAAAAATTGCGAGAATTAATGTAACAAAAAGAAGCCGATCTATAAATAAGACGTAAGTAAAACTACTTAATTAAAATCCATTTCTAATAGTAATAAAACAGGGCTTTTAATTCTAATTTCAATCTGGATAGACGATTTTTAATTTTAACTTCAATCTGGATAAATAGACGACTTTTAATTTTGGATTTCAATCTGGACTTTAATTTTGGCTTTTGTTTTGACTTTCAATTGGAGACATGTTTTGATTGAGATGGTTTAAAAATAAAAGTATTCTGATTTGGATATATTCTGACTTGGAAACAATTTGTGGGGCAGGCACATTAATAAGGAAGAGGACACAGAAAGGGGATGCAGATCATGAACTAGAATGGAACTACAGAACCCATTCCAGGTTAGCAATCTTAATACACTATATTCTTGAAAACTGTTTTAATTTAATATATATCACACTGTGTATTTGTAAGTCAACAAAAAAGGGTAACTTAACAATTTACGACAAGGAAATAGGCACCTTGGAACACTTGAAGGTCTCTGAATTAGTAAAGGATATTTTTGCGGACTTTCAGAAAACCATAAATCTGTTATATATAGATATTCTGTAGAAAAGGAAAATTTTGGGAGTTGTATTATATTGTGTATTATAGAATTGCTTTATTTGATTCAATAAGATCCATTCAGGGTAAAAGCCTAATTTAACATTTTGTAACATAAGGGCTTAAAATAATAAAGGAATCAGGGCTAAATCACAGAAATTTATGACGCCCATCGTAGGGACTCGTTAATCATAAAATAATAAAAGCTAATTTCTTAGTAAATTTTATGGTACGCCCAACTGTGGGGCGAATAACAAAGCAATATATATATATATATATATATATATATATATATATATATTGTTGTGATTCCCTATAAGAATCGAGCCTCACGAATTGGGCGTCAAGATTTGCTGTGATCCTCGTCAACATTAACTGGTCCGTTGACTTTCTTCTGATAATCGCCTCTTGACTCTTTCCGCCTCGGCAGCTCACCTAGATAAAACTTTCATCCTCATTCATAAAAAAAAACACATTCCTACCACAAACATCAACGTTACCTCTATTTACACCAATATTCACAATACATTAAAATTTCAAAATTAAATTTCTGCATAAATTTCAGCATTATAAAATTTCAAGTTCAAATTTGTCATCATTTTAATTTGCATCCGGAATTAGAGTCCTTGTAAGATTCATACTAATTAAATAAACAATATTTGCAGACCTGAGTATGAATAAAAGGGAGCATCTCCCACCCCTTTACGTTAATTTAACAGATTAGTCTAATTGAACTCAAAGACAGACCCACATTTTCATCATAATCAAAAACATAAACCTGATAAATACTCCTTTCTACTTATACAAGAAAATTTTACCTTAAAATTAAAAATTTGTTGTTTATACAAATTTACTACTGTCCATTTTTATCAAACAAATTATAAAGATATTCAACACACACCAAAACATCTAAGATCGAACAAAAATGCATAATTTACCTGAAGGTTAATGCACTCGTGGCTCCAATGTACATCGTCCTTGCTAATTCCCCCATTGCAGCTGGTTTATGTTTATGTCTTTGGATTTCTGGCCGCCTTGAAAATTTTTCTACACCACCATTCGTTTAAAAAGGTTTCAGGACTTCATCTATGTATATCTAAATCTTGTTTTTTGGATCCAATCACGTTTACGAATAACATTTGATTACTAACATTCCCGAAAAATAGCACTTTATTTTATCTTCTCTCAGTGCACTAATGCATAATAACTGTTATAGTAGCACGTTATCACCACGTAATTTACTTGAAGTATCGAATAAAATCAAAAATAAAAGAGAGCGAAACTCCTATCAGCACGGGTTTAAATAATGGCTCGCTTGCAAGTCGAATTTGTTCCGCGACGGACGATTTTAAGAAATTCGCATTCTATTTTCCCTTCCGATGTCTCGGCACAATGATTCTACTGAAATTTGCACTTGCCCGAGTTGACATCTAAGAAATTTACACACGCCTCGCAACACGTTCGAGAATAACTAATTAATTTTACACACCAACTGATATGCTTTCCCCTCTCATGTTTGCATCTTATTTCAACCTTAATCGCCAATCTAGTCTGTTCGTTCTATCTAAAACCTGTGCGCTTGTTTCACATTTCCCCCCTCATTTAACTGCTAATGCATTCCATCTCGCTTGTCTTTATACCACAAACTCGCTTTCTTACTTGCACTCATATAGCTTGAAGTTTATCGACTAACATATACATCGTTATTCTTGCAAGTGTTCTGAGTTCTAATACCAAGTCTTACGTGACTTTCCCATGTCTTTTATAATTTCTCGATAGCTTTAGTGCTTGGAACGATTAAATTAAATACAAATTGAACCTTTTAACTCTGTTTCTTTTTATAGAAAGCGTCTTTATAATTTATTTTAAATTTACGTAAACTCTGGACTATGGTGAGTTCATGATAACCCAGTTAATTATGAATAATGTATGCTTTTTACCTTGCATATGCTGACTGCAAACAAAAACCCCATGTACTCGTAACAATAAAAATTTTAAATTCCTGATGGAACTTTAACAAGCTTTATATACCTTTAGATTTCTATTTAAATACCCTAATACAGTTAGTTATACGTATTATTTTCAATACGCAAAATAATGCACAATACCTTCAAAATTCACTTTCACACGTCACACAATATTCATAGTTTCATAGTTTATAACAACAACAATGTTAAAGCATTACCTGGAATTTCTAGAAGATCTCTTCTCCGTTGACGATGCCGTATAGTTGTTTCGCTTTGCTCTGCTGGCCGCCTCTAGCTATTTGTAGAAGAACATTATTTATGTTGCGCTGCATGTGCTGCCTTCACGGTACATCCCATTTCCAAATCCAAATTAATTACTCTTCTTTCATAATCGCGTACTTTAGTTAAATTCAATTTCATATACGTTTAATTACTTCACGTCACTTCACGAGTTTGTTTAAGATAAATGTTGGACCTCAAATTGGAATTTAGACTCGACACTTATTCGCGTATCAAATTATGAGGCCAACGCTGTACTATTTAATTTAAAATAATTTTATACTTACAAGCTCGTTCTGAAGCGCTCAAAGCACCAAGAGAACGAAGTTAAAAGAGACGAAGTTAAAAGAGCGAGCCGTGTTAATTCATCGAGTATTTATATGCTTCGACTGTAACCTCTCCGGACACTCTTACCGTGAAAATCTAATTTAAAATAACACGTTCTTAAAATTAGCGCGTCGTTACGATATTTTCCAATAAACCTGACTTCAAATATCCCCGTGCTTGTCTGTTGTACAACTAACGATATCGACCAATAGTATATGCATTGACGTCTTCAAAATCCCGCCTGTACTAACGCTGTCCCTTACTTATGCATATTATATGTTTTCTTCTAACCTTGTTTGAGTGGTAGAGAATCGATATTCCTGTCCGCGTTCTATTTACCCCATGTGGACTGAATACGTGCTTCTTTTTGAAATGTACTATTATTATGCCTGTCTCAGTCCGACGTATTTCATTGACCCTTTATATTTTCTGCACTTTAAGGAAACTTTTAGTTAACATTTACGCGAACCCTCCAACCGTTTACCCAATATTCTTTGAAACTTGTTTGTTATCTATAAAAATAAGAGGAACCTGACATTTAGAAACATGCAGGTGTTTAATTAACCTACGTTTTAACACAACATTTATAGGAGCTTCTTTTCATGGTATTTCAACCCAACCGATTTATTTGTTTGTTATAACAAATGCTATTCGCCTTGGATTTATTGATTTTTTCATGCTTTTATGCGTATTAGACGTAATTAAACTCCATTAAATTAATAAATAAATTGCATTGGCTTCTAAAATTTATTTTCTTTGCGAACCTACTAAATTTTAATCATTATGTGTAAAATTTTTGTTAATACTTGTTACATTAAACTGAACTAAATGAAATAAATTTCGCACGTAAATTCTGGTTGTTTCCTCTATACAGGGTGTTTCAAATTGCTTTGTTTATAGTTAAATTTAACCTTTTAAAACCACTACAATATATATATATATATATATATATATATATATTGATGTGATGAGGGGGTCATATAAAGGTCATTGAGCACAATACCCTGTAGATACAACACTCCACAATCAGAGAAAAATAATTTTTTTTGTAAATAATCAGTTTAGAATAGAAAACCTGTATATTATTCTAAATGCGAAAACCCATGACATAATAAGCTTTATTTATGTTGCATAATAGTATTTTTGAATAGTACATATTACGTAAGTAAAAAAAACCCATGAGAATCATCCTAATTTAAAAAAGTACATCAGTCGTATGAATAAGATCAAACGATTGTTCTGGAATATTAATGAATTTATGCAAATTTATTTTAGCAAAAGTGAAAAAGTCTTTCTTATAAAGAATTTGTCCTTGATAAGTGAATGAAAGATTCATAAAATGTCCATCTTTTTAACTAATATAAAGTGTACTTTTATATACACGAACGTTCTTAGTGAAAGTTTACGCTATTATGATTTATTACTGAGAATTTGAATTGTGCCTTTCTTTTTCTCGGCAATATATGTATTATGTATATTATTTTTAAACCTGTCCATTTATTTTGTTTCTAGTGTCAACATTCTTTTTGTTTATTGAAAGAAGAAAATTAAAACATACAAGAATATTTATTTTTCTTATATAACACACATCTATATATTCTTCTTAATCTTCTTTGGGAATGAAACCACTCATAGTTTTTAAAATCTATTTTATTTACGTTTCGATCCATGACCTAGGGATCGTTGTCAAAATAATAAAACTTCAAGTTTGACGTTTATGACATAAATTGAAGGTTACTTTGATTTATTGATGTTTGAAATATTTGGTTTGAGTACACTAAACAAAGATTTTTAAAGTTTAAAAGAATGATTGCCTTCAATTTGTGTTGCGACCTGGGATCGACTGAATCTTGGTAAAATAAGACATAAAATCAGAAATCTCTCAATTGTATAAATAGAAACATGTTAAAAAATGTTTCCCAAATTATTGAATTTATATAAAATTCACCAATAAAAATTAATCAGCTGATTTCACGTTAAGCGTATTGGCTATTATAGGAAAGTCAATCCCAGGTCGCAACACAAATTGAAGGCAATCATTCTTTTAAACTTTAAAAATCTTTGTTTAGTGTACTCAAACCAAATATTTCAAACATCAATAAATCAAAGTAACCTTCAATTTATGTCATAAACGTCAAACTTGAAGTTTTATTATTTTGACAACGATCCTAGGTCATGGATCGAAACGTAAATAAAATAGATTTTAAAAACTATGAGTGGTTTCATTCCCAAAGAAAATTAAGAAGAATGCTAAACAAACCACAACAAACATACAGAGAGTATGTACATCTATATATGGTTTGATATTTGAGTAATGGAACACATCAAAATTAAATTTTTGTTTATATTCAGATTTTAAGTAAAAAGTTGTAAAAAACACGTGTTATAAAAAAATTTTTATAATTTTTTATTTGATCGCATTATTATTATTGAAACATACCATAAACTAAATATTTTTAAAAATGATTTAGAACCTAATTTGGAAAATAAATTATTTTAGTAATACTTATGAGTATAGAATTTTTTATTGTTATTTTTATTTTCTACTATTGAATGCAACAGCGGATTATAAAAAGTAATAACAGTTCTTTTTAAAAATATTGTAAAATAATTTAGCAAAAATCGTGTTTTCTAAATAATTGCATCTGTTTTAGGATAATTGGGAAGATGAAGAAGAAGAAAAAATGTGATGACGGAAATGAAGTTAAAGCAAAACCTAAAAAAAAAACACTTGTTGAAAGAATTGCTGAAAGGGAGGTATGTATCGATAATTTAAAATTATGTGATTGAATTTTTTAATAATAGAAATAAACAAATTATGGTTTGGAAGCTATTTTGTTTAATTTGAGGTTTTTTATCACATGTTTTACCACATGTATTTTTAGATAGACATTATAAGGTTTTGTTTATTCATTTTAGTACATTTGAAGTATTGTGGATTATGGGTTTTAAGACTAGAGAATAATGTTTTTGTTTCACTGAATTTTGATGCTAATTTTTTTATTGTTTTAATTAAATAGAAAGCGAAACGAGAAGAGTACGAGAAACGTAAGATAGAAGAAGAAGAACCAGAAATAACCCCTGAAGAGCAATTAAGGCAACAACAAGAGTCTGATTTAACACTAGCATTAGAAACAACATTTGGTGATTCTATTAAAGATAATCCTAAAACTAAAGAAGAGTATCAAGAACTAGCAGACAATTTAATAAAAAATATTCAACAACATTCAAAGTCTGAAGAATATCCTGTATTTGCCGAAAATATAATTAGGGGTATTTGCACTACATGTAAGTAACTATAATTTAATCAGCCAATTATAACAAATGCCATTTTTAGTGACTTCATTTGATTTAAAGAAAATTAAAACTACCATAGACAATTTATATTTGGAAAAACAAAAATTAGAAAAAGGAGATAAAGCCAAAAAGACGAAAGGAAGAGGAAAAGCAAAGCTGCGTTTAGAAGGCGATAATGTACTATACTTTTTTTATATTTATTCATAAAACCTAATTAATTTTTTACAGCCAAACTTGTATTCCAGCTACGTCACTGCTGAGTATGATGAATATGACGATTTTATGTAGCAGTTTGATATTTTAGATATTATAAAATTTTTAAATACTAATGCGTTTTACACACACTGTGAATATTACAAAATTTTCATGTAATTCGCAGTATGTTTACAACTCTATAATACTAATACTAATTGGTGAAAAATAACATTAAACACTTTATGACCATTTAATAGGCGGATACAACAGGCAAGCTTACATTTTTTATGATGTTAATGGCAAGGAGCTGGCTTTGGAGAATTTTCCTGGGTTAAATGAACTATTGAAAAGTATTCTCTTCTTATAAATTAATTGGATTGATTTATTGTTATTTCCATTACCAAATCCTTACCTATTGTTATGTAAAATATTATTCATGGTGTTTCATTATACGTGGTATATGTAACAGTTTTGTTGTATACAATTTTATTTCTTTTGTCCAAACAAAACTGTGGGGTTTTATTCATTTTGAACATTTGATAAATCGATATATTATTCAATTGTTTCCTTTTTTCTAGTGCTCCTGCAGATAAGAATAGGATTAAAATTCAGTCTTACAAACGATTTGAAAAATGAAAACTTAAAATGCATAACTTATTTGCTAACATTTAATTTGCATAAAGGCTAAATGATAATTTCAAATCCCATATCTTAAAACGTGTCTAGCCCATCTTTGTGCTAAAGTCGAGGTGTGAATCAATCCCTAATCGGGACTTGCATCCGAAGGGATTAGTGTTAGGGGTGTGAGCAGGTCGAGGTCCAGTGGATAATTTTTACGTGCGTGTCATAGGGAGGTCTTTATCGAGGAAATCCTATGATAAGAGAGAAATAAGGGTTTTCCCAAAAAAGATTAATCTGAAGCAACGTATTCACTTGCCTGTTACGATCTGAAAAGCCGAACCAGCAGTACGACAAAACCGACAAGGGGTCTGTTAGTGTTAGTGCGAGAGAAAAGTAAGATCGAATTGTTTTCAAAAATTCATATCCGATCTCTAAAAATATCTAATATATACGGAAAAACACTATTTGCATCATAAAACCTGAATTATTAGCAGTTTGAAAGCAGGTAGTATGGTATTTTTTAAAAACTATTCTTCAAATTTGTGTAATTTAATCGACAAACAGGCTACGAATACCGGCGTAGACGAACGAGTATCTTCAAAATCGATGATGACACGATTATTTTCAAATTTCTAAAATTTAAACTTATAAAATATCTAATATGTGATAATAGTACTGGTGACTGATTATTATTGTAGGAAACCATCACATTGTATTTTTTTAAGATAAAAATTAATAATAATTTTGGACGTTAGTTTACGATGACGGCCGAGCATTTACAATACAATGTGATTTGTTCGGAAAACGCTATATTTCTTGTGTGGCATGTTCTAACGCAAGTATACAACCAACGGGATTCTAATAAATATCAGCTCAGTGTCGTAGAGTTAAGAGCTCTGTTTTCCATTTGCAATGTAAGTGGTTTGGTGCTTGGTAATACTTACCTTTTTTATTTTGTGTTGACTTTATAAACAACCAAGAGCTTTTAATATACACAAATGATACACCAAAAAAATTATAGCTGCTTTATTTAACAATATGCATAAAAAGAAGCAAAGTTATAACTTATATACCCTATTCACGATAAACATGGGATGATGTCACAATACAAATAACTGCTGTGTTGTCATGGTTGATATTCTATGCGTATTTAATAGTTAGACTTCTATAATTTTTGTTTATTATTAAATAATTATTAAAAGTTAGCATATTATGCTCATCATCGCCGTGGATGAAAACGTTATAACCGAGGCTGATCGCGAAAACAATTATAGATGCTGTAAAAAGAAATGTAAGGACCTATAATGTGTTATTTGTGGAAATATATTTCACAAAAGTTGTGCTGCACGAGTCAAAGGGCGTCGCCGTGGATCAATGTAGTAAGCGTAAGACTACGGATCCCAAGGTCCCGGGTTCAAATCCCGACACGGCCGACTGCTTGAAAAATGGCAGGTGAGCATTTTTCACAAAAATTACGCCCTCGTTCGGATGAGAGGTTAAATGGAGGTCCCGTGTGTGAGTGTTGTCACGCACGTTAAAGATCCCTACCTTGCCTGGAACGGCAAGGGTTCGGCAAAATTCTAAATTTCCAGGCAACAAAAAACTCGCCTCCTGGCCAATGTAGTACCTACAGGTGGAGCATTGGAAATGTAAATGAACTGCACGAGTCAAATCTCTTAATATAATTGATAATACATGTGTAATTTGCTGTTCACCTAAACTAACCTCAAAATATGATCATGATAATATCGATGTGTTGGAAAACGTTTATTTGAAACTGTTAGTGAAGCAACTTAGTGACAAATGTGAATTATTGACTGAAAATGTTAATATACTAAAATCAAAATTAAATAACAAAGCTGTAGAAACTGATGGGCAAGTAGATGTAACACAGGTTAATGACCTACCACACGTAGTAGATGCTGTTAATTATAAAATGCATAGTGGCTCCTGTCCACAGGATAATAGTAACTGTTCACAATCTCAATCTGCTGCAGTGCAAATACGATCTATATCTAATAATACCAATCCTGATGATATAAAGCAACATGTTAATAGTAAACAAATGCATGAAGCTTTGCAGTTGGTAAAAATGCGTAACATTATTAATCTTGATACTGATGAATCTGAAGTTCGTCAAAACAATGAAGGTAGTGGCAGTATTCTGGCTGCGAAGGGTTCAACTGAGGTAAATACAGTTGTAATTGTTAAGCCGTATTCTCAGCAATTATCTGAAACTACTCTCAAGGACGTGAATGGTGTTATACAGAGCAATGGAGCATCAATGCAAATCAATTTTACTAAGAATGGTTTAAATGGTTTGGTTACGTTCTATTGTGCATATGATGCCATGGCTGTAACTTTACAAGAGCTAGTTAATGGTAACCTATCTAGTAGTTATACCGCTTTTCAATCGTCCAAAATAAATCCTAAACTAATTATATTTGGTTGCAATAAAGAGGAAATATCTACTAACAATAAGTTGGCTGATTACATAGTATCATTAAATAAATTAGATAAAAGTGTAGATAATTTTTGCTGCAAAGTCGTACGGAAAAGTAACTCCAAAAGTCTGCTAAATATAATTTTGGAAGTAGATCTGTTAACATTTAACTCAATTATTACTGTGGGTAAACTATATGTTGGCCTTAGAAGGTGTTTAGTTAAGGAATCATTTCATGATAAAAGATGCTATAAACGTGCTGCGCTAGGGCACAATGCGGGGGATTGCAAACTGGTGGTGCCTGTATGTGCTTTGTATGCTGAAGCGTATGCCACGAAGCAATGTGCCACTACCAAGTTTAAATGCGGAAACTGTGTAAGATATAACAATAGCAACGTAAATAAACAAAGTCTGCCTGTGGATCGTGCTGCATCTGACTCGTCATGCCCGATGTCTATTTCTACTGTAAATCGATTGAGGAATCGAACTATATATATATATATATATATATATATATATATATATATATCCGTAAACCCTCATAGCAATCACAGAATTCTGAACTGCCCGTAACAACTAGGTGCTATTACCAAAATGTGCGAGGCCTTCGTACTAAGACCGCATAATTTTTTGCACAAGTATCAGAAGGTGAATACGATATTATAGCGCTGGTAGAGACATGGATTTTCGATGATGTTTCGAGCACCGAGTTATTTACAGATACATACTATGTTTTCCGTCGTGACCGCAATTGCGAAGAAATTGGTCTTCTTCGTGGTGGTGGGGTATTACTTGCTATCAAAAATACTATACCGACAACACCATTGGATCTCACACATATTCACACTACTTTACCATTGATAGATATAGTAGGATGCAGCTGTAATATACAAACTGCACGCATATATCTTGTAGTGCTATATATTCCACCAGCACTTACAGCCTCAGCTTTGGAACAATTCTTTGAACATCTTGAACGGCTTGGTGATGTTAATCTGCTAATACTGGGCGACTTTAATGTACCATTATATAACAATTCATGTAAGGTCGATGTAAAAGCAAACCTTCTGGTAAACTTTGCACACTTGATGAATCTTACTCAGTTTAATTCAGTTGTGAATACTAGTGGAAGGCTATTGGATTAAATTTTTTCTAATGTACATTGCATAATTAAAAAAGATGATTTTCCTCTTGTTAAAGAGGATATTTACCACCCGTCGCTTTTGCATTAACGTTGGACTTCCTCTGAAACATGAACATTTTTCTAAATCTCATGCTAGATCTTATAACTTTAAAAAAGCTGATTATTGCTCTTTGTATATGGCATTAATGAAAACCGACTGGTCGTTCCTGGATGCGTTTGCTGATCCGGATGAAGCCTGTAATGCATTTTATGATCGTTTATATAATATTTTTAACCAGTATGTGCCAAAAAGTTTTCCTAGGAAACAAAGGTATCCTGTTAGGTATACACCTGAGATCATCAATAAGCTGCATCAGAAGCATGGTTATTTTCAAAAATATAAAATATACAGGGATTCCTATTACCTGGTAGAATATAGAAAGCTGCGATCGCATACTAAAATACTAATTCATAGGAAATATAATACTTACATCTACTTGGCTGAAAAGTCACTTCGTGATGATCCCACGATATTTTGGACATACATCCAATCAAAGCAAATCAAGACCAGAATACCTGCCATGATGTATTTAAATGGACATGCTTATGATAATCCAGACTCGATTGTGGAGGCATTTAAAAATTATTTCAGCAGCGTATATATTGTGCTGATACTTTTATTTTTGTGGTGTATATCTACCCGTACACTTGATATTTTAACTATTACTTTGCTTAATTTTGTCGAGAAACCTGTAAATAGATACTCGATCACAAAAGATATTATAAGTGTCAAAATTGATAAATCTGCTACTACTATAATCTTTACAAGCGCTATAATAAATGACATTTACTTTCCTTGATGACAGTATGGTAAATTTGTTCTTGAATTTCCTTTTCCTCGATCGTTTTGTGTTATGGGTTTGATAGTGGTGTTTCTTCTGAATTTATTTTGTTCATTTCTTGGGCATACCTATATTCGTTAACATCCAAATTTATTTTATGAATAAAATAACTTTCTTTATGTAACTCCTCTATTTCTTCTTAAATACAGAAACGACACACTGGTAACATAACTCGGTAGTATTATAACGTGTTTTCATAATTCACAATCACGTTTGATAGTTCTCTTACAGAATGGTCCTGGTTTATAAATCTTATTATTCTACTTATGGGCAACACATATTCTTCTATCATTATACTCCTATTACATACTAATACAATTCATTTCTTAAACTTGTTTTTATATAATTAATTGACCGGACTTGTTCTTATATGTACTTCACTATTCAAATTCTATTTATCGACTGTCCTCGTTTCCTTGGTTACATACCGATCTCTCTTATTTTTTATTTTAAATTTTTTGACATAATATGTAACCTACCTACTCTATTTACAATTAAAATTTTTTAATCCTAATGTCCATGTTTATTCCAAAGAAGTTTTGATTTTCAAACCGACTATCCATTTACTGGCTACTTGATTCTACTAAATTAATAAAATACATCACAATATATAAGCAATAAAAGTAATTATTCCAAGTCAGCTGCCACCCCGATAAACAACGGAAGTATAAGTGTACCAAGTGTTTCAGTTGCTGAAGTGGAAAAGTGTATGTGCAAGCTTAAAAATAAATCAACTTGTGGCCTAGACCAAATACCCTCGTTCTTATTAAAGGATTGTGCATTAGTGTTGGCAAGCCCGATATGCAGCATAATAAATATCTCATTAAAATCCTCTATCTTCCCGTCTTGTTGGAAAATGTCAGCCATATCCCCTGTACTAAAGCAGGGGGATCCGAGTCAAATTGTGAATGACAGGCCTTTATCCATCTTGTCCAACTGTGCAAAAGTTTATGAGATGGTATTGCAGAATATGTTACAACCTGCTATTAAGCAATTACTCCCTGTATGTTTATACTCCCTGTATGTTTGTTGTGGTTTGTTTAGCATTCTTAATTTTCTTTGGGAATAAAACCACTCATAGTTTTTAAAATCTATTTTATTTACGTTTCGATCCATGACCTAGGATCGTTGTCAAAATAATTATTCCCAAAGAAAATTAAGAAGACTGCTATTAAGCAATACATATCGCCCTGTCAACATGGATTTATGCCGCAGCGCTCTACAACTACTAACTTAATCTGTTTTACGCAATTTGTCTCGGTGGTCCTGGATGATAATGGACAATTTGATGTATTTTATGCTGACAACTAAAGCATTTGACCATATTGGTCATGGTTTACTTTTATGGAAACTTAGTTTGTATGGTTTTAGTGACTCGCTAATAAGATTATTTTCCTCTTATCTGAAAGATCACTTACAGTACGTTGTCTATAATGGTTTTAAATCATTTAAAACAGTTTCTGGTGTTCCCCAAGGATCTAACTTGGGGCCACTTCTATTTGTAATTTTTATTAATGATGTATATAAAGCAATTGTCGGCTTCACGTTGTTATATGCGGATGACTTAAAACTATATGCTCTAGTTTCAAATTCCGCTAACTGTCTGAAACTGCAATCAGGAATAAATAAACTGTATGTGGTGTGATACAAATAAGCTAACGCTAAATGTGACCAAAGGTCACATTATGTCTTACACTAGAAAGCAGCGGCCAGTCGATTTTATTTACTATGTTGGCGATGTGATGCTACAGAGGCAAAATGAAATTAAGGAGCTAGGTATGCAGTTTGATTCTTCTCTTTCTTTTGTCTCACATATTCGTATGTCAGTGAATGCAGCGCTTAAGGTACTGGGTTTTATAATGAGAACCTGTAAGTGCTTTAGAAACATAAATACACTTGTCACATTGTATCAAGCTCTTATTCGATCTAAATTGGAGTATGGCTGCAATATTTGGTCACCTATATATGATTGTCATATAAAGTCTTTAGAGACTGTTCAACGAAAGTTC
Organism: Platerodrilus igneus; assembly: GCA_036346225.1. Lineage (NCBI taxonomy): Eukaryota > Metazoa > Arthropoda > Insecta > Coleoptera > Lycidae > Platerodrilus > Platerodrilus igneus. The sequence goes on along the minus strand of JARFIW010001397.1, from coordinate 45,585 downwards.
CTAAAATACTTGTACCTTAAAGTGGAAGGCTCCTATCCAGTTATAGGTTACGGTCACGATTTGATGTTACGAAAGTTTGACTTTCCATCACTGGAAACACGTAGAGCCATGTTAACATTAACATTTCTATGTAAGTTGATGCGCAATGAAATTGATTGTCCGGAAATCTTACATCAGAAACTACGAATTCCTAGTTGTCGTACCAGAAAGCATGCTCTATTCTCTCTGCCTACACCACGCACTAATATGTTACTAAAGTCGCTAGTGTATGATATGTGTGCGCTGTACAATCTACTAAGTGCTGATTGTGATGTTTTTTATGATTCACTTTGTCGTACTACAAATGGCGAAAACCATGTATAAGCCTTCAGAGTTGATTGACTGTCAACATATATATGCTTGCTAGTCAGTTATATTTATTTTTGTTTGAACTGTATTTTTATATCTATTTATAATTTAGATTCCTGTAATTGGGTTATTGTTACCTGTAGGAAAAATAAATTAAATTAAATTAAAATATTTTAAATTGTAAGGTTATTTTTAAAATACCTTATTACGCTTTAAAAAACGATAAATCTTACAATTAAAGAGTCGATAAAACAGTTTACGAAGTACGTCGATAAATACAGTTACAAAGTCGGTAATACAGTTTAAGAGTTCATAAATACATCGCGCAAGCGCAATGAGTAAAGCGGCGACGCCACTCGCGGAGGGCAGCGTAACCTTATTACAGATTCCGCGTGGCCACTACCAATGACGTCACCAATGCAAAATTTATATTGCGCCATAATTCGGAAATTTACATATTTAAAACAATAAAAGATAAAAGCGAATAATTTTAACAGAAAGAATACTCACATAAGATATCCGGCATTCGACGGAGTTGCGCTAAGGTAGGCCTCTATTAAAGTCCATCAGGCTACTCAAGTCCTTTTCCGGTAACTAAAGATGGTGACTCCTGGCAACGCTTCTTCAAGCGCTCCGGCCAGCTCCAGCAATCACGAGCTCGTTCTCCCAGGGCCGTGCAATACGGTTCGCCAAGGTGGCTCAAATTCATCTACCTATGTAGGGATCGGATTAGGAAAAAACCAGGTAAAGGGCGACAACAAAGATAATTATGCAGGATATCTACATAGATAAAGATAAGCACGATACGATACCTCAAGCGTCCACTCCACTCGAAGAACAAAGGCAAACAGCCACGTTATAGAGAGAACAGGAAACTTCCCCACTTCTTGTCTTTTACACATCGGCGCGAACTTATTCGTCCAACCCTCCCGCGTCGCGCGATCTGCGCAAACTCACTATGACGTAACGGACGTACACGCCTAGTCTATTAAAATTCCGCGCACCGCGTCTTTTGAAATTATGGCGCGAAACCTCCGCACATCAAACTTAAACTAAAACAATGTTTAAGGGCCAATTTAATTGGCACGTAACAATCGCGACAAAGCCACAAAAGAAAAAACTTAAAAAAAGAAAAAGTCTGTTAGCACAGTAACAGCTTAAAATCTAAGACCTAACTACCCTACATAAACCCTAACTTAAAACCTACAAAATGTTTATATAAGGCGCCACCTGGTTTTTTGACCGATAACACGTCTACCGAAGTACCAGGAAACGGAATAGGTAGCCCCATTGTTTTTGACTACACTAATGATCGACAGCACAAATTTGTCGGGGAGCATGAAACACTACTTAAATTAAAACGGGTGCGACAAGTCGCCTAAACTATCTAAACCTATCTAACTAAAGCTAACATTAAAGTTCTTATGTGCAAACACACATGAGTGTTGCATCAAACTGTTCCTTGTTGGCAAGAAGTGCCCAAATTTAAAAAATGTTCATGAAGTGCGTCACTCTGCACTCTAGCAAATTTTGTTACTGGTACTTTGGTTTTCTAACGATGCACATTTAAAACTTGTCCATGACACAGTTGTGAATCAACAAATTTACCAAAAGTACCACCTACTAAATCCTTATATGCTAACCTAACAAATTACATGTCTATATCAGGCTAGCTTTTTCACTCAAATTTCAAGAAAAATAATTCCCACGTCTGGTCATAGATACCACACGTTAGGAAGATAAAAAGATAAGGCAAGATCTCAAATTGTTGTTAAACATAAGAGATAAGATAACGATATTAAGCTTAAATTGTTATCCTCAAAGGTAATGAATAAGATAACGGTATTAAACTTTAGTTATTATTTGAGATACTAGATAAGATAACGCGATATTAAACTAAGAGTTATTACTAGAGATAGTAGGTAAGGTAACGCGATATTAAACAAAAGTTATCACTAAAGATAACAGGTAAGATAACGTGAAATTAACTCGAAGTTATTATTAACGGTAGTCTGTAAGATAACGAGAAATTAAACCAAAATTATTACTAACGGTAGTCGGTAAGATAACGAGACTAAACTAAAGTTATTATTAAAGGTAATCGGTATGATAACGATATTAAAACTAAGGGTATTATCAAAGATAATAAAGAAGACAAAGGTATTTGGCCTAGTTATTACCCAAGACAATGAATAAGGTAAAGATAGAGTGGCTCCAGTAGAGCCGTTTAAATGGGGATTGACTCGTGCCCTCTAAAAAGAGAAACCTGTGAAGCAGGTCCGTTTGCAATAAACGGCACGAGGGACCGGCAAAGGCATTTGGGTGCATCCCTGCACCCGGCGTTGATCGATATCGGTGATACAATCACCCGATACCCACACGATATATCGACATATAGATATAAACTCATTCACTCACACATTCACACACTCATACATACCTTCACTGCCAGAGCCCATGCACTGACAGCGGCACCGCATGACCCCACGAAAGATTCGCAGAGACGAGGTCCAGGTGTCTGTGAAAACCTCCCGCACAACCACACGGTGACTAACAGAAATGAAAAAGGCAGTAGAAATAGGAACGGTAAAAAGAAGGAGGTTGGTTTTTTGGAATGCATTAGAGGCACTTCCAGGTAGAAGAAAGTAGAGGAAGGGCTCGCATTGAGCAAAAGAGACAGAGAAAAAGGTGGATAGCAAAGCGCTACTCAACCAGCCAATGTGACTAGTAGCTCGGAGTGAGGGAACATCACTCTTATGTGGCAGACAGGTGTTCCGGGACAAGAACAGGTCCACCGAAAGAAGAATAAGGCATAGCGGAAACAGCGGGATAAGAAAAAGTATAGTTTTTGGACAAGCGTACGAGAGAAGGTAGAGAGTTGTCCCTGTTAAACACAGCGCAGTCTGAAGGACCACCTGCGCTATTAATCCGACAAGATAAGGTATATCATAAGTTGAAATTTACTAGACTCCTAAGAGAACTAGTACGATCATTTTCCTAACGAGCGCATCGACTACGATAAGAAAATCAGACAAAAGTTGACACAACAACTTAAAAGTATCATTACTACAAACACACAAAAATAAACTGTTTTAAGGTAGTTTTTTAAAACGGTAGCACCCTAAACACACAAAAATGCCCAATAATAAGCAGTTAAATACAGCTACACTGTTCCAATATGCTAAAACAACCGAGAATTTAATAAGATAACAATAAGAAGCAATAGCATCTCACCACAAAGTTCAATAAAAAAACAATGAAAAAAAAATGTTTATAAGTTATGTTGATTTAATAGAAAAAGAAAGAAATAATGATGTAGTATAATGTGGGCGACTGCAATAATTCAGAGGAAAAACACATGGAATAGATAATCCTAGTTTCTTGCAACTGCGAATATGAACTATTTCTTACAATGGCATAGGTCATGACTCCTATGTTGGCCCAAAGAAAAAATCATCCACTCAACATCAGCTAAAACCAATCATAAAAATTCAATGAGTTATTACAACCAAAGTTACGACAATTACCACACAAAATTAAATGACGTAAGAAAAATACTAAAACCGAATAATATGCAGTAGGAAAAGTTCGAGGATTAATTAAATGAAACGACAGAGTTATATTGGGGGGTGTAGAGGATGAAGTGATATATATCTAACGGTATGGTCAAGGAAAAGTCAACCAAAAGAAAAAGATAGCTAAATTAAGATAAGTAAAGTTAAACGTGTAAGAAATTATATACTGTATGAGAGAGGGAATAAGTAATTAAAGTTAACTAATTGATGGTGAGAACAGAAAAATATTAGGTAAATAGTGAGGGTTTAATCATATTAAGATACGAGGTATCAGAAATTAAATTTGGAAGGTTAAGAGAGACAACATCACGAGATAAGGTATTAGGTACGATATTTAATTTGCCAGGCCTATGCCTAACGTCAAAAGTGAATTGAGATATGCGCAAGTTCCATCTTGCCAAACGACCTGCGGGTTGTTTGAAGTTATTAAGCCAAGTGAAAGCTAAGAACATTAGGTACATTGTCAAAGAAGTAAACGTGAAAAGCTCTTAGATATACGCAAGGTTGAACGATTTTAAAGATAATTTTAAGGCATTCAATGAAGTTTAAATCGATATGTGAAGAGATAAGAGGAATCGAGACTCGATTCATGAATAAAATTGTTGAAAAACAAAAAGATATTTTATAAAGCATATATTTACTGGGATGGGAAGCTCTCATTTGAGTTCTACCCAAACCAATGAGGAAAAATTTCAACATCATTATTAAAAAAATGATTTACAAATTCTAAAGCGACAAACTTACCAACCGAATTCTCGTCTAGACTTATAATGCTCTACGACCAAATCCGAAAGTAAACCTCGCTTAACGGATGTTAAGGTACGTTGAAATATCAATAACTAAAAAAAATATGCAATCAAGACAAAATCAAACTCGCTACATGAAAGAAAAATTCCACGATACCTATACAAAAGGTATTCCAAATTATTGGAATGTTCTTTCAATATTGCAGAAGTTATCAACAAGTATCGTAAATAAGTTTAAATAATAAACATTAACGGAAATTTCTTTATTTTAGTATTCAAAGGAGCAGATATAAAGAGATGCAGTTTATTACAACATTTTGGAAGGTAAAGATATGATTAGGTAATTTCGTTACTATATATAAAGCAAGAACCTCTATAAAACGCATTTATAGGTTATACTGTTTTAAAACATTCAAGGGAACAGCTTTTAAAACTATATGAGGCAAGGTTAATATTTAACAAAGGGATATATCATTGATAAACTACAAAAAGGCACTCCAAATTAGCAAAACACAGGTAATATGTTATTTAACTTATAAAACGAGAACTATTAATGTAGCATTTTCAAAAGATATTCTAACGGTACGATTCACTTCAATAACGTTTTTATACATAAGGTGTCTTTAAAATACGTTCAAATATTCTAATCAAACAGGGAAATGCCTACTTATTTTATATACTTACTTGCATAAAAGTAGGGTTATATAATTTATGTTTCCTAAAGTTCATATATGAATTCAAAAATAAACCAATCACTCACAACAACATAATTGAAGTTAACAAACAGATCGCACATTCTAAATTTAAAAAAACATTATATTAAAAACACATTTTATAAACAACAGTTATATTTTAATTTCAAAATAACGGTATATCTTTAATACCAAGCAACTGTTTTTGACATCTAAAAGAATGAAGCGTGTTCCAAAACACATATAAGTTTCAAGGTTACAGATATTAATTAATTCATTTTTAGTGAAAAAGCTTTTTTAAATAACATTGATAATACATTGAATGTTTATAAAAAACAAAGGAAAATTCACAGGTTCCTAACCTCGCACGTTAATAAGGGCGCCATTTTATTACAATTTAAGTGGTGATAGTTCTTACAATTTAAAAGTCGATAATGCAGTTAAAAAGTACGTCGATAAATACAGTTACAAAGTCGGTAATACAGTTTAAGAGTTCATAAATACATCGCGCACGCGCAATGAGTAAAGCGGCGACGCCACTCGCGGAGGGCAGCGTAACCTTATTACAGATTCCGCGTGGCCACTACCAATGACGTCACCAATGCAAAATTTATATTGCGCCATAATTCGGAAATTTACATATTTAAAACAATAAAAGATAAAAGCGAATAATTTTAACAGAAAGAATACTCACATAAGATATCCGGCATTCGACGGAGTTGCGCTAAGGTAGGCCTCTATTAAAGTCCATCAGGCTACTCAAGCCCTTTTCCGGTAACTAAAGATGGTGACTCCTGGCAACGCTTCTTCAAGCGCTCCGGCCAGCTCCAGCAATCACGAGCTCGTTCTCCCAGGGCCGTGCAATATGGTTCGCCAAGGTGGCTCAAATTCATCTACCTATGTAGGGATCGGATTAGGAAAAAACCAGGTAAAGGGCGACAACAAAGATAATTAGGCAGGATATCTACATAGATATAGATAAGCACGATACGATACCTCAAGCGTCCACTCCACTCGAAGAACAAAGGCAAACAGCCACGTTATAGAGAGAACAGGAAACTTCCCCACTTCTTGTCTTTTACACATCGGCGCGAACTTATTCGTCCAACCCTCCCGCGTCGCGCGATCTGCGCAAACTCACTATGACGTAACGGAAGTACACGCCTAGTCTATTAAAATTCCGCGCACCGCGTCTTTTGAAATTATGGCGCGAAACCTCCGTACATCAAACTTAAACTAAAACAATGTTTAAGGGCCAATTTAATTGGCACGTAACAACCTTCTTTCTATATGGTAGTGAATTGTGGTAAATAACTCAAGATGCAGAAGTAAGATTTTTCAAATAATAAAAGCAGTGTCTTAAAATTTCACTGTAAACAAAGTTTGTGTCTAAGGATACAGAAGCATAAATGTTAAAACACCGCACACAACTGCCAACCATAGCATACTAAATCATAACATTAAAGCTGTGTTCATAGTTGTGTCCACATTATACAATTACCAACACTTTATTACTGTTTATGACGTCATCGCATATTTATCGTGAATAGGGTATATTTACTCAAAAACCATTTATAACGTTTTATTCTTCTGAAATTGTCCAACTTGCAGAAACGTATTCGCTTATGTGTTAAAAAAGTAAGGATCGTTTAAAATTTTCCGATCTAAAAATTCGAATACGTGGTGCGACAAAGCCAACAACGGGTCGAATAGAGTTGGTGCGAGAGAAAAAGGCGGTAAAGTTAGTTTCCAAAATTCGTATACGTTCCCTAAAAAAATAACTAATATATACCAAAAGACACTATTTATATCCTAAAACCTGAATCATTACCCGTTTGTAGACAGGTATCATACTTTTTTTAAACTTTTATTAAAATTTGTGTAATAATGTTAAAAGCAGGTTATGAAGACCAGCGTAGGCGAATGAGTAAGTACAATCAAAATCTCTTGTTGACACACTTATTTTACAAATTTTACTAAAATTAAACTTTATAAAATGGCTAAATTATATTTTTAGTGCTATACCTTTACTAGGATTTTAAAAATAAACTATTTTAATATATGTGATCTATTTTTGAAGAAAACATTAAAAACCTAATTTGACGTTATCTACAATTTTCTGTGATTTAATGAAAAATGATATATTTCTTATATGGCATTTTCAAATGCAAGTGAACAACCAACGGCATTCATATAAACATCAGGTCAGTGTCGTAGGGTTAAAAGCTCTGCCTTCCATTCCCCAGTCGCATTCGAGATACCAAGAGTGTATGACGTGCCTCAAGTTTCAGTGTCGAATGCGCGATAACTTTTAGTAGTATTAGTTCGCATATTAAACAATCGTTAGTTTTAATATTTAGTGTATATAATTAGACCATAATGTAGTGCAGTTATAAGTTAGTTAGTTAAAACCAGTGCATAAACAATAACAACCTGCAGCCGCTAAATTTATGAAAACCGGCAGAATACACAAAATCAACCGAGCAACAGATCGTAGGATAAAACACAATGACGAACCAGAACTTAATAGTGACATAAGAAATACTATTGCGCCAAATAACAAAATAATTAATGAAGACGTGGAACAAGTGACAACCAAATCCTTAAATTTGCTAAATACCATTGTGTTTAAGGCTGTAAATAAAAAGGTACAAAATAAGAATTGTACGGAAGTAAAAACAGTAGTGGATCACGCTAGGGAAAATATAATTACTGAAAATGCTACAAATTCAAGTGTGCAAGTCATTAACACGCAAAAATCCGACAGAGAAACGGAAATGCAGGTAGATCCCAAGGATAACCACCCCCAGAAAGAATGCCCTGTGTAAAGTCACGGACGCAAAGGTGAATGAGTCATCAACTATGACTAGCACCACCGCAATAAATTCCACTTTTATGAACAATTTTAAAGCAAAAGGTAACACAAACCGTGAAATTGACGATGAAGGTTTTAGTAAACCTAAAAAATATGCGAAATCTAAAGACAATCCAAGCAAAATAGAAATAATATCTGGCAATCGATACGATCTTTTAAATACACAGAAAGCTCAAGATGAACTGGATAAAAACATGGACTATAGTTCAAAAAGTTAAAGTGATAGTGTTAGTAACTTTGATAAAACTGAAATACGAAGCAAGCTGCGCAGTGCTAAACCGCCGCCTCCAATAGTAGTACACGGTAAAGCCATAAACCGCAAACAACTTGTAAATAATTTAAATGACAGGTTACATAAGGGATTTATAATAAAATACACCTCAAATAATACAAATATTCTCATAAAAGACAGAGAAGAGCGCAAAGCATTTATAAAATATATGGAGACCGAAAACGCTAAATTCCACACATTTGCCGACTCGGACGAGAAATTGCACGTGTTCGTGTTATGCGGATTAACAAGTGACGTCGAACCTGAAAAAATTGAGCAAGAATTGATAAATAAGAATATCCCTGTAACAAACTTACAAAATGAAAACCAAATTTACACCACTGTTTCTAGTAATTACAACGAACGACATCACACTTAAAAAATTGCAAACAGAAATTAAAAATGTCGTATACACAAGGATTTTGTGGGAACGACAACAACAAAAAACGCATCACCCAGTACAGAAGATGTCAGCAATGGTCTCACGCTACAGGGAACTGCAGAGGGACCATACGTTGCGTCAAATGCGTGGCGGAACATTGGACGTACACCTGCACCAAAACTAGAGATAGACCTGCAAAGTGCGCAAATTACAATGGACCCCATCAAGCTAGCAGCGAGGAATGTCCAGAATACATTAAAATAATTAAAAAAGTAACAGAAAAATTACTTAAGACAACACCTACATTTATCCAAACAAATAACTCCAGATATCAGAAGTAGAGTGCAATTTCCCAATATTTCAACCAACGTAAACCCGTGGAAAACAAAACTATTCCCAACCTCAACAGCAGACACTGGGAAAAGCAACAACTAATCCAAACGGCACAGAAGAGTTCCAAGAACTAATTAAAAAGCTGGGAGAGTTAAACAAACTAATTAATGTCAAAGGCATGCTATAAGCCGTCAAAGATTTAAATGCTATTTTAAAAAACTGCAACACACCAATTGAAAAATTCACGACATTCAACAACTTTGCAATAAATATAAATCAATATGGATTTTAAAGCCAAAATCATGACCTGGAATGCAGACGGACTGTTGGGTAAACTAGGGCAGTTAATACACTTTATAAAAACAAACAATATAGACATTGCACTCCTAAATGAAACAAAATTAAAAACTCGCAAAATGTAAAAATAAGTGGATACACCATCCTACGTAAAGATAGCATTAATAACACTGGACAAGGAGGCGTAGCCATAGTGATTAAAAATAATGTACCCTATTGTGAAATGGACATACCCCAAAGTAGCATACAAACATTAGGTATTAGACTGGTAAATAACACATCCTTAATCTGTGCATGTATCTCCCCCCAGAACAATTTTAGTGACATAGATCTTATAAACATAACTAGTGTAAGTAACAAAGTAGTGTTAGTTGGTGACTTTAATGCAAGACAGTATACGTGGAATTGTCACAGAAACAATAGTAACGGACTCACCCTACGGGAATTTGTAAGTAGAAACACTTTAGAAATAGTATATCCGGACACTCCCACACTATACCCAAGGAATGGCACCAACCCCAACAACAATAGATATCCTGGTAATCATAAACATTAACTACACAATCACACCAGAATCACTCCCAGAACTTTACTCGGATCACAATCCAGTTCTCTTCAAAATAAAAATACAATCACCGCGAAATTCATTTACAAGGATAAGATCATATAAGCACACCAATGGAAACGGTTTAGGGAAACGTCAGACGATTACATCCAGTTAACCACAAATTATGAAACTCCTACGGAGCTAGACACTAAAGTGGATAAATTCACTCAACTGATACAGAAAACCGTTCAAATACACACAAAAATAATTAAAATCAACCCAACCAAAGACGATATCTCAGAAGAGATAAAAGACACTATAGTAATCAAAAATAGAGTTAGTAAACGCTGGCAGCCGACAGTAGATCCACTAATAAAAGAACAACTTAAAAGTTTAAACACCATTATAAAAACACAAATTAAGGACCACAGAAAAACTCGAAGCACTAAATCCACATGATGGTTCGCTTTGGAAAATTATAAAAGCCCTTAAAAAATCTTACGAACCTATTCCACCCCTAAAAATCAATAATCAAAAATATATCAAACAAGGAAAAGGCTAACATTCTCACAAACCAATTCGAAAGCGTCCACATCTCAACTCCCGACGAAGCACAACACACAAGAATACACAACGAACTGAACAAATTTCTATTAGAAATTGATGCACACTACAACAAGAAGAAATTGCAGAATTCATTACAAGCCCATAGGAAGTCGCTACATTAATCAAAACACTTTCAAAAAATAAGGCACCAGGTGAAGATAACATACAAAATATTGTAATCCAAAACCTGTCCAAAAAGGCTATTCTACAAACAGTTTGTATCATAAATGGGATGTTTAAATTGCGATATTTCCCACGAAAATGAAAATCAGCAACAGATTCCTATACCAAAACCAGGCAAAGAGAGACAAGACCCAACTGCATATCGTCCAATCAGCTTATTATCTACCTTGGTAAAACTAAGTGAGAAAATTATACTACAAAGATTAAACACAGCAGAAGAAAAACTCAACATTACTCAAGATTGCCAATTTGGATTCAAGATAGGACACAGTACAACGCAACAACTAGTAAGAATCACAACTGACATTATAAACAATTCCAACAAGAACAAGGTGACGACTATAACACTACTGGACATACAAAAAGCCTTTGACAAGGTTTGGATTCACGGCATAATTTTTAAACTAATAAAACTAAGATGTCCAAAACCCTTTATCAACCTAACACATTCATACCTCACAAATCGAAAATTCACCGTCAAACAAACACGGCACTTTCAGACATTAAAACAAACGCCGGAGTCCCACAGGGCTCCATACTTGGACCAAAAATATTTAATATTTACACGCAAGACATTCCAGAATTCACTCGGACTACAACGGCATTATACTCAGATGACACGGCTATATACGCACACTCTGACATTGCAATAGTAAGTTCACAACAAGTACAATTTCACTTAAACATCCTACAAGAATATTATAAAACCTGGAAAATAGCAGTAAACCCTGAAAAGATAGAAGTTATCACATTCGCTAGAAAATTCAAAAACATTCAAACCAATAAAAATTAACAATACCGATATACAGTACACAGATACAGTTAAATGCCTAGACAAAAGACTTAATTACAAACATCACATTAAACAGACTATTAGAAAAGGCTACGCAAGTACTAAGGCATTATACCCCTTACTTGCAAAAAATAGCAAAATGTCCCAAAAGAACAAAAAATTAGTGTATATGGCAATAATTAGTTAGACCGATCATAACTTACGCGGTGTTACGTGCCAAATTTGGCACTAGACTTTTTAGTTTAGTTTTAAAATGCGGGAGTTTTCGTGCCATAAATTTCAAAGACTCGGTGCGCGTATTTCCGTCACGTCAGAAGTGGGTTGGACGAACTTCGCGTCGACGCGAGTGGCGGAAAAAAGTGGGGAAGTTTTTCCGGGAGACGCTGTAACGTGGCTTTTTGCCTCTGACTTCCAGAAAAGTGGTTTGGTTTTAGGTATCGTATCGTATCGTTATCTTTATTTATGTAGATTTCCTTGCCTTATCTGATTGTCGTCCCTATACCTGTTCCTTATTCGTTCCCTACATAGGTAGAAGGTAATTTGAAGCAGCCTGCCCGAACCGTAGTCTACGACCCTACCACGAACGAGTCCAGGGAGCCCCGCTAGGAGTTAGCCGAGCAGTCACCATCTTTAAATAACCCGGAAGGGGGTTCTAGCAACCAGGAAAGAAGCGGGACTTATTCATGTGAGTATTAACTTTTTGCGATCTGTTTGCGATTTTGATATTTATTCTGTAATTGCGCAATTAAATTTGCTTATTAAGTGACGTCATTGACAGATATCGCGTTAATTTCCACTTATTGGATTAGCATTACCAACTGCTGTTGTGTCGCGTATATCGCGTTCACGGGGAGATAATAGCGGCACCGGTCTGGTGCAACATCTCACAGACGGCACTTCTTCCAATGCAAAGATTTCAAAATAAATGTCTGCACTTAATTACCGAATGGGACAGGTACACAAGAAAAAAGATCTACACGAACTCGCAAAAATTGAAACACTAAGAACTTATATTGACAAGATAGCACAAAACTTCAGAATAATAGACTCCTAGAAAACATAACTTTAACTAGACAATACCATATCAAGCACAAACTGCCATATCAAAACTTACCAATATTTAGCGAGCAAGTAACATAGGCAACAAGCCCAAAACATCTAAATGTAGGTGTTTTACTCATCGAGTTTTCCTGCAACAACACACAAATCAAAAACAAACACAGACAACTGAGAACAGCCACTGTATTAGTAAAAAAGGACAAACAAATATGCAGAAGAGGATGTGAAACCACAAAGACACGAACAACCTGAAAGAATACACCCTAACATATATTTATGTTATATTGTTATATCTGTAAATATTAGGTACTTAAGAAGCTTTAATAAACTTGATTTGTTGTTGCCTTCCATTCACAACATCAGAGGTTCGATTCTCAATAAAGTTTACTTTTTTTTAATTTTGTGTTGGATTTTAAAACATCAGAAAGCATCTAATATGCATTAAAATACCCAAAAAATTTATAACCGCTATACAAAGTCTGCAATATGTTAATTATTCCTTATTTTCATTAAAAAAAGGGCATTTACAACATTTACATTTCTAGCAAGTCTTTTTAATTTGTTCTCTTTATTTTGTCTTAACGAGCAAGACCCACTATAAGAGAGTGGCAGCATGATGTGGATTCGTAAAAGTTAGACGCAGAAGGTAAAATCAAGCAGTTACCTACATCTGAAAGTCCTTATAAAATATCTAATATGTGCAAGAAGTCCCACTCAGGACTCAATAGCTGACTAAAATAACGTTTGCGTACAGGTATTATACCCATTTTGCAATTCTTTTTAATCTTTCTTGGGAAAAAATTCACTTATATTTGTTAAAATGTTCTTTATTTACGTTTCGATCCATGACCTAGGATCGTTGTTAAAATATTAAAAATTTATGTAATAAATGTCAAACATAAAATTTTTATTATTTTGACAACGATCGTAGGTCATGAATCGAAATGTAAATAAAGATCATTTTAACAAATATAAGTGATTTTATTCCAAAGAAGATTAAGAAAAATACTAAACAAACCGCAACAAACATACAGGGAGTACTACTCATTTTGCAAATTTAAAATAAAGTTTCTATAATTATTTTCAGGACTGTCAGATGCCAGTGCCGCAGGTTAGTGTAAGTGCACAAACCGGCATCATTAGAATCCATTTTAGCAGAATTATAATACATACAAATCAAAGTAAAAAAAAATAGGGAAAGATAAGTATTCAGCCATTGTGTTTTTATATCGATATACTTATTGCTTTTCCATGCTGATGCCTTATATTTAAAAATAAATTTGAAAATAACATTTTGAATGGTTATTTGGATTTATACTGGAGGAAGCGTACATAAACAATACCTTATTGTATACAACAATCTCAATGGCGTTGCCATGACGATACCAGCTAACGTGCACCAAGAACAAGGTTCCTTGCTTTGATAAATATATTTTTTTAATATTTCAAAACAATACATGGATCTTCGATTTTGTTTTCCAACTTTTTTTTAATATTATTTATTATACGCGATTTATTTTTATAAGTAGACGTAGGGAACATGGCTTCAACTGTTATACATAATTAGTAAAGTATTCTGCAATTACTGTTTATTACAATCGTTTATTTAACCAATGTAAATAATACCTGTTGTTCTTTTATATCTACATTACTTATTTAACAATTACTGTGAATAGCAATTTGTAACTAATGTAAAATAATGTATAAAATAAAAGCTTCACTTCCATTATTTACATTGCATACAGCTGTTATTTATTCAATGAAGTCTACTAGGGCGAAGTAGTCTTGGTCGGATAAATTCTTAGGAAGTATATTAACGAAGTCTACTAAGGCGGAGTTGTCTTGATCCGATAGACTCTTCGAGATCTTTTTCACAAAGTCTACCAGGGCGAGGTGATTTTTTTTTATTTATTTAGATTAGATTCTAACAGGTCAGAGACCCAATTATAAGAATCCTTACATACTAATTACATTTGTAATAATAGGTAGTATCAAAGTGAATATTCATAATTATGTATAGGTAACATTAAATAAATCATATTTTATATGTGTTCATAATATAAAGGTATAAAACGAAACAGACAGTAAAGACGCATATAACAATAATTATTCTAAGGCTGCTGACAAGATATGCCGAAAAACGCCCAAGGAAGGAATGGAGAGATCAAGATCAGGAGCGGAATCTAATAAAGAAAGGGAATTAAAGGAACTAGTCATTCTAAAGATTGGAGAACTCTTGTAAGTGTTAATCCTAGCAAAATTAAGGTGAAAAAGAGAGGTGTTTCGACTAAGTCTAGGAGGCACATGCAAACTGACAAAAGAAAGGCATACTGGGTCATCTACAAGAGAATTTAAAAGTTTCTATAAGTGGACAATATCAAACATTGTTCTGCGTTTATCTAAAGATTGAAAATCAAATTCACTGAGAAGATCAGCATAAGGATATCCACGAGGTGGATAAAGATTATGCTTTTGAAATATAGAAATTTTAGGAATTTACGTTGAACATTTTCGATTCTAAGAAATTTATTATTGTACTAGGGGGACCAGATGAGAGAACCATATTCCAGAATACTACGAATTAGAGCATACTAAAAAGTTTTAAGGCAGTCAGGGTCAGTAAAAAGTGAGGTATTACGGAAGAGGAAGCCTAACATCTGGATAGAGCGTTTAACCAAAAGATCCATATGGTAGTTAAATGTTAGGCACGGGTCAAATGATATGCCCAAATCATTGATAGAAAAAACCCGTGAAATACTACTGTTATGAAGTGAGTAATCAAATATTATTTGGGAGTTGTTATTGCTAAAAGACATTACCATACATTTGTCAATATTGAGGAGTAATTTATTAGAAGCACACCACCTAGCTAGAAGTGATATGTCAGTTTGTATAGATTTACAATCAATAGCGGAATCAATTTTAGCAAAGATTTTTAAGTCATCGGCAAAAAGTAACTTATGATTGGTAATAATTTGAGTGACGTTATTAATGTAGAGGAGAAATAGCAATGGCCCAAGTACAGATCCCTGCGGCACACCACTATGTAAAAGATAAGGTTGTGACGTAAATCCATCGAATTCGACGTAGTATAAACGATTACTCAAGTATGATTCAAATAATTTTATAAGGTTATTCGAGAAGTTAATTTGATTTAATTTTAGTGAAAGGATATTATGGTCTAAAAGGTCAAAGGCTTTGGTAAAGTCAAAATAAATGACATCACATTGAGATCTAACGTTTAAACATTCAGAAATGAACTGTGTAATGAAACAAAGGTTAGTTACAGTGGAGCGTTTCCTAATAAAACCATGTTGAAATTCAGATAATGTATTAGAAATTTGAGGGTAAAGTGCTTCCGAAATAATAAATTCAAAAATTTTGGCGATATTGGAGATGATAGAGATTGGACGGTAGTTAGAAATTAGAGATTTGTCACCTTTCTTAAAAACTGGGCGGACGCGAGATAATTTCCATGTATCAGGAAATATCGATTTAGATATACATAGATTAAAAATGTGGGCCAAACTAGTACTGATTACCTGAGAGGTATCCTTCAAGACAAAAGCGGGTATATTATCAGGGCCACATGAAAAAGAATTTGGTAATTTTTTACAGGCTTCAATCACATTAGTTTCTGTAATAATGGGCATATTGATGCTATAGCTAATATTATTAGAGTCAGTGTGGGCCAGTTGTTCAGGAACAGTAGACGGTTGAGAAAAACTGCAAGAGGAAAAGTATGAAGCAAAAGCGATGCTAATGTGTTGTGGGTTAGAGTACTCGCAACCGTTTAACTTGAACACATTAGATGAAGTAGATTTACGCATGTCTTTGAAGAAATTTCAGAAACGTTTAGGGTCCTTTTTTAAAGCAATTTGAGTATTGTTAATGTATTCAAGATAAGCCTTCTTAATAGAAATTTTTAAGGTAGCACGAAGTTCTTTGAATTTATATTTAAAGAAAGGGGAACCTGTTTTAGCAAGAGAATGATAGAATCGTTTCCTTTTTAGAGCAATAATTATTTCCTTATTGTACCAACTTGGATAGTAAGATCTACTACGCCTAGACTTAGGGACATGCATAATGAAGATATCAAGTAATTTTTTAAGAAACATGTTAGCTGCTAAATTAGGATCATGGCATGAAAGAATGTCATCCCAAGAGGTGGTTCTAATGAGATCATAAATACGAGCAAAGTTAGCTTTTTTAAAATTAAGTTTAGAAGAGCTAGGTGGGCGCGTTCTAGTGGTAGGTGCTGGACGAGTAGAATCTACTCTACTCCCCAAAGTCGTTTTAACAAAGTCTACTAGGGTGAAGTGGCCTTGATCCAATTGAGGCTCCGAATTGGTTTTGACGAAGTCTACTAAGCTGAGGTGATGTTGTTCTGATCAACTATTCGAAGTCCTTTGAACAAACCAGAGTTCGGAAAGATACACTGAAAATGTACTCGGATACCGAGTATCGGATACTCAAAATGTATTCGAATACTTCTTAAATAAATCTGAGTACTTTACCTTAAAAATGTACTTGAATACAAGTATTCGAGTACTTTTTTTTTGGGCACTGAGTACGAATACTTTGAGAATTCAACAGGGAAAATAATTGTTCCCACAACCTTCTAGAAACGTGCATATAACACTTGAAGTAAATAGGCGCAGAACTGAATGCTAACACAGTAATACACACTTAATATATGTGTGTATCATTAGCTTTACAAACTTACAGTGTAACGTTTTAGTTATAGGCAAATTCTAAGTTGCTATGTGTTATGTGAGATGCCACAGTCTAAGCGCAATATTGTTAGTCTATGTAATTATCGATCTGTGCAGCCATGCGCATGATGCTCGAGGCGTTTGCCCGAGATAGTAACAATTATTCTTGTTCTAGCATGTAGTCGGAAAAGACGCAATTATTTAAAACGTGGCAAGAAAAACTTCCTAGCCATGTGGAGTGATAAATTTCACTTTTGGGAAAGGCATATTGCCTGGGTTATAATGTAGAACGATGATCATTATTGTTAAAGCTAAGCATTGAAGTGGACTCAAGGTTTGTAAAACGGTTTGTAAGCTTGACAGTATGGCGTCTTTATCGCTACTAATTTATGTTTGAATTTTTAGCAAGTTTCATTTTTAAGAAAGCAAGTTTAGATAGTATTGTTTAAGAAATCGTAATGGGTTTCAAAAATCAATTTGAATAACAGTACCATAAATGAAAGTGGGCCGAGCCTTGAAGATGGAATCCTGTTTGTTCGTATTAATGGAACGACATTTGCACGTGGCTGCAATCGGACAGGTGTTTTGTAAAATTTTATAAGCACCAAGTTTTTCGTTAGGGGAGTACGATTCCTTTTTGTAACAAGCATCAATCCACGTGAGAAGCAAATTCGGTTTGAAACTGTATTGAATTGGAAGAAAGATAATTGCTTAAACGATTTAAAAATTTCAGTAAATTTTCGAATATTAAATATGAAAGGTTTCTTGTTAAAATAAATTATGCTTTATTTAGGATAGGTCAGATGATTTGGCTAAACTTTTTTGTCATTATTTGTTAGTTTTAAATAATCGTTTAGGGCACATTTTGGTCTAACATCTGTCAGACAAATATCTGGTGATGCATGTTTACTCAAATATGTTACACGTATGTTCTTCAAACAAGTTGTATAATGAGATAATTCTTGACTTTAAAGGAAAGCCACTCAAATGTTAGAAAGATTCAAGTTTGATCTATAACTAAACCTTGTGAGCCGAAAACAAAGATCTTTGCTTGAAGCATTCGCTTAATGTAATGAGATATTATTTTTTTTATGATAGGCCTATCCCATTAGTAACTGCTAATTTTGCTGACTTAACATTTCTATGAGCATTCAACTTCATGCTATCGTATTTATGATATTTTCTTAATTTTTTTTATATATAAAAAAAGAGCAACTAATTTTATTACGTATCGGTCAAGTATTGTAATAGTTTTATTTCTGAAAGTCTAATAAGAGAAACAGTGATTTATCCAATTCTGGTTGCAATAATTAAGTAAAAAAAGAAATGAAATTATGTTATTGAATATCTACCTTCAGGCATAAGTAAATTCTCTTAAGGCTTATCTGCGTATTTCCTTAAGAAGATTATTTTTTGTTAATGTAATAGACACAGTGGCGCCGTAAATTGTACAAAGATAGGTTCAATCTTAGAAAATACCCCTTCCATCTCATGCTTCCGCAGGGATAGACCCCGAGTTTAGACTGCGAGTATTTATTCTTTTTTTTTGTAACACAGTTTGGCTCAATGACATCCTAATTAAAAGCCACCCTCAGTAATATAATTTAGCCAAGAAGAAAGTAATAAATAACAACATTAGCAAAACTAATCATAAACATAACATTTGGTGCCTATATCGGTTTTAGTTTCATAAATTTATAGTATTTATAAGTTATATCGCAATAGGTATTTATTTGCTTAAATCTATATTTCTGGATAAATAACCTAATAAAAGTAGTAAATCCAGGCATTATTGCTAGCTTGTAACTGCTATCAATAAAATAACACATTTTTTGCTTTTGTTATTTGAAATTATTGTACTTCGTTATTTACAGTAATATTTAAATATTGTAGGTAATTTAAGTTTGTAAAAATAAAAAGAAACTTACTTTTTGGTTTCCAATACTTACTGCATATCCAACATTTCACACAAAACAAAACACGACACAATTGCACCCTTGGTGTTTAGATGTTCTCTGTATCTGTAGTCCCTACATCAACTAATAAACGAAGGAGAGAAACATAAATGAGAGTTGTAGACAATATATTGTAAGTTTATATCTTGTGGATTAGTTTTCTATGCTGTTGTGTCGTCGGCACTAACTATTCAAGTAAATAATTGTTATTAAAGTATCCAAAGTTCTGAAAAAATATTCGAGTACCAGATACTTTTATTTAGTCTCGGATACTGATACCAGATACAAAATTTTGAAAGTATTTGAATGCATAGTACTGGGTACACAAAAAGTACTCGAATACAAAAGTACTCCGATACTTCCCAACTTTGCAACAAACTCAACTAGGGTGAAATGACAATCCGATATATTCTCCAAGGTTGTTTCAACAAAGTCTAGTACTGCAAAGTGATCTTGATCTGATCAACTCCTCGAAGTCTTCTTTAACGAAGTCTACTATGGCGAAGTGGTCTTGATCTAATCAACTCCCCAGACATCGTTTTAACAAAGTTTACTAAGGCGAAGTGATCTTGATCCTATCTACTCCTCGAAGTCTTTAACAAAGTCTACTAGGGCAAATTGATCTTGATCCATTCGAATCCCTGAAGTGGTTTTAACGAAGTCTGCTAGGGCAAAGTGACCTTGATCCCATCGATTCTTCGTAGTCGTTTCAACAAAGTCTACTAGGGCGAAGTGATCTTGATCCGATGTACTCCTCGAAGTCTTCTTTGTTAACATGTAATGAAATAAATGACGACGACCATAAAATATACGTACATTCAAAAATAAGTTCTATTTTGGTTTTATACAAATTCATTAAATTCGGTCTTCATTGCACTATGACTGGTTAGATCAGTTGTATTCAGCACGGCCATTAATCCGGAAGTCACCCCCCCAAAAGTCGCACCTCCCGCATAATTATTATTATTATTAACACATCTTATAGGCCACAGTACAGTAGATACGATTAGTCAAAATAATATCCTAATAACAATACTGAAATAAATAACAATAAAATAATTACATAATCATAGCATGCAAATAGTCTAAATTAACTAAAATCATAAGAAAAATATTCCTCAACAGAGTAAAATGCATATTTGACTAATAACTCATTAACTTGAAATTGTTTCAAAGAGCAAAGTTTAATTGACTGAGGGAGCTTGTTATAAAGACGAGCACCCATATAATGAGGGTCTCTTTCATATAACGTCGTATGATGAACATCTAGACTCAATAGGTGTTTATTTCTTGTTGCATACTTATGACTAAAATTTAATTTGGGAAACTTGTTATCATTAAACCTAACATATTTGAGAATTTCAATAATATATAGACATGGTAAAGTTAGTATTCTATTAGTAACAAATAATAATTTACAGGATTCAAAAGAATGTTTCTTAAAAATTGACCGAATTGCCCTTTTTTGCATTTTAAGAACCCTCCCAGCAGTTGAACTGTTGCCTCAACAAACTATCCCATAACGAATAACTGATTCAACATTGCTATGATAATACATAAGTGTGATTAGTAATTTCTTTAAGTCGTTTTAGTACATAACAGTTTCTGGCAATACTTTCACATACGGCTTTAGTATGCACATTCCATTTTAATGCAAAATCAATAGAAACACCTAGAAACTTAAAATCATTTACTTGTTTAATTGTGGCACCACCTAATCTAATCAGATTAGTACTCTGATAACTACTCGGCACTGCATAGAATTGAAGTGCATGCGTTTTTTTAGATTCAATATCATTGCATTGAACTTTAAATACGAATCAATAGCAGCTAAGTTATCACACAAGGTGACCATGGCAATATTGTGTTCTTTATGAGCGGACAGCACAGTTAAATCATCCGCATACAAGCAGTGAAATGTTGACAAACTATTAGAGGTATCATTAATGTAAAGCAGAAACAGCAAAGGTCCCAACACACTACCCTGTGGAACACCACTTTTTAACTCTGCTAGTGAAGACCTAAAACCCTGATGATCAACAAATTGACATCTTGAAGACAGAAAACTCTTAATTAACTCACCGCATTTACCCCTTATCCCGTAACAACCTAACTTATTTATCAAGATATTGTGATTAACTAAATCAAAGGCTTTGGTTAGATCTACAAGTAATACAAGAACTTTATTATCACAATCTATCTTACTATATATAAAATGTAACATGTCACAAAGACCATTTCGAATGGACCTGCACCTTGCCGAAGTTCTAGATTACTAGAACAGGTGAAATGGCTTGCGTGCTCTAATGAGCTAAAGAACCAAACTACAGGTCCAACCAATGTAGTAGGGTTGTTAGTGAGGAACCAGACGAAGATAGGTCCCCGAAAGAGGGCAGCGGCTCTTTTGGTACTTAGATTGGCAGATACCATAGGGGTCGGTATGTCAGTCTAAGACACAGTACCGCAATGTGGAAGGCAACGGGAAACCACCAAATTACCTCCCAAGTAGGCAGCGTACCTAAATTATAATAAAATGATGGCATTCTCTGGGGTAAAAGATTCCGGAGTTAAAATAGTCTCCCATTCGGATCTCCGGGAGGGGACCACCTCAGAGGATGCGATCGGAAAGTTAAGAATAAGAGTCGGGAACATTTTGCGAGTCGGAGCGTGGAATGTTAGAACTATAAAGCAAGTGGGTAAGCTAGAGAACCTAAAAATCGAAATGAATAGGCTATCACAAAATAGTTCAAAATTATGGTTTAATGGAGAAATACAAAGAGTAATTAATATACGAAATAAATTTTATAAAAAATTTACATTCACAAGAAGTATGGAAGATTGGAAAGCATACAAAGAATGCAGAAATAATGTGATATTCATGATCCGTAGACTAAGATTAAATATTATGAAAAGAAAATAGATGAAAATAAAGGTAACCCAGTAAAAATGTGGAAGACATTAAAACTTGTATTAAAAACCGAACGTATTCAAAATAGTAAGCACATTATATTTGAGAATACACTAGAAACTAATGACAAAACTATTGCTGAAAACTTCAATACTTACTTCATAAATAGTATAACAGAAATTACATCATCAATTGGTATTGAAAAGTTTGAGTTTCACGATCCAATACGTACAAGCCTGAAGGAATTAAGTACTTTTAAATTATTAAAAATACATGAACTAAAAGAATTGGTATATAAGCAAGCAAATAAAAGCAGCCCGGATGGTGTAAACAGTAGAGTTCTTAAAGAACTTTTTGATATTATTGGTTATCCGCTACTAAACATAATAAATATGTCTCTTATGCATGGTATTGTGCCCAAGGACTTAAAGATATCAACAATTACACCAATTCAAAAAGTAGTATCAACAAAGAAATGCGAAGAGTACAGGCCTATAAATATGTTGGCCACAATTGAAAAGGTATTAGAAACAGTAATATATAAGCAACTGAAGCAATTCTTGGATGAGACTAATATATTAACCACGTATCACTCTGGTTTTCGAATGAAACACTCGTGTGAAACAGCGATTCAGCTAATTATAAATGACTGGAAAGAATCAATGGATAAAGGAGAGGCAGTGTGCAGTCTTTATAGATTACAAAAGAGCATTTGAGACTATAAGTAGAAATATTCTCATTCAAAATTGGAAAAATATGGGGTTAAAGGCAATGCATTAGAATGGTTTAAAGACTACCTACAAAACAGGGAGCAAGAAACGAGATGGCAACGAAACATCTAGTAAATCAGAAATTGAGTGGGTGTTCCACAAGGAAGTATTTTGGGACCATTGCTTTTATATTTTACATAAACGATATAGTGAATGTAGTGAAGGTAACAAAGATGCATATGTTTGCTGATGACACTTTAATATATGCTGAAGGTGCAAATGTAATAAACCTGATTCAATCTGTAAATAGTGACTTAATAAGAATTAGCAAATATTTAGTTGGAAATAAGCTGAAGATAAATGCCGATAAAACAAAATGGATGTTGTTAACGAATGACAGAAGTTATCAAATGATAAAACAGAAAATAGGAATGTACAAATAGATGGGTCTGATATTGGTCAAATTAAGAATGAAAACGGTAGCATTTTCCAAAAACCAAGCTAGGTTGGGTAGTAGGGCACAATACGAGGTAGAAATCACCACATAGTTTCATCATTTTGAATTTACACAGTTGCATGAAAATTTACAATCATTCTGGAAAATTGATGAAGTGCAGACAAAAGATAAATTTTAACTCCAGATGAACAGTACGTTGAATCATTTTTGAACAAACCACTAAACAAAATGTCGACGGCAAATTTATTGTTAAACTTCCGCTTAAAGAAAACCTACATGAGCTAGGTGATTCGTATGAAGTAGCAGTAAAAGATTTTGTCACTTGAAAGACGATTTCAAGGCGACCAAGCATTAAAAATACTTTATACAAAACGCATTCAAGATTATGTAAATCAGGGTCACATGTCTTTGAGTAGTTTAAATTCACAGCAATCGTTTTATTTACCTCATCACGCAGTGATGAAAGAATCAAGCAGTACAACCGCGTTACGAGTTGTGTTTATGGGTCATGTAAATTAGAGTCAGGGGTAGCCATAAATTCCTTACAATACGCGTGACCCACTCTTCAAGACGATTTGTTTTCAATCATCACGCGCTTTAGAATGTACACATACGTACTTACGGGTGATATTGCTCAGATGTATCGCCAAGTTTGACTCCACCCAGATCATCGAAGATTTCAAAAAATTATTTGGAACGAAAATCCTAATGATCCTTTACAAATATATGAGTTAAATAGGGTTACCTTTGGAATGACATCCGCTCCGTATCTTGCAGTTAAATGTTTGTTTGAAACTGCAGAACGCAATAAAAATATTTTTCCCAAGGAAACGCAAATCGTTAAATTAAATTTTGCATTGATGACGGATTATTTGGTGCTAATTCAATTAGCGAATTACAACTGAATGCTAATTTGGTCATCATGTTAGATAGCTATGAATTCACACTAAGAAGTTTAGGAGCAATGTACCCCAGCTTTCAGAAAAATGCAAAAATTTTAATGTTACTCCAGTCAGTAAAACACTAGGTATTTTGTGGAACCCAACAATTGATTGTTTTTTATATTCTGTTACTAGAGATAAAATGTATACAAATACTGTTTCAAAACGTACCATTCTCTCAGTTACGGCTCAATTATTCGATCCAATGGGTCTCTTAGTGCCTATTGTTGTAATTGCAAAATTAATAATACAACAGTTATGGCAATTGAACTTAAATTGGGTTGAAACGGTTCCGAGTCACATTCATACACAGTGGCTTGCGCTTCTAAATGAATTACCTTCTATTAATAAACTAGCAATTCCGAGAAACATTTTGATTAAACAGGCTATACTTCATGAAATTCACGGTTTTTCAGATGCTTCCGTGAAAGCGTACGGTGCATGTGTATACATCATTTCAATTAATGCGAAAAATCAACGTGAAATAAATTTAGTTGCTTCTAAATCCAGGGTAGCTCCCTTAAAGACGGTATCGTTGCCTAGGCTAGAACTGCTAACTGCAGTTTTACTCGCACAATTATTAAATAAATTAAAAGATATTTTGCGGCTAAATTTTACCAAGGAGTGTTACTGGTGTGATTCTAAAATTGTTCTCAATTGGTTAAATTCAAGCCCCAGTAAATGGACTACATTTGTCACAAATAGGATGTTTCTAATTCAAGAACTAACCAATGTCTGCGATTGGTATTATATTAGTTCTTTGGAAAATCCCGCAGATATTGTATCTCGAGGTGCAATGCCAAGTAAATTAATGAATTGTCAACTTTGGCGGAAAGGTCCAAAATTTCTAAATCATTCTCAACCACATTTAGGGGAAAATTATGATGTGCATCATGAAAGTATTCCAGAGCAAAGGGTAGCTATAAATGCCTTTGTATGTACAAATCAAGATTCGGATTTATTCTTTAAAAGATATTCCTCATTAACTAAATTAAAACACATTGTAGCACTATGCCTACGATTTAAATTTAATTGTCAACATCCTCATAACAAGAAAATTGGTTTATTAACAATCGACGAACAGAATGAGGCATTAAATATCTTGATTAAAGCTTCTCAAATTGAAGCATACACCAAGGATTATAAGGATATAATGCAAGGCAGACCCATACAAGTTACGAGTAAATTAGTACGTTTAACTCCGTTTATGAATAAACAAGGTTTAATAAGAGTAGGTGGCCGATTAAAAAATTTTAATTTTGACAAGCGCCATCTTGTTTTGTTACCAAGGGATCATATTTTAACTAAATTAATTTTTAAAAATCAGCATAATCTGTCACTACATGCAGGTCCAAATTTATTATTAAGTTTAATAAGGGAAACCTACTGGCCTATTTCCGGAAAAAATATTGCAAAATACACGGTGAAAAAATGCGTAACATGTTGCAGGTACAATCCTCTAATCGAGTTGCATAAGTTATGGGTCACAGCAATGCCCCCATTTCACACTACTGGCGTAGACTATGCAGGGCCGTTATTAATTAAAGACAAACATGGTCGAGGTAGCAAAACAACTAAATGTTACATTGGTATTTTTATTTGTTTTTCAACAAAAGCGATACATATAGACATCACTTCTCTGTCTGCAGCTGCGTTTCTTGCAGCTTTCAAAAGATTTATAGCTAGACGAGGAAAACCATTACATGTATTCAGTGACAATGGTGCAACTTTTCAAGGCGCAAATACCGAATTAAAGAAAATTTATACATTTCTCAAGGAAAATGATGAACTTATTGCAGGTAGCGCTATCGACCTTTACATAAATTGACATTTTATACCTCCTAATGCTCCCCCCCCCCCCCACTTTGGTGATCTTTGGGAATCGGCTGTGAAAAGTGCAAAATATCATCTTAATAGAGTGATTTCTCACGCAAGTTTAACTTACGAAGATTTATATACAGTTTTAACACAAATTGAATCCATTTTAAATTCTCGTCCTTTGACGCCTATGTCCTCAGATCCAAATGACTTACAAGCACTAACTCCGGCTCACTTTTTAATCGGACGTACGTTATCGGCGATCGCGGATCCACATGTAACGGATCTGAAATTAAATCGATTAGATAGATACCAGCACCTACAACAAATTAATCAGCACATATGGAAACGTTGCTCAGTTGAATACATATCTCAACTTCAACAGCGTGATAAATGGCAACGCGACAACAGTGCTATAAAAATTTGTTCCTTAGTCATTATTAAGGATAGTAACTTACCTCCCTCCAATTGGAAATTGGGACGGATCATTGAACTACATCCAGGAAGAGACAACACTGTACGTGTAGTGAGTGTAAAGTGCACGAATGGCGTGTTTAAGCGTCCAGTGATTAAAATATGCGTTCTTCCTGTAGAACCTGAAACATAAATTTAATCATTAATGTGAATGTTATATGGTTCTATGTATAACATGTCACATTGTTTGAGTTATGACAAACCTCATTTCTATGAGTTCTTTTACATATTATTAGAATATGTTTTATTATTTTTATCAATTTGACTATGTACATTAATTTTATGAGATATTTTTATACTTATATATGCATGATAAAAATCTATGCTATATATAATACTTATACTATGTAATCATAAATATCTTATGCTACAGTATGTTTTACTAAACTAATTATGTTGAACTATACTTACCTATAATATGTTGTGTTCATATTTATAATGTTAAAATTGTTATTTTAAGGCGTGTGGTATGTTAAGACTATAACCAATCACGCATCCCTTCCACGTTTATTATTCTAGCATGTGACGCCCATTTTTGTTTCGTAGAGTCAGTCGCTGTCGGAATGTCATTATGGAAACGTCATGTTTAAGAATGTTTGGTCAACACATAGTACATAATAAAAGATTTCTTGGCATTATTTGTGTTAATTTCCGACATCTAGCTTCCAAAGAGTACAGTTAACATATTCAGCCATTGTGTTTTATATCGATATACTTATTGCTTTTCCATGCTGATGCCTTTTATTTAAAAATAAATTTGAAAATAACATTTTGAATGGTTATTTGGATTTATACTGGAGAAAGCGTACATAAACAATACCTTATTGTATACAACAATCTCAATGGCGTTGCCATGACGATACCAGCTAACGTGCACTAAGAACAAGGATCCTTGCTTTGATAAATCTATTTTTTTAATATTTCAAAACAATACACGGATCTTCGAATTTTGTTTTCCAACTTTTTTTTAATATTATTTATTATATGCGATTTATTTTTATAAGTAGATAGTTATCTACAGAAACCAGATCCTGCAAATTACACTCTGCATGCAGTTCTAGTGCATTCAGGAAATAATCATGGTGGCCATTATGTTGTTTTTATTAATCCTAAAGGTGATGGTAAATGGTGCAAGTTTGATGATGATGTTGTTTCTCGATGTTCTAAACTAGAAGCAATTGAACATCATTATGGTGGTCATGAAGATGACATGAATATGACTGTTAAACATTGTACAAGTGCATACATGTTAGTTTATATCCGCGACTCTGAACTACATCATGTCCTTCAAGAGGTTACAGATGCTGACATACCAAGTGAGTTAGCATTTAGATTAGCAGAAGAAAAACTAATTGAACAACTACGCCAAAAAAAACGCAACGAAGCTCATTTATATATGACTGTAAATATTTTATTGGAAGACAGCTTTGATGGTCATCAAGGCAATGACTTGCATGATCCTGAAAAAGCATCATATAGAATTTTTAGGATAAAAAAGACTGCAACATGTGGTGAACTGATGGAAATGCTTACGGATGGTTTTAAATATCCACCAGAACAAATGAAAATGTGGCCGTTTGGTAGTAGATCAAATAACACTCTCCGTCCATGTTTGCTTGATTTGGAGGCAGACTCACAAAAAAATATATTAGATGCTTCAGAAAATCAGAATCCTTGGACTATTTTTTTAGAACTATTGCAACCTGATGTGGGATTAATGACATTACCTATTTTTGATAGTAATGCTGATGTCCTTTTATTTTTTAAATTGTATGATTCTAAACAAAAAGAATACACTATTGTGGACATCAGTATTGTTCCATTAACGGCCGTTTTTCGGATCTTATATCATTAATGAATGAAAGAGCAGGTTTTCCACAAGATACAGAACTTTTACTATATAAAGAAGTTAGACCTAATTGTATTGAAAGAATTACAAATGTTAATGAAACACTTGAAAAAGTCTTAGACGAATTAATGAATGGTGATATAATTATTTTTGAAAAAGATGAAATGGAAGAAAAGTCTGATCTTCCAAACTGTATAGACTATTATAAAGATTTGTATTGCCGAGTAGAAGTTAACTTTGTGGATAGATGTATTCCTAATGATGTTGGTTTTACTATGGAATTGTCACAGCGAATGACTTATGATCAATTAGCTCGGGCTGTAGCACAGAGGGTTGGTACAAATCCGTATTTATTACAATTCTTCAAATGTCAAAGTTATGAAGATAGTCCTGGTCATCCATTAAGATGTACATATGAAGGTACATTAAAAGATCTTCTACTATGTTCGAAGTTTTATAAAACACCAAAGAAAATTTTTTATCAACAGCTTAGCATTCGAGTTAATGAATTAGAAAATAAACGACAATTTAAATGTATATGGGTGGGAATGAAGTTAAAAGAAGAGAAGGAATTAACATTATATCCCAACAAAGGAGGCACTGTAGGAGATCTTTTAGAAGAAGCTAAAAAACAAATAGAATTTAGTGAAGGCGGTAGTGGAAAATTAAGGTTAGTTGAAGTAAATTGTTCTAAGGTAGCTTATGGGCCAAAGGAAGATGCTCCACTGGAGTCGTTATCTTTTGCAGGAGCCAAAACATACAGGATAGAGGAAATACCTAATGATGAATTAAGACTCATGGATGACGAGATGTTAGTTTCATGTGCTCATTTTCAAAAGGAGATATTTTCCACCTTTGGAATACCATTTTTTATCAAAATTAAACATGGTGAACAATTTAATAAAGTGAAAGAACGTATACAAAAGAAACTGTGTGTACCAAAAAAGGAGTGGGAAAAGTTTAAATTTACTTTGTTTCATTGGAAAAACCTCTTTTTATTGACGAAGATGTTTTTCTTATGAATTTGAAAGATTTTAGAGATAATCCTACCACCAATGCTAATGCAAAACCTTGGTTGGGATTGGAGCACGTGAATAAAGCTCCAAAACGAGCAATATTTAATTATTTGGAAAAGGCTATTAAGATCTACAACTAAGAATGGTTTTATAATGCAAGCCAGTGGTGAGTGTACATTATTAAAGTTGGCATCAACCAAACACCATCATAATTATTGTTTTGATTGTTTTTGCTGTTTCCTAACAATTAGAATGTAATATTTTTATTTGAGACATATAATTTGCTTATTCTACAATTACTGTTTATTACAATCGTTTATTTAACCAATGTAAATAATACCTGTTGTTCTTTTATATCTACATTACTTATTTAACAATTACTGTGAATAGCAATATGTAACTAATGTAAAATAATGTATAAAATAAAAGCTTCACTTCCATTATTTACATTGCATACAGCTTTTATTTTTTCAGTGAAGTCTACTAGGGCGAAGTAGTCTTGGTCGGATCAACTCTTGGTAAGCATATTAACGAAGTCTACTAAGGCGGAGTTGTTTTGATCCGATAGACTCTTCGAGATCTTTTTCACAAAGTCTACCAGGGCGAGGTGATCTTAATCTACTCTACTTCCCAAAGTCGTTTTACAAAGTCTACTAGGGCGAAGTGGCCTTGATCCAATCGAGGCTCCGAATTGGTTTCGACGAAGTCTACTAAGCTGAGGTGATGTTGTTCTGATCAACCATTCGAAGTCGTTTCAACAAACCAGAGTTCAGACAGATACAATGAAAATGTACTCGGATACCGAGTACTGGATACTCAAAATGTATTCGAATACTTCTTAAATAAGTACGAGTACTTTACCCTAAAAATGTACTTGAATACAAGTATTTGAGTACTTTTTTTTCGGATACTGAGTACGGATACTTTGAGAATTCAACAGGGAAAATAATTGTTCCCACAACCTTCTAGAAACGTGCATATAACACTTCAAGTAAATAGGCGCAGAACTGAATGCTAACACAGTAATACACATAATATATGTGTGTATCATTAGCTTTATAAACTTACAGTCTAACGTTTTAGTTATAGGCAAATTCTAAGTTATGTGGGATGCCACAGTCTGGGCGCAATATTGTTAGTCGATGTAATTATCGATCCGTGCAGCCATGCGCATGATGCTCGAGGCGTTTGCCCGAGATAGTAACAATTATTCTTGTTCTAGCATGTAGTCAGAAAAGATGCAAGTATTTAAAACGTAGCGAGAAAAATTTCCTAGCCATGTGGAGTGGTAAATTTCACTTTTGGGAAAGGCATATTGCCTGGGTTATAATGTAGAACGACGATCATTATTGTTAAAGCTAAGCATTGAAGTGGACTCAAGATTTGTAAAACGGTTTGTAAGCTTGACAGTATGACGTCTTTATCGTTACTAATTTATGTTTAAATTTTTAGCAAGCAAGTTTCTTTTTTAAGAACGCAAGTTTAGATATTGTTTAAGAAATCGTAATGGGTTTCAAAAATCAATTTGAATAACAGTACCATAAATGAAAGTGGGCCGAGCCTTGAAGATGGAATCCTGTTTGTTCGTATTAATGGAACGACATTTGCACGTGGCTGCAATCAGACAGGTGTTTTGTAAAATTTTGTAAACACCAAGTTTTTTGTTAGGGGAGTACGATTCCTTTTTGTAACAAGCATCAATCCACGTGAGAAGCAAATTCGGTTTGAAACTGTATCGAATTGGAAGAAAGATAATTACTTAAACGATTTAAAAATTTCAGTAAATTTTCGAATATTAAATATGCAAGCTTTCTTGTTAAAATAAATTATGCTTTATTTAGGATAGGTCAGATGATTTGGCTAAACTTTTTTGTAATTATTTGTTAGTTTTAAATAATCGTTTAGGGCACATTTTGGTCTAACATCTGTCAGACAAACATCTGGTGATACATGTTTACTTAAATATGTTACACGTATGTTCTTCAAACAAGTTGTATAATGAGATAATTCTTGACTTTAAAGGAAAGCCACTCAAATGTTAGAAAGATTCAAGTTTGATCTATAACTAAACCTTGTGAGCCGAAAACAAAGATCTTTGCTTGAAGCATTCGCTTAATGTAATGAGATATTATTTTTTTATGATGGGCCTAACCCATTAGTAACTGCTAATTTTGCTGACTTAACATTTCTATGAGCATTCAACTTCATGCTATCGTATTTATATTTTCTTAAATTTTTTTTTGTATATAAAAGATGAGCAACTAATTTTATTACGTATCAGTCAAGTATTGTAATAGTTTTATTTCTGAAAGTCTAATAAGAGAAACAGTGATTTATCCAATTCTGGTTGCAATAATTAAGTAAAAAAAAGAAATGAAATTATGTTATTGAATATCTACCTTCAGGCATAAGTAAATTCCCTTAAGGCTTATCTGCGTCTTTTTTTAAAAAGATTAT
Organism: Platerodrilus igneus; assembly: GCA_036346225.1. Classification (NCBI taxonomy): domain Eukaryota; kingdom Metazoa; phylum Arthropoda; class Insecta; order Coleoptera; family Lycidae; genus Platerodrilus; species Platerodrilus igneus. Next base: position 13,578 of record JARFIW010001397.1, on the reverse strand, counting down.
TTTTTTGTTAATGTAATAGATGCAGTGGCGCCCTAAATTGTACAAAGATAGGTTCAATCTTAGAAAATACCCCTCCCATCTCATGCCTTCGCAGGGATAGACCTCGAGACTAGTCGTGAGCATTTAAACTTCTTTTTGCAACACAGTTTGGCTCAATGACATCCTAATTAAAAGCCGCCCTCAGTAATATAAATTAGCCAAAAAGAAAGTAATAAATAACAACATTGGCAAAACTAATCATAAACATAAAATTTGGTCCCTATATCGGTTTTAGTTTCATAAATTTATAGTATTTATAAGTTATATCACATTAGGTATTTATTTGCTTAAATCTATATTTCTGGATAAATAACCCAATAAAAGTAGTAAATTCAGGCACTACTGCTAGCTTGTAACTGCTATCAATAAAATAACACATTTTTTGCTTTTGTTATTAGAAATTATTGCACTTCGTTATTTACAGTAATTTTTAAATATTGCAGGTAATTTAAGTTTGTAAAAATAAAAAGAAACTTACTTTTTGGTTTCCAATACTTACTGCATATCCAACATTTCACACGACACAATTGCACCCTTGGCGTTTAGATGTTCTCTGTATCTGTAGTCTTTACATCAACTAATAAACGAAGTAAATGAGAGTTGTAGACAATATATTGCAAGTTTATATTTTGTGGATTAGTTTTCTATGTTGTTGTGTCGTCGGCGCTAACTATTCAAGTAAATAATTGTTATTAAAGTATCCAAAGTTCTGAAAAAATATTCGAGTACCAGATACTTTTATTTAGTCTCGGATACTGATACCAAATACAAAATTTTGAAAGTATTTGAAGGCATAGCACTGGGTACACAAAAAGTACTCGAATACAAAAGTACTCCAATACTTCCCAACTTTGCAACAAACTCAACTAGGGCGAAGTGACAATCCGATATATTCTCCAAGGTTGTTTCGACAAAGTCTAGTACGGCAAAGTGATCTTGATCTGATCAACTCCTCGAATTTTTCTTTAACGAAGTCTACTATGGCGAAGTAGTCTTGATCTAATCAACTCCCCAGACATCGTTTTAACAAAGTTTACTAAGGCGAAGTGATCTTGATTTGATCTACTCCTCTAAGTCTTTAACAAAGTCTACTAGGGCAAAGTGATCTTGATCCATTCGAATCCCTGAAGTGGTTTTAACGAAGTCTGCTAGGGCAAAGTGATCTTGATCCCATCGATTCTTCGTAGTCGTTTCAACAAAGTCTACTAGGGTGAAGTCATCTTGATCCGATGTACTCTTCGAAGTCTTCTTTGTTAACATGTAATGAAATAAATGACGACGACCATAAAATATACGTACATTCAAAAATAAGTTCTATTTTGGTTTTATACAAGTTCATTAAATTCGGTCTTCATTGCACTATGACTGGTTAGATCTGTTGTATTTAGCACGGCCATTAATCCGGAAATCACCCCCCAAAAGTCTCACCTCCCGCATAATTATTATTATTAAAAGATTGGAATGAGTTAAGGGATAGACGAATAGTACATAGCTTATACAAAGAGCAAACAGCAGTAATAGAATTAGAGCAGGAACGTAGAGAAATAAACATTAGGAAAGGGGTGAGACAGGGATGTGCCCTATCCCCATTGATTTTTAACTTGTACATAGAAGAGGCAATGAATACTGTCAAATGCAGGAAGACATTTGGAATTAATATGCAGGGACAAAAAATTGATATGCTTAGATTTGCAGATGGCATAGCGCTATTAGCGTCTAGCAAGGAAGAGTTAGAATCTGCTCTTAATGAAATGGAAACGGTTCTAACAGAGAGATACGGTATGAAAATTAACAAAACTAAAACTAAAGTTCTAGTATGCAAAGGTGGGAAAATAAATCAAAACGAGAATACAAGTATGTAACACGAACTTACAAGAGGTTAAGGATTTCTGCTATCTAGGAAGCCAAATAACGCAAGATGGAAAAAGCACAAAAGATATAAAATAAAGATTAGCACAAGGTCGTGCTACATTTAACAAGAAAAAGCAACTACTGTGCTCAAAGACCACAAACATAGAAACAAGAAAAGATTGCTTAAAACATATGTGTGAGCACAGCACTGTACGGCTGTGAAGCCTGGACAGTAGGAGAAGCGGACAAGAAAAGGTAGAAGCCTTTGAAATGTGGTGCTACAGACGATGACGAAGATATCATGGACAGACAAAGTTAAGAACGAAGAGGTACTAAAAATGGTAGGGGAAGAAAGAAATATGTGGAAAACGGTAAAAAATAAGAGAGATAGGATGATAGGCCACATACTACGGCATGAGGGAATAGTGCGGAATATACTAAAAGCAGAGATCGGAAAAAAGAGAAGAAGAGGCAGACCTAGGTTAGACTACTGCACACAGATAGTAAAAGATGTAGGCTGTAGGGGTGTCAGGGAGATGTGTAGGCTAGCCCAGAATAGAAATCAATGGAGGTACGCATCCAACCAATCCCAAGATGGGATAAACTCATCATCATTAGGTCTTCAGTCCTGGAACTGGTTAGACGCGTACCATCATTGTTTCCTATTCTGAACTAACCTACAGATTTCCCTGAAATTTGCACAGTCTGCATCTATCACTATCTGATCTAGGTCAACATCTACCTCTTTTTTCCTATCTCTGCTTGTAATATATCCCATACTATTACCCAAAAATCCCTTAGAACGTATTCCGCCCTTCTATTTCTCTTTTTCCCTAGATATCCTTGTTTCCCTACTATTTCTATAACCTATTTCTTATTATCTTTGTCTGTCCATGCTATCGTCCTCATACATCTGAAGCACAGCATTTCAAAAGACTGTGTATACAGCTCGTTCCCCTTCTATTGTTTTCTAATTTTATGCCCTATTTCACCGAGATTCAGTGAAGGGGGGTAAGCAACCTGTGGCTACCAAGATCCCCCAACACTTAGATATTTGCCGAAATAATGGTTTTCCAGTAAATCCTTTCACACACTTAACATTATTTGAGAATGTTGTCCAACCAATTCTTGTAGTTACTTATAATAATCATCATGTTTAAGCACAGTTATTTTCTCGTCATTAGTTTATCCATCTTGGGATTGGTTGGATGCGTACCTCCATTGATTTCTATTCTGGGTTAGCCTACACATCTCCCTGAAATTCCTGCAGCCTACATCTTTACTATCTGTGTGCAGTAGTCTAGCCTAGGTCTGCCTCTTCTTCTCTTTTCTCTCTCTGCTTCTAATATATTTCGCACTATTCCTCATGCCGTAGTATGTGGCCTATCATCCTATCTCTCCTATTTTTACCGTTTTCCACATATTTCTTTCTTCCCTACCATTTTTAGTACCTCTTCGTTCTTAACTTTGTCTGTCCATGATATCTTCATCATACGTCCTGTAGCACCACATTTCAAAGGCTTCTAGCTTTTCTTGTCCGCTTCTCCTACTGTCCAGGCTTCACAGCCGTACAGTGCTGTGCTACACACATATGTTTTAAGCAATCTTTTCCTTGTTTCTGTGTTTGTGGTCTTTGAGCACAGTAGTTGCTTTTTCTTGTTAAATGTAGCACGACCTTGTGCTAATCTTTGTTTTATATCTTTTGTGCTTTTCCCATCTTGCGTTATTTGGCTTGGGATAAACTAATGACGAAAAAAAATAACTGTGCTTAAACATGATGATTATTATAAGTAACTACAAGAATGGTTGGGCAATATTCTCGAATAATGTTAAGTGTGAAAGGATTTACTGGAAAACCATTATTTCGGCAAACGTCTAAGTGTTGGGGGATCTTGGTAGCCACAGGTTGCTTAACCCCCTTCACTGAATCTCGGTGAAATAGGGCATAAAATTAGAAAACAATAGAAGGGGAACATGCTGTGTGAGAATTTCAGGGTACTATGTAGGCTAGCTCAGAATATAAATAAGTGCAGGTACGTGTCCAACCAGTTTTGAGACTGAAAACCTAATGACGAAAAAATAAGCGCAGATAAATCTGATGATTAGTATAAACAACTAGTTGTTGGTTGCGAAATACCTGCAACTAATGTTGACTGTGCGAAAAGATATATTGGAAAATATATTAAATCGGTAAATGGTTAAGTGTTGGGGGAACTTGGCAGATACAGGCTGCTTACCTCCCTTCACAACCACTGAAGGTAGGAAAAATAGGGTATATAACTGTAAAACAATAGAAGGTGACCGAACTGTATCTAACAAGAAAGAACAGCACCTATGAGGAAAGACAACAAACATAGAAGAAGAAAATTGTTGAAAGCATATGTGTGGAGCACAGCACAGTATGCCTATGAAATATGGGCAGTCTGAAACGTAGACAGAAAAACGGTAGTAGCTTTTTGAAATACTGTGCTTCAGATGTATGAGGACGATAGCATGGACAAACAAAGATAATAACAAATAGGTTATAGAAATAGTAGGGAAACAAGGATATCTAGGGAAAAAGAGAAATAGAAGGGCGGAATACGTTCTAAAGCATTTTGGGGAATAGTATTGGATATATTACAAGCAGAGATAGGAAAAAGAGGTAGATGTAGACCTAGATCAGATAGTGATAGATGCAGACTGTGCAAATTTCAGGGAAATCTGTAGGTTAGTTTAGAATAGGAAACAATGATGGTACGCGTCTAGCCAGTTCCAGGACTGCAGACCTAATGATGATATTATTATTAACACATCTTATAGGCCACAGTACAGTAGATAAGATTAGTTAAAAAATATCCTAATTAACAATACTAAAATAAATAACAATAAAATAATTACATAATCATAGCATGCAAATAGTCTAAATTAACTAAAATCATAAGACAAGTATTCCCCAACAGAGTAAAATGCATATTTGACTAATAACTCATTAACTTGAAATTTAAATTGTTTCAAGGAGCAAAGTTTAATTGACTGAGGGAGTTTGTTATAAAGACGAGCACCCATATAATGAGGGCCTCTTTCATATAACGTCGTATGATGAACATCTAGACTCAATAGATGTTTATTTCTTGTTGCATACTTATGACTAAAATTTAATTTGGGAAACTTGTTATCAGTAAACCTAACATATTTGAGAATTTCAATAATATATAGACATGGTAAAATTAGAATTCTATTAGTAACAAATAATAATTTGCAGGATTCAAAAGAATGTTTCTTGAAAATTGACCGAATTTCCCTTTTTTGCATTTTAAAAACCCTTCCAGCAGTCGAACTGTTGCCCCAACAAACTATCCCATAACGAATAACTGATTCAACATTACTATGATAATACATAAGTGTGATTTGTATATTAGTAATTTCTGTAAGTCGTTTTAGTACATAACATTTTCTGGCAATACTTTCACATACGGCTTTAGTATGCACATTCCATTTTAATGCAAAATCAATAGAAACACCTAGAAACTTAGAATCATTTACTTGTTTAATTGTGGCACCACCTAATCTAATCAGATACTACTCTGATAACTACTCGGCACTGCATAGAATTGAAGTGTATGTGTTTTTTTAGATTCAATATCATTGCATTGGACTTTAAATATGAATCAATAGCTAAGTTATCACACAAGGTGACCATGGCAATATTGTGTTCTTTATGAGCGGACAGCGCAGTTAAATCATCCGCATACAAGCAGTGAAATGTTGACAAACTATTAGAGATATCATTAATGTAAAGCAGCAACAGCAAAGGTCCCAACACACTACCCTATGGAACACCACTTTTTAACTCTGCTAGTGAAGACCTAAAACCCTGATGATCAACAAATTGACAGCTTGAAGACAGAAAACTCTTAATTAACTCAACGCATTTACACCTTATCCCATAACAACCTAATTTATTTATCAAGATATAGTGATTAACTAAATCAAAGGCTTTGGTTAGATCTATCTTACTATATATAAAATGTAACATGTCACAAAGACCATTTCGAATGAACCTGCACCTTGCCGAAGTTCTAGATTACTAGAACAGGTGAAATGGCTTGTGTGTTCTAATGAGCTAAAAAGCCAAACTACAGGTCCAACCAAAGTAGTAGGGTCGTTAGTGAGGAACCAGACGAAGATAGGTCCCCGAAAGAGGACAGCGGCTCTTTTGGTACTTAGATTGGCAGAGACCATAGGGGTCGGTATGGCAGTCTAAGACACACTACCGCGATGTGGAAGGCAACGGGAAACCACCACATTACCTCCCAAGTACACAGCATACCTAAATTATAATAAAATTATGGCATTCTGTGGGGTAAAAGATTCCGGAGTTAAAATAATCCTCCATTCGGATCTCCGGGAGGGGACTACTTCGGAGGATGCGATCGGAAAATTAAGAATAAGAGTCGGGAACATTTTGCGAGTCGGAGTGTGGAATGTTAGACCTAAGTGGGTAAGCTAGAGAACCTAAAAATCGAAATGAATAGGTTATCACTAGACATAGTAGGGATCAGCAAAGTTCGGTGGCCAGAGGCGGGGGATGTTTGAAGTGGAGACTTCAGAGTAATTCATACAGGAGCAGAGGAGGGAAATTTGGGTGTGGGAATAGTTATGCGGAAAAAGATAGGATACTGTCTAGAAAATTACTTACAAAAGAATGAAAGAGTACTCATGGTTAGATTAGAATCTAAACCAGTAAATACAGTAATAATACAAGTATACATGCCCACCTCTAGCTACAGTGACGAAGAGGTAGAAGCAATCTACAAAGATATCGAAGACATATTAGGACACGTAAAAGGACATGAAAATTTAATAATTACGGGGGGATTTTAATGCAGTGGTAGGTGAGGGTAGGGAAGGAGCGATAGTAGGTTTATTTGGTTTAGGCACTAGAAGATGCCAGGAGATATAGGAAGATATCAAATAGATTACATTCTTGTTAGACAACGGTTTAGGAATCAAGTAAAAGACTGTAGAAGCTACCCAGAAGCAGATATAGATACTGACCACAACATCGTAATTATGAAGGCCGCACTTAAATTTAAAAATTTGAAAAAAAGAAACGGAAAAAGGCACTTGGACCTACAGAAACTAAAAGATAAAGATATTCAAGAAAGATTCGAAAAAAGGTCAAATCAATTGCCCAAAGATATCGAGAAAATATCTGATACTAAGGAAGTAGAAACAGAATGGAATAACATTAAATCCAGCCTCGACATGGCGGCCAGAGATATTCTGGGGTATACACAAAAAGAAAATAAGAAACCATGGATAACAAAGGATATCCTGAATTTAATAAAAGAAAGACGAAGACACAAAAATAGATCAGATGAAATAGGAAAACAGAGATACAGAGCCATAAAGTGGGAAATTATTCGCAAATGCAGCAAAGCTAAAGAACAATGGATTGATGAAAAGTGCAACGAGGTACAAACTAAAATGGAAATAGGAAAGACAGACGAAACGTAAAAATTAATTAGAATGAATTTTAGGGATATAAAACCATATAGCAGAAATATAAGGGACGAGGAGGAAACGCCATTATAGAAAATCTAGAGAAAGTGGGTAGATGGCAGGAATATATAGGGAATTTATATGCAGGGAGGAATTAACAGCATTAGAACAGTAATCAAACATTGAAAATGATTACCTGGGATATCCTATACTTAGAGATGAGTTTGAATTAGCATTAAAAAGTCTGAAGAATAGTAAGGTGCCGGATGCAGATAAAGTGCAAGCACAAACTCTAAAAGCCGCTGGACAAGCAGTAACAGAACATCTCTTCCGACTTGTAAGCAATATGTATGAGACACGCGAGATACCCAAAGATTTTAAATGTAACATCATAGTAACTATACCAAAGAAAAAGGTGCCGATAGATGTGAAAATTTTCGAACAATAAGCTTGACAGCACATGTTTCAAAAAGCTGAAGAAATACTGGGAGAAGATCATTTTGGGTTCAGGCGAAACAGGGAAACACGGGAGGCTATTTTAGCTTTGAAGGTGATAATGGAGAAAACAATAGAGAAGGGGGAAAGCGTATATATAGGGTTTGTAGATCTGGAAAAAGCATTTGACAATGTAAAATGGAAAAAAATGTTCAAAATATTCAAAAAGATTAGAATAAGTTTTAGGGATACACGGATAGTACATAGCTTATACAAAGAGCAAACAGCTGTAATAGAATTAGAGGAAAAAGTAAAGAAGTAAATATTAGGACAGGGGTGACAGATGTGCCCTATCCCCATTAATTTTTAACTTGTACATTGAAGAGGCAATGAATACTGTCAAATGCAGGAAATCATTTGGAATTACTCTGCAGGGAAAAAAGATTGATATGCTTAGATATGCAGATGCTATAGCTGTATTAGCATCTAGCAAAGAAGAGTTAAAAGTTGTTCTTAATGAAATGGAAACAGTTCTAACGGAGAGATACGGTATGAAAATTAACAAAAATAAAACTAAAGTTCTAGTATGCAAAAGAGGGAAAACAAATCAAAAACAAGAATACAAATAACGCAAGATGGGAAAAGCACAAAAGATATAAAACAAAAATTAGCACAAGATCATGCTACATTTAACAAGAAAAAGCAACTACTGTGCTCAAAGACCACAAACATAGAAACAAGAAAAAGATTGCTTAAAACATATGTGTGGAGCACAGCACTGTATGGCTGTGAAGCCTGGACAGTACAAGAAGCAGACAAGAAAAAGGTAGAAGCCTTTGAAATGTGGTGCTGCGGACGTATGATGAAGATACCATGGACAGACAAAGTTAAGTACAAAGAGGTACTAGAAATGGTAGGGGAAGAAAGAACTATGTGAAAAACAGTAAAAACTAGGAGAGATGGGATGATAGGCCACATACTAAGACATGAGGAAATAGTGCGGAATATATTAGAAGCAGATATAGGAAAAAAGAGAAGTAGAGATAGACCTAGGTTAGACTACTGCACACAGATAGTGAAAGATGTAGGCTGTGGGAATTTCAAGGAAATGTGTAAGCTATCTCAGAATAGAAATCAATGGAGGTACGCTTCTAACCAGTCGCAAGATTGAAAAACTAATGACAAAAATAATAACTGTACTTAAACATGGTGATCATTATATGTTAGTTTTGCAAAACTCGCAACTAATGTTATTTGTGCGAAAGGATTTACTTGAAAACTATTAATACGGCAAATGTGTCTGTGTTGGGGGATCCTTGGCAGCCACAGGCTGCTTAACCCCCTTCACATACCACTGAATCTTGGCGAAATAGGGCATATAATTAGAAAACAATAGAAGGGAATCAAGCTGTATATCGGCTGTGAAGGGCGTCGCCGTGGATCAATGTAGTAAGCGTAAGACTACGGATCCCAAGGTCCTGGGTTCGAATCCCGACACGGCCGACTGCTTGAAAAATGGCAGGTGAGCATTTTTCACAAAAATTACGCCCTCGTTCGGATGAGAGGTTAAATGGAGGACCCGTGTGTGAGTGTTGTCATGCATGTTAAAGATCCCTACCTTGCCTGGAACGGCAAGGGTTTGGCAAAATTCTAAATTTCCAGGCAACAAAAAACTCGCTTCCTGGCCAATGTAGTACCTTCGGGTGGAGCATTGGAAATGTAAATGCACTGTATATCGGCAGTTGTGATAATTGCAGGGAATGGTGTAGGCTAGCTCAGAACATAAATAAGCTGAGGTATAAGTCCAACCAGTTTCAAGATGTAAAACCCAATGACGAAAAAGTAAGTGCTCTTAAATATGATGATTATTATAAACAACTACAGGTGTTGGTTGTGAAATATTTTCGACTAATGTTGATTGTGCGAAAGGATTAATTGGAAAAACTATTAATTCGACATAGGTTCAGGTGCTGGGGGAATTTGGCAGCCAAAGGCTGTTTACCCCCCTTCACATACCGTGCATTTATATTTCCAATGCTCCACCAGAAGGTACTACATTGGCCAGGAAGCGAGTTTTTTGTTGCCTGGAAATTTAGAATTTTGCCGAACCCTTGCCGTTTCAAGCAAGGTAGGGATCTTTAACGTGCGTGACAACTCTCACACATGGGACCTCCATTTAACCTCTCATCCGAACAAGGGCGCAATTTTTGTGAAAAATGCTCACCTATCATTTTTCAAGCAGTCGGCCGTATCGCCCCTTCACATACCACTGAATATCGGGGAAATAGGGTATACAAGTGTAAAACAATAGAAGGTGTCCAAACTGCATCAAACACGAAAGAACGGCTACTATGTTCAAAGACAATGAACATAGATACAAGAAGAAAACTGTTCAAAGCATAGTGTGGAGCACAGCACAGTACATCTATGAAATAGGGGCAGTAGAAAAAGCAAACAGAAAGAGATAGAAGCCTTCTGGAACGTTCAGATGTATGAGGATGGTAGCATGGACAAACAAAGTTAATAACAAATAGGTTGTAGAAATAGTAGAGACATAAAGATATCTGTGGAAAATAAAAAAAAAGGAGAAATAGGACAGGATACGTTCTAAGGCATTTCTAGGGAATAGTACGAAATATACTACAAGCAGAGATAGGAAAAGAGAGGTAGACCGAGATCAGACTTTCGCACATGGATAGTAATAGATGCAGACTGTGCAAATTTTAGGGAAATATGTAGGTTGGTTCAGACTAGGAAACAATGAGGGTACGCATCCAACCAGTTCTAGGACTGAAGACCTAATGATGTTGATGATAATTTTATTGAAGCTTACATGGTGCGCTTTGTGTTATCTCTAAATTGAAATTTTTATCTGTAAATGTAATTTTAAGATTGTTGTTGCTGTTATTTATATTGTGTTCAGCATCTCCATAATGCAAATGAAAAAAAGTTTTTGTTCTTTTAAAATGTATCACCATTTTCGTTTGTATAACGGGTTGGTATTTGCTGGCCATCTGTTTTATTCATTTTTCTGACGTTCAGGTACCATTCATAATGAGATCTTTATATTTAATTTGACCCACAATTGATTGAAAAGTGGAAGAACACACTTTCTCATCAAGTTGGAATCGGTTGTTGGTACTTGGATCATTGAGGCGGCTCCATGGCGTAGTGGTATGTGTGTGACTACTACGCCCAAGGTTCCAGGTTCGAATCCCGACACGGTCTGCTTGAAAATTGTTAGGCGAGCATTTTTCACAAAAATACACCCTCGTTCAGATGAGAGGTAAAATGGAGGTCCCGTGTGTAAGCGTTGTCACGCACGTTGAAGATCCCTACCTTGCTTGGAACAGCGAAGGTTTGGCAAAATTCCAAATTTTCCAGGTAAAAAAAATTCGCTTTCTGGCCAATGTAATACCTTCGGGTGGAGCATTGGAAAATCACATATAAGGTACTTGGATCATTTCTTGGAAGTTGGAAGGAAAGTGCTCTATTCTTATATCAGAGTATTTAATGGCGTTAATTGTTGACTGAATGTATAGCAGAGTATTAGAATTCATAGCACTATCTTCGTTTATGAAGAAGCATTGCCACGAAAGCTTGTACTTATCAGAAATTTTTAAAAAATGTTCCATAACTATTTGCCAATTTTGTTTTTTATTTGAGGTTAGGAATCGTGTAGCATGACACATTCAGAAGTTCCTGACCTTAGTAACTAGACCTAGACCGTCTTGTTTTGTTGACAAGCACAATTGTTTTTGAGTGGTCCAGTGTTTACCGCCTTTCCATATAAAATTTACTAATCTTCTTTGCAAAGCATCGAGATGGCATTGACTGAGCGTTAAAATTTGTAAGGTGTGCTACAATTTAGGTGCAATAAATTGGTTAGTAATAGATTTTCGTCCTTTTATGGAAGTGGTAAGTATTCTTTGTGATCATGGACTGAGAAATTTTTTATAAGAGACAACTATGTGCACAATGTATGTTGTCTAGAATAGTATTGGAGAATTTTATTCCTAATATGTTGATATTATCTGATGTCCAAGTAATGCTTAAGAGATTATCTTTCCGAAATTTCAATCTACCGGTCCAAAATCCTTTTGATTTGTTGTGATTTGGATAAGAACCTGATTCTTTTGCGTAAACAGCATACATTACACGGCAACTGTTAATTTTTGACTGTAGTCACTAGGCAGAGGGTAACCAATAAATAAACACCTGCGAGAATTAATGAACGGTTCTATCGTGATCGAATATAAAAGGCCAGACAGGGGACATCCCTGTCATTCCATGCGAAAAACCAATTTTTCTTGTTAAATAGGGTCCCACTCCACAGTATAGCATTTTGATAGCATTGATGAATATCACTCCAAAATTCATTAATTCTAAAATATGATACAAATAATCGTGATGTATTTTGTCAAATGCAGATCTCTGATCTAAATTGAGTATTGCGAGTGGAATGTCTTCCATATTTGGCATAGTACATCACGATATAAGTGCAAACAATCATAAATTGTTCTATTTGGTACAGAATAACTTTATTCTGGTGCAACTATTTGAATCAACAACATTGGAAATTCTTGAAGCTAAAGCTTAAGCAAAAATCTTATCCGTTGTCAATAGTGAAATAGGACACCAATTTTCAATTTTGAGTGTTTTCTTTTTTCAGCAGATTACAGCATTTGTCGACCTTAATTTATAAAATGACACGGTCCCAACCCGGAACCATAAATATTTATAATGACTCCAGCCGTGAAAGCCTCCGACAACATCACTCAGCTATTGTGTCGTTTGATATAGACGATATTTCGTTAACTAGAAACGTGTCCATATCAACATATTGCTGCTCTTCTAAAAGCATGTCAAACTTTCAATAGGGATAGGGCACCTTTTTATTCATAAAAAGGTTCACCGTAATTGTTACAGTCAAATGGTATGAAAATAATACCTGCAGATTCGTAGAAGTAATATTTTGAAGCTGATTTTGAAATTGTCTGTGATAAGAATGTAGAACCTTTTTGAGAGTTCAAATGTTGTCGGTAATCTATTAAGTAGGCGAAATTGATAACCTTCTTTAAAGTTTTTACATATGCTGTGTGTAGTTCTGTTGATTTGTACCTGTCTAGTAGGTCGAATTTGCAATTAAAGTCTCCACCTATTATAATTTGAAAATTATTAGTATGTGCTTAAAGTTTATTTCTTAAGGATTGTGCTATCTCTTCGGCAATTTCGACTGTGTGGTACATAAATGGTTAATATATGGAACCGTTCCCTGTATTAATTTCTAGAACTACCAGTTGTAGGTATTATTCATATAATATCTCATGTGAGACTAATTTAATTTGTGGATTGTTTTTAATTGCAATCAGCGTTTCAGAATAGCTTGCAGTTTGTGGATTTACAAAATATTTATAGTTTCTTATAGTGGCTGCAGATGAAATTTCTGTGATATTAGACTCTTGGAGTAAAAGAATATCGGGAGAGTTGCTATCTAAAAACGTTTCCATCTGCATCCATTAGTAGTCTTCTTTTATGCTTTTTGAGTTAAAAGTAGTTATTTTGAATGAATTTTGTAATGCCATTTGGAGTTAACAGATATTAAAATTATAAATATAAATACTAGGTTGGTTTAAGTGTTTCAATCACTAATAGTACTGCTTATGGATAGTTTTCAAGATAGGACTTGGTTGAATTATCAAAGGTTCAGGCTGTGACTCAAGCAATACAGTATTACTATCTTTTTTATAAAATTTGTTTAGAGCT